>JAAFCE010001036.1:20809034-20878769 GCA_013389805.1 Trigoniulus corallinus
TCATGCAACTTATGAAGGGGATTTAGCAAGGAGGGATAACAAAACGACCAGCAATTGATGGCATAAATAATTTTGGGTAGAATCAATAACCTATACAGATGATTTGACAATTCTAAGTGCCGATATATTTAACCTAAACCCTTCACAACTGCAAAACGGCTTTTAACACATAGATAGAGGTTATGAACGTGAAAAGCCACTGTCAATTTATGTTCTAAGAAAACTCCCAAATCTTTGACCAGCATGGAACGGCTGAGAGGGGCCCCTTGAAGAAAGTTGTAGGGCTGCATAGTGGGAACCCTCCTCCATGAGAATGTAATGGCTGAAGATTTATAATGATTAATGTGAAGGCCATTGGTATATAACCAATTTTCGGCTTCTCACAACCCAGCCTGCAAAATAGCACCATCAGATATATTGGCTCAGATATATATCAGGAATATTGGCATTGTAGTCTGTGGGGGATGGCGGCCTACCCCACGAATTGAGTGTTCCAACCAGAGCCGTAACGGGGGTATGAAGCGCCTGTGGCAAGTGTCTAACTTTCGCTTGCCCGTAGCCCAATAATGACAAAAAACTTAAACATTTTGCGCCCCAAACCCAGTTGCGCCCGTGGCGGCTGCCTTCTTCGCCACGCCCTCGTTACGGCCCTGGTTCCAACACCGCATTATACAACCAAAATAGAAATTTTGGCAGGTAAACCAATGATATAACAGTCCGCATGCGGACTATTGGAACGTATAGACTGGTAAATTCGTTCGATTGGAAAGAGGCCGTGATAGAATCACTCATTTTACTTTTCAGCCCTACTTATGGATTTGATTGATTTGCTAGTGTTTTAGGGCTCTTCAACTACAAAGATCATTAGAGCCCCGTCCAACTGTCGTTAGAGTCCCTTTTTGGGTATTAGCAATACCCCCGGCGAATTGCGTTGGGCACACCAGTACTCGTCTGATCACTGAAGTTAAGCAGCGCAACCCCAGCTAGTACTGACATGGGTGGGGAGCGGCGAGTTGCGTTGGACACACCAGTTCTCGTCTGATCACTGAAGTTAAGCAGCGCAAGCCCAGTTAGTACTGACATGGGTGGTCGCTCGGGAAAGCTGGGTACTGCTAATACCCAATAATCGTCGCATTAGTGTAGTGTCTGTGCAGTATATGCATTAGAACTATACAGTGGACGGGTCTCTAATGACCTCGTAGTTGACGGGACCTTAAACTCCAACAAACAACAACTAACTGGGGTTGTGTTGCTTAACTTCAGTAATGAGACGAGAACTGGTGTGTCCAACGCAATAAGCCGCTCCCCTTATTTATGGAAAAAATGACTCGCAAACACTGATATAATACTGAAGAGAGTGCTATATCCCGCTGGTTAGCTTTATTATCTAATTCGTAAAAGTTGTAATTCAGTAGTTTACTTTTTGAGTCACTAATTTCGTAACTACGCAACTTTCTATTGTGGGATGAAACGTTTACGAAGGTATTGTTTTGTTCTGCCTGCAATGAGTTTCATATTTACTGTGGAGGTAATGAATTAACATCCCAAAACAGATAAGTGATTTTTTGTTAGTGTATGTGTTGTGCTGATGATAAAAAATTACTTGCTCATGGTTTGAAATACTTTCAATATACGTTTATAAAAACAATTTTCTTTCTCTGTATCCTGGTGCCCAAACTATCATTGTTCTTGACATTTGTATAATTCTTCAACCCATCCCAAATCCTTGAATCCTTAAAATTACTGCATGTAAACTAGACCTGAAAGCAGAGGCCAAGGATTTTAAACATAAATCCGTAAATTTGAAGTTTGTATAAATATTACAATACGTAGTTTTGAGAATAATGATCTATCCATCATTATATAAACAACTCTTAAATGAATTATGTAGAAGTATGAGACTTGAAAAGAGTTCACAATAATCTTGATTAAAGAATTTTAAAACTTAAATATGAAATTTTAATTAAATTTTCATGTCATCAATTAAGACTTAACACGATCTCTTACGAAAGAACGTTATTGGATAATTGTAACGCGCTTACCTTGAAGTGAAAAGGTTCTGGGTTCGTGACTGAAATGGATCACCTTTCAATCCTTGTATGTGTTGTGAATACATTAACCACTTTATGGTCTGACCTAGGCAACTTAATCATACCTTTATAGCGAAAAAATAAATAGCGTTCATTTGGTTAAGGTCTGCGATTGACCTTATGAATGCTGCCAAGTGGAATGTTCAGGCTCCAGAAAGCCTTTTGGAGTCTGACTTTTGCCATAAGGTTCAATAGGAATTATAGGCCTACTTGAACCCACCTTTAGAAACCAAATGTTTGTAACCTGTTGCTTCTTACGAGTACTTTTCCGTTAAAAGACGGTGGTTCTCACACACGTTAGTATCCAGACTCTCCCTTAAACTTCTGGAAGTGATTCAAGACATCTTAACACTGTTGAAAGAAATTGAGAACTCTGAAGAAAATTCAGAATTTGACTGGGCAGAAAATTAGGAACGCCTACAAACAATAGGCTCACAGACATTTTAAAAAGACAACAAGCATGAAGTGAATATATGATCGTTTCTATAAAAATAATATAGAAATTTAAAACTTGGTACTTTTTGCTCTTATTATATTATTATTATTTTTAAGAATGATCCTATGGCTCTCGGACGAAGACAGACCACCAGAGAAACCCAGTAAACCCATAAGAATCAGCCCAACCATGAGGGGATATCTTTACGTGGCACTTATCTATATTTGCATCATTTGAATGTATGCAAAATTTTTTTTAAAATACTGTGGGTTCTTGACATACTAATTTAATTAGTTCCATGAGACACTTCATGAAGTAAATAACAGAACTAATCCGTTCCAGGACTTTTGTAAATTCGTTTTAAACAGACCTACACCTTATAGAAGGATGAGATGAAAAATAGTGACTATTCAAGCAATTCTTTGTTGTTGTTGTTTTAGGGCCCTTCAACTACAAGGTCATTAGAGCCCCGTCCACTGTGTAGCTCTGATGCAGGGACTGCACAGACACTACACTAATGCGACGATTTCCGGATACTAGTGGTACCAATTTTCCCAAACGGCCACCCATGTTAGTAATAACTGGGGTTGCGTTGCTTAACTTCAGTGATCAGAGGAGAACTGGTGTGTCCAACGCAACTTGCCGCTCCGCGAGCAGTCTCTGCTGTTGTTCTGGAGTTCTTGGATACCTCACTGAATTTATAAGGCCTTAGCGACCTGACTGCGGATCATCAGGATCAGGGTTAAATTCAGGAGCTTAAATAAAGGAAACTGGAATTAATTGAACATTTTCTTGTTCCTGAATATAGTGAAAGTGATTTGTATAATGAAACCACTTATTTCTACGCGAAAAATTCGTATTGAGAAAGTTGGAATGGCCCAAGTGTGTACTGGCTTGTTGTTAGAGAGCTGTCGTTAAAAAATTAATTTGGGATAAAGAATAAGTATTAGAAATCACTAACTGTTTTAAACCTTTATTGAAATAATCTTGTTATTTTCCCTCTTTTTCAAATGACCGTGGGCCTTTTCTGAAGCCTTTCCTTGGGATTAGTTTTCAGTCCAGTTCGCCTTGTATCTGCAAATAATGCTGTTTTGAAAAGGTCTAATTACGATCACATCGTATCGGTTTTAGAAATCAGTTTTGTTCACGAGGATACTTTTAAAAGGGGCAACCAGTAGTGTTCACCATCAATAGCACCACTATTTTCATTAGAAATTTCAAATGGTACTTATTTTGAAACAAATCAAACAGGTGCTCGATGATGATGAAGCTCTGTTACTATCTAAGAATTATGCTAAGTACTAGAAGCAGGCATCATCACATTTAAAAATAGATTTTCTGACTGAATTTATGATGTTGAAACTTACCAAGAAGGTGTCAGACTGAAGTCAGACGACTGTAAAGTGAGACCCCGTGTACGAAAGCTGCAGGTGATACTTTTAATCTTCGGGCGTCTTCTATCCGGTTTGCTGTCGTTGTGAATTTTAATTCATGTCTTGGAAACCCCCTTTTCGATAACAATGATATCTGTTTGAAGCTGTTGTTACTTTAGTTGTTATAGGCCGGCACATCCAGTTCTTGATGTAGGCCTAGGTCGTTACCTGTTAAATTCAATGCATTCTGCAAGGTGAACTGCACCATTTTAAAAATGCCTTGCAGCACTATCAGGTTCACCTGCTCGTAAACATCATATCTGACAAAGATGATGTACATCTCATCTGACGGGTTGTGATCTATTTATCAGCTGTACGATACTCCTTTTCTCCAAATTTTCAAAAAAAACGTTTTTATTCACTGTCTCCCTTATTTATTGGGTTAAAAGTTGATTAGATAAAAATAGTAAGGTTGTTAGTTCCTTTAAGCTTTTTGCTGGAATGGATCTGTTTGAGTACCACTATGCAATGTTGTTTAAAACCATGGTAACTTCCATCTGTGATGAATTAATAATAATTAGATATAATTAAGAGAAGCCAGGTGACTGCGAAATTTTCTATCAAATAAAAATTCATTAAATTTATAATGTTCTTGACACCATTTTTGAATTTCTCACTCAGAATGTTGCTATTGATATTGTACTTCTTAAGGATTTGTAAAAAAATTGCATTGTTTAAGTAGGCCCGAATTAAAAGCGGCATCTGATTATAGATTTGAATTTGTCTCTTGCGACAAAAAATATGCTGCTAAAAACGAATAGGTGACTAAACGTTTTCAAGGTAAATTTTTCCTCAAAGTTGAGACATAAATTAATAACATTTTGAGTTGCTTTTTAGAGAAGGTACAGAGTCTAGCCTTGATCATATGCAAAATATAATTTTTTACAAGACAATGGAACCTCCAAAAAACTTTAAAGATATAATTTTCCATCACTTATTCTTGCAAATTATAATTATTACTATAACAATTAATGCATTTTGGGTCAGGAATTCAGAGTTTTGGATGAAAATGACAATTCAGTGAGTGTGGAAGGTCCATGCAGAAACAGAAGACTAAGGAAAGTAGACAGTTTGTTGGGGACATGTTTCAATCTAAAGGATTAATTGGGCTAGAGCAAAGGGAAATTTAAATTCAAACCGAAAGTCAGGAAAGTTTATTTGGTCTGGACACCTTAAGAGATTAATAACAGCCTTGTTCCATGGAGACGTTGATTTGAAATGCTGACAACTGCTAGGATTTACCTCCGAACTATGTGGGACCTTTTAAAAAAAATGCTATTATGTGTGAAACTCTCTGTTCAGACTGTTAAATGGTCTCTCTTAAAAATTCCAATTATAATGAGCTTACCTTTCGACGGTATAGTGTTGGAGGGAGCAGCAAATTGCGTTGGACACACCAGTTCTCGTCTGATCACTGAAGTTAAGCAATGCAACCCAGTTAGTACTGACATAGGTGGCCGCTTGGGAAAACTAGGTACTGCTAGTATCCAAAAATCGTTGCATTAGTGTAGTATCTGTGCAGTTCCTGCATCAGAAATGCACAGTGGCGGGGCTCTAATGACCTTGTAGTTGAAGGGCCCTAAAACACCAACAAACAGACGGTATTGTTACGCAACCGACTGCCAACCTAATGCTGCAACTCCTGTGGTTATTTATCGTCGGCATATTTTGATTTATTGGGGCACTTTTCCTCCACTGATGCCAGGGGACGAGTTCCTTCACTTGGAAATTTTGCCGAACGTATACTCTACTCTAGGGTCCTTTTACGGGTAGTTGACATCGTACACATCTCCCTGGACCATGGCTTTACTTCACATCCCGTTGTATTCGCACTGGGACGTCTCTCTCTCTTTCTCGCCCGAAAGAAGTCAAGCCATCTCGAATTTGGAACCATTGAAGAAGTAATCCAGCATGCTACACCTGGGCTACCGAGGCGGGTCAATAAGGGTGACGAATATCGCTAGAAATTATTTTAGCTGCAAATAATAAAACTCCCACTTTCTTTCGGGTCAGACATATTTCCAGAATCGTTGGTAAAAGACTTTTCTATATTGTTCAGAAAAATTGCCAGATAGGATAATCACTTTGAATACATTCTGGCGCCTTTGTTCTAGAAATTTGAAATATCAGATTTTTGTGCATCTTAAGATTCGCATCAACATTTATGAAATATGTTCAACAAGTGGATTCGTGACATGTAATATGGAGGCCATCCTTCATTTTACAGAAAGTTTTAATTTTGTTCAGTAAACAATGACCTGCAGTGACTTTGACTACCTTTTCGTTATTTTTAAACATCGTTTTGGCTCGTTAACGTCAATGCAACGTGAAACTGATAGAAATATTTATCTCTTCATAATATTGTTTAATGGGTAACCACGTCAGACGTAGAATGTTTTTGGCTCAAAGTATTTCTCAAATTCTAGTCCTTCACAATTTTTATTTTTTAATCTCAAACATTAATCCTCTTTATCTACTACAGTATTAAAAATAATATGGCACATATGACATTGTATTTTAACTCATTTTTAATTGTTATTATAATTAACAATAGTAATTGAAATAAAATACAGCTTCTAAGTTTGGTTCATTGTTTTCTGAAGTTATTATAATCACGAAAGTAATTTTCGGGCAACAATTTTAAAACAAAATGAACAATAACTACTGTTCATTTTATGTCATTCATTGAAATGGTTTTTTTCATTTAAAAACTATTATTATGTAGTAGTTTAAAAGGAATTAATTTAAATCAAATTTCTTTTGAATTTTATTCACCAAAAACAATGCTGATGCTTTAAAATAAATGAATTGTTATCGTTGTGATATTAAAGCCTTGTTGTCATTAAATTTTAATCAATTTGACTTCTTAGTTTTGCATAATCAAAATTTAAAATGCTATAACAGAAAAGCTGATGTAATATTTCGTTTAGTAGTTTTAGAATATAAATAAATTTAACGTAATTTAAAAAAAATCCTAATTTGGTTGTGAAACCTGGGCACTATGAGTCAAATGAAATCTGCGTGGAGGTTTTGCCAACAGAATAACTTTCATAGATAAAAGTTAGGCCACCGCCTTCATTAAGTACCTTATTTAAGCATAACCTTATGAAATTGTTACAACACCCTTCCAAATTTTGATTTAAAGTCATTGCTAAATACACCTTCAAACGTTGGGTCACAAAAATAGCATACACTCTTTTTGAATGAATGACAACATATGATTGCAATTTTTCCTCTTTTAAATTTGTACTATCATAGCATCAAAGAGAGAGCTTTTCATAAATGAAAAAGGCATTATTTGCTGCAATGCGTTAACTATGATGTCCTGATTTAACAGTATTATAGTGACATACTATTATCATCAACAAATTTACATAATTGAAATAATTGATCATAGTGATATTAATAATTTTGTATACATTTAATTACGTTTCAGAATTATTTCAAATCTTTTAATTTGAATTTGTGAAGTTCTAGTCTGTCTCTCATGTCTATGTTTGTGCGACAAATCCCAACCGAGACAGATGACTTCTTTCGGGTGAGAGGATAGTCCGGACTACACATTCTTTTGAATGGCAGATAAAGTTGTGACCTCGCGTGGGGTACAGATTGTCACCTGCACTTAAGTTAGCCCTTTCTACATGGAGTGAAAACTATATACATCAGCAAAATTTCCAAGTGTAGGAACTCGCCCCAAGAAGTGAGAGGAAGAAAAGTGTCTCAGCTAGAAAAATTAGCCCGACGTTAATTAAATAAGAAATGGGATGCAGCATTAGGTCGGCAGCCGGCTGCATTAAAATACTTCAACAACTGTCCCGTGCGGTCCCATTTAAACAGGACAAATGGGTACCCGACCTATGATTCATGAAGTCTTGCGCTATTCTAAATGATAAAATTTTTAAGAGTTGCTGTACTTGGGTATAAAACGAATTTGAGCATTGAAAGTGTCCTTTATCAGGAATGACTTCCGGGTTATTGCGGGAAATTCCTCTCTCTTAACCCTTCCTCGATTTTGAATACACTGAATTAATATCTGATCATCTACATTTATTAAACAAAAAACTGTCTCTGCCAAGGATAAGTGGATTTCGCATTTTAAACAAGAACAACTTGGTATCAAGCAAATGTGCTTTAGATTTACTTTCTATGAATTGCGATGTTATCTTAAGAGTTTGATATTTTCAAAAGTATAATGGGATAGAAAGGTAAAATTCAATGCCCTTCCACAGGTATTACATTTACTTTCCCTTTCACGATAAGAAATATGCTAAAAATTCTTTTGATTTTTTTTTACAATTGGGTTTTTACCGATTCATGTAAAGGTAAAGGTGTATTTCATTTTTTGCTTCTTCTGCACCGTACAGTATTCGGGCCAGTGAAATGGGACATCCCGTCAATGTATGAGCTCACCATACAGAACGCCTCTGGTGGTAGTGGTGGTGGCCATATGGCCTTCATGCACTCAAAGATGCTCAATGCTATATGCCACATTTTTTTGAAATGCTGGTGATGATCCTATCATTGAATCATCTATCCACAAATGAGAATCTAAGGATGCTTCTTAATGCCATCCCCCACAAATACACGCCTCTCTGACCATCTTTTTCACCCTTTCAATTTGCTATATAAGCTCTGAGAAACTTATGGTTAGATATCACTAAGAATCCACTCATCATAAACTTGTAGGATCTTAAATCAAAATGAAGACACTTTCATTTTTGGTAAGCTACTATTATATGTTGAAAGCATTTTGTGACTTTCCGAATCATCCCAAGCTTAACTGTGATAATTTCACTTTTGATTGCTGCTTTTAAGTTTGGCAGAAATGTTTGCTCCATCATCATTGTTCGCAAACTTAACGGATATGAAAAGGGGTTGGTGATATTTTTCGAAATTGTGGATGGATATTCAGCATTATTCTGAAAATCACAAAACGTTGATATCAGAATTTTTTAAATTTGTAATTTTATTGTTTATATTTATACAATGTATACTGAATTCTTGTAATCAAGCCTAAGGTAGTGGTAGAAATTCAGTGCTGCATGAAAAGTTGTTGTGATTTCCATCGAAAACAATATTAGTATTCAATTTGTACAATAAGAGCTTTCAAACTAATTTAAATTGTTGCTTTCACTTTTAAGAGTTGTTCATTTCCAAGAACAATATACCTTCAATAGTAATTCCATGGGAATTCCACCTTGCACCTTTGCTATTATTATCTTTATTACAGGTGACCTGTTATAATTATGTGATGATTATTTTGTCCCAGTTTCTTGAAAGACGCTCGTTTCAATGCAGATCAAAACAAAAGTTGAATTTTAAATAAGAGTCTCATTAAATTGTATTAGCACTAAAATAATAATAATTTAAATTCTTTCTGAGATGATGAACCCCCCTTTGACGATTTTGCATTATGAGGTGCAATTTTTGGATGGCTTAATGAAACTTTATTTCCATTGTTAAATTTAAAAATTAATTTTACAGGTCTGCCTTATTGCTTCCTTTGGAGTACATGGATCTCCAACAGGAAAGTCTATAGGAGGAGGTGCACCCTACTATGGTGCCTACTCTGCTGGCGGTGGCTTTTCTACTGCTGATGGACAGCAGTATTTTAACCGTCGTCCTGATGGAAGTTATGATTATGGATATAACACAGGAACCGGTGCTTATTTAGCAGAAACGAAAACAGCTGGTGGACAGGTATCCGGAAAATATGGTCATTCTGGCCCTGATGGAAACTTCCTAAATGTGGAATACCAAGCTGTGAATACTGGAGAAAGTGGAATTAGCAGCGGCCAAGGATTTCCAGCACGAAGTTCCTTTCCCTCAAGTTATAGAGCTCCTACTACTTATACTTCTCAGTACAAGGCGTCTCAAACTTATGAAGCTGGCCCCGTCGGTCCTCAACGACCAGTTGAATATGCCGCCTTCCAATTGGATAGACAGCAAGATGGTTCCTATAGATACTCTTACTCAAGCAGCGACTCTTCTAAAACAGAGTCTGGCACGGCAGACGGACAAGTACAAGGTAGTTTCACATACCGTGGTGATGATGGCGTTCAACGAACCATCGATTACACTGCTGGCCAACAAGGATTTTTGGCTTCTGGCGCTCATATTCCAACTACTGATGATGGGACCCCAGCAGCTGGTACAAGCACTGGAGGTGGAGTTCCAGCTTATGCTCCAGGTGGTACAACTCAACAACAGTATTCAGGACAGGCTAGATATCAACAAGGATTCCAATATGACAGTACTGGATTTCAAGGATTTCCGGCTCGTCAGCAAACTTATGGAGCAGGAGCAACAAGCAATGGTGCCAAGGCTTACCAATATGGCGGCAGCCGAGTTGGATACAGCGCTTATGAAGGGCCCGTAGATGAGTCTCCAAAACCTTTTGCTTTTAGCTACAGTGCTGGTGATCATGGTCGCCAAGAAAGTCAAGATGCATCTGGAGTAGTTAGGGGTTCATATGTTGTCAGTTCTCCTGATGGCACTCATAAGGAGTTAACTTACCAAGCTGACGATTCAGGATTCCATATACTTGGGGAAAAGCAAGTTCAAGGTGGCGGTGCTGGTAGTGCTGGTGCCGCACCATATGCAGGTGGTGCTGGGGCTGCTGCTGCTGCTAAGTACGTTGGTCATGGTGGTCAAGCTTACAAACCAAAATCCATTCACGCTGGTCATTCCGCTTATTAGTTTTCGGGCAGAATACTTTTCTTTCAAAACGTGCCTTTTGAGATTGTCTACCGCATTTGCAAATATCTCATATTGTCTTTTATTAACGATCTGATTTGATTGATAGTAATAATGAAATTTCATAATTGAACACCTGAGAGTCCTTGGATTTGTAAATATCATTGCTGAATTGTTTTTTAAAATGCTATTTATAATAATGCATCAGTATTTGTGACTCTCACTAGCCCATGATATCTTTCTAAAATTTATGACTATTTTATATATTCGAAACATGCCATAATACATTGTCACAGATTATGTCCAACACAAAAGTGTGCAAAAATGTATAACCATTTTTATTTGCTTTATTAAAATATATTGAACAAGCAAAGCGTTTTAAATGTCGACTTTAATATCAGTTACATATGTGACTTGACGTTTGATTGGATAGGTGTTAAAAAGTTGACAAATATCAATGAACTACTTCTGAAAAGATTGCTAATTAGCATGTTATCACATCGTTTTAGTAATGCATTACATAGAGCCATTCTAGTACTGACAGAGTAATAAGATTCAAAGTTTTACTTCGTTTAAGAAACTTCGATTAAGGAAGGATATTTTTCTTTTAACGTTTAAAATATTTCAAGTTGATATAATTTTGTTGTCGACCTTCATAAACCGGAAATCTGGTATATATGTTGTTCAACAGGATTCTAATCTTTGCCAATAAGCATAAACACAATTTCATAGTTTGGTATTTTATGTGTTCACAGTTATTCATTATCATGCTTAAATTCCAAGCACGCACCACATTGACCATCAAAAAACCCTCGTGGGTTAAAATTGAACACGCCCAAAGTTGGTAGGTAGCCCTATGGAATGAAATCTTCCAAACCTAGTCATGGCCACAGAAGTGGGATAGGCGTAAACAATTTTAAATCGTTTATTTACAATATTGACTTAATCACCCCTTTATTTACAGTTATTATATGAATTTCATACATAGGAAAGTGCAATCTGTTGATCACTACTTTCAACGGGGCATTTCAGTATTAGGAGCTTAGTATTTGAAATATTATAATTTTAAACGATAAATGGGGTAATCCAACTTCTGACAAATGGAATTCGAAAAGCAGATCCAGTACTGTAGCCATAATTTGAGGCTTGAGGAGCCGCTGTTTGTGCCCTTATTGGGGATGGTGTCCATGATTGCTGTTGAACTCTTAATTGTTGAAATAAATGATCAAGATTCGACTGAGGAGATGGGGCTGCTACTGGAGTAGTTGCCACTGGAGCTGTAGGGGCGTAAACTTGCAGTGCGGGTGCCGGTGTTGGTGGTGGTGTGTATCTAGGAGCATATGGGTCATTGTAAGAGGAAAATGAGTATGAAAATGGTTGTCTGTAAATCGTTGATGGTGTTGGCGTGTGATAACTTTGATAAGCAGAGTGAGAAGGAGCAGAGTTATAATAAGAAATAGGTTGAGTGTAAGTTTGAGAAGAAGCTGCACTTTGAGATGTAGCAGATAAGAAGCTCTGATCAGATTGTTGAGGATATGCGGAAGAACCTGATGTTGTTTGAGTTGAATATAGGGACGAGAAATCACTGGCTGGAAGAGAAGAATAAGAACTGACGGAACTGGAAAGTGCCGGATTTGATGACGGGTAATTCACTTGTTGATACCTTTGGTACGGATCTTGATCGTATACTGAATTATATGAAATTGAACTGCTACTAGATCTGGCACCGGAACTGCTACTGCCGCCACCGGAGCTTGATGAAGTAGCTCCAGGACCTCTGATGACAAATCCAGCTCCGTCACTTCCGTATGCAACTCCTACTTGTTCTCCATCTCTTGATTGATATCCAAAATTTCCCAATAAAGATGTTCCGTCAGCCGATCGGTCTTCAACAAGGTAATGACCACCACTTGCTGTATAGGCAACTTTAAAATTGCCTATCTGGTCACTGGAGTGGAATTGACCTTGTCCGTGTACCAAGCTACATATTGTAGCCACCAATATAATAATACATGTAGACTGATGAAAGAAAACAATAAAAGCATCATTAATGATTATATTTTGAGGCGTAAGTTAAATTATTTGATATTAACCATCTAGTTTTCAGTACATTGATGTGTGTCCATTGCTTCTTCTAAGATATTGTAAACCCTTTTTTTTTTTTACAGACAATTAATAGTAATCATATCGTTGTAAAAGTAAAATGTGGTTCATCATCTCATACGAAAATTTAATATGAGGAAAATAAATTGTAACAGCTACTTAGTTAAAATGATAATGGCATTATTTGAAAGTCCGGTAGAAGTGAACGAAGTTGCTTGCACTTTTCTCACTAAGGATTTTGAACTTGACGAGTTGACTGACTTAAGCATTTCAGACCACTGCTCTACTAACTCTCAAAATGTTTTAAACATTGATAGAAAAATCTAGAAATTTCACATATTTTGAAGTTATATTTTCTGTGTATGTTGTCCAAATATAAGACATTTTCAACAACCGTAACTTCGACCGGCAAAATTTCCAAATAGATACAGTATGTAGTGTTCAGGCGATGCTGAACATCCGACAAATTAAATTGTTATTTGGATAAACATGCCACATTTTTGCTTGTAACAATGGTAGCAATAACGATTAGCGGCCCAAATAAAATATAAAAGAAATATTATTTCCATTGTATCACGATAAATTAGAATTAACTTTTTTCCGGATATTAAACTGCTCTAAAGAATCATCGTTAGATCACTTCTCTGAGAAACCTCTTGTCACGGAACATCATATGCCTTCATTATTCGGTGTAGTTCATACAATCACATTAAAAAATTTTAGAAATTGTCTGATGTAATTGATACATTAGATACGTATTTGATAATGCAAAACTGAAATATCCGCTGAAATTCATTTGCTACCAATTTCTTATTTGGATACTATAATCTAGTAATATTTTTTAAACCAAAAATCTTATTGAATAACTGTTTTACCTTAGTAGCCATGGTGTCCACTTATCTTTGGCCTGTCTTCTATTAACGCTCTTTTCTTTTTGCTAAAAATTCGGCTTAGCAAGGGTTTATATCATTTTATCCTATAGGTATAATTCGACCTTACTTATTAAGTGACGTATTTGAGGGTGTGGATAAGTATAAACATTTATTTATTTATACACCTCTTGTTCCTCATTCTCATTAATTTACTATTATATGTATTTATGTGAATAACCATGATGGTTGTAAGGACATCGACAATTTATTCAATGAACTAGTTTACCAATGGCGTCGACGACAGAACAATTTAGGTTTACCCCAGCATCGAAAAACAATTGATGGCCATTTGTGGCTCTTACATTGCCAGTTAAAATTATTTCTCTTAATACACCTAGAAGAAAATGTGACATATCCTTGATTTAGTCATTATAAATTAAAATACTTTCTCAAACAATGATCAATTGCATGCTCTGCTAAATAGGAGGTGATGCTGGACGACATTTTCTTGTTTATGACTGTCATTGATCTACATGCCCTTTAATGTTTCTGACGAAAGTAGCAACCAAAATTGAAGCAATTTTGAACACTATTATTTTATCATCATTTCTAAAGCCTTTCCAGCTTTTGGCAAGGTCGAATACCCATTTGTCCAAGCAAAAATGGGATCACACAAATGATCTATTGGACAGCTGAGGATCCGCTTATGTTATTAACGTCTGTCTCCGGAAGATGAGCGATTTCCTATACCTGAGAATTTTGCTGATCTCCATGTATTTCACATGCAGGTGACAAGGTGCACACCACCTGACGCCACTGCCTAACTAACTCTATGAAAAGCAACCATCCTAAATGGATTTTTGATCTTAAATATGTGTACAATCGGCAGAACGGACAAACAGGAGTACACGGCGCATAATTGTTGTCACCACATTGAATTATTTTAAGAGGATTAACTGGGTACTCACTGCCTGTCTCTGTGAGTTCATGGCTGATGTTTGGATCCTGTCTGGCCGAGGCAGATTTGCCATTGGTCATAAATGTAAGGATGTCATCTAATCCTATGATAATGTTGATTTCCCACAATGGAACTACAGTAGTAATCCTTCATATGTTTTTCTCGTGTATAGTTATCTGTCAGGTGCTCAGCCCTTTCCCAAAAACTCTGGTAGAAATGCATGCCATACAGACAGACAAACCCTTGTAACTGACATCGTTAACATTTATGATAAATTACCAGGCAGGCTTGTTTTGAACAAGAAGGAGAGGAGCCTTAGAACCTTTCGCCGCAACAGAAAGTAAAGTTACTCTATGTATTTCATATATCTTAAAAATGCACATGCAGCACATACTCACAGTGACTGGAGTGAAGTCTCTATTTTGATAAACCAGTCCCTATTTCTACTATTTAAGTTTTTATTAGACAGAGAAGTAAAGAAAAAAGAAAAGGAAAAAGTCCACAAAATGCCGGTTGATATGTTATAAAACTATTTGTTCCTTTGCCAGCTTCGATCCTTCCTCCTATAACCATAACCCTCCCAAGCTAGAAAACCAGATTACAATGGAACTATACCCATCCAACACAGAGCACATGTTGCCCACATAACATTTCACTGTTGTCAATACGCAGGTATGGCTCCCAAGAAAATAAATTTGAAACCCCTGGTGCATACGATCCCACCTATACTTAGAGCAGTAAAATATGGGGAATTCGTCCTCCCCATCCGATATCGATAAAAATAATTGACTTTGTGTGTCCCGAGTATTAGGCCAAATGGGACAATTAATTATGGTCCAGGTGGCTCGTTGGTTAGCCAACCCATCAAACCCGTATCCCGCCTATGGCCCTATTTTCAACAAGGTCTCCTCTTCGGCTACTCTATAGTGCCGTATTCCATCACCACATTTGCATTGGCCTATTTCTAATCAACCTGCCCCTAAACATGCGTTCCTGTTCAAACCACCTGAGTATAGGCCTACTACTCATCTTTTCTACTTCTACTTTATCCATTCTACACTGAGACTATACCATCCACCAACCAATACTGTAGATTTCAATTGTTGAAAAATGAAATTAGCTGAATAAACTGAATTAGCCGAAGATAAAGATCCTGGCCCCGCAAAAGAGGAAAAAAAATATTTAGGAATGATGATGATAAATATTAGCAATTAGAGCTAATATTATTGAGCACATGTTACGGGCTCTTCACTGTTATAAATAGTCCGCTATCGATTCATTTTAATAATTATTTAAAACCATTTCACTGCTAAAAATCCTGAAATTCTGTTTGAAATATTAC
The DNA here is from genome assembly GCA_013389805.1 of Trigoniulus corallinus. Lineage (NCBI taxonomy): Eukaryota > Metazoa > Arthropoda > Diplopoda > Spirobolida > Trigoniulidae > Trigoniulus > Trigoniulus corallinus. The sequence continues at coordinate 20,824,965 of JAAFCE010001036.1, forward strand.
ATTGTACAAAATGTAAACCCCCCCCCCCCTCTCCCTACTTCAAGCTGGCCTTGAAGTAAAGAAATGTTTCTCACGGATAACAAAAAGATCTCCCTGCGACCACGAAGGTCAAAACAGTATCCTAAATTCAGCTTCTGAAAAAAATTGCAGGTACCTAACCCATGTTTCTTTATGAGTAAACATACGTTTGGGAATAAAACGTTTTCTTCAAAAATATTGAATCCTTAAGACATTAGCGAAATTTCTGACAAAAATTTGCAACTATCAGTGTTTTGCTAATGATTACATGTTTTCCATCTCCCAACTTTGAACTGAAGCATTATGTAGACCTCATTCAAAAATCACGTAGGTGTTGTCTTGTATACACCGAACATGTTTTCAAAACATGACCTTGCATAAAGCACAGCCTTGGAGTTGCCATTACACTGATGGTCAACAAATAAAAGGAGGGTTCTTAGAATGGCTTTAAAGATGAGGAATCTTAACTTCAATTGTAACAATACAAGTGAAGGACTAATGGAATGACCTATTTTATGAAGTTCATTAAACCGTTTCACAAAATAATTAAGCACTATAGCTGTCAAGACTTAATAATTAACGTCTTGTTTATTAAACGGTCCATGTAGGAAAGAAAGCAGTTCATCATTTTCATCGTTTGTGTGGCACCCAGGAGGAGCATTTAGTTAATTCTGTGCATGACCTAGTCAAGGAAGTATTTCGGACAGCCCAGCCAAACCTTATATTGCTTAAGGTTATTATCTATGATCAACTAATAAATAAGTGAGTATGTCGTTTGATTCATTCTTTAGGAGTGGCAAACAATCGTCCTACGGATATGGATGGGGCCATGCTGGATGTCATAAAGGATTACTGGGAACAACATCTAATCCTATAATAATGCTGATTTGTCACAATGGAACTAGATAATCCTTCATATGTTTTTCTCGTGTATAGTTATCTGTGTGGTGCCCAGTCCTTCTCCAAAACCTCTGGTAGAAATGCATGCCATACAGACAGGCAAACCATTGCAATTGACATCGTTAGCATTTATAATCAATAGCCAAATAATAAGGAACCTTCGTCACATGGTCCACCTGTCCAGAGACTGGATCACAGTTATGTCTCTTATTGCCATTTGTTGTTGCACTTTCTTCACATGGAACATAATGGACAAGTCTCCTTCAGGGTGCTAGTGACAAAGAGAAGGAGGGGAAGAGCAACAAATGTAACACTATCATGACTCCACAACAGAGAATTGAACTCGGTCCTCCTAAAAACCAGGCGAATGTTACTGATCATTTCTAATAATACTAAGTATTTTCTCACTTTAAGTCATTGATACACTCAAAGAAGGCTGCATTCTGCAGGCTGATTGAGATAGGAGGCCAGGTGCCTAAAATGCATTACAAAGTGATCACTTAGAGAGCAAGGAATGGGAGAGAGAATTTTTAAACTCGCAAAGGCTAGAGATAGGGCAGCTAAAGATATACCCCTAGCCACAATAGTGAAGGATAACAAAGGTAGGGCTCTATTTCTCCCTGCTGAGGTGGGAAGAATATTTCCTCAGGCTCTTGAATGCTGCGGTGGGAGAGGACGACTTTGACACCAATCCTAATACTTCTGGGGTGATGGACAGGGTAACGGAGGAGGAAGTAATCAGGGCCCTTAAGAACATAAAAGGTCGAAAAGTGATACGCCCAAGCAGAGTTCCCATCGAAGTGTGGCGTAGCCTAGGAATCAGGTAGCTAGGGAAATTTTTCAATGGGATCGCAATGACGGTTCCATAGTCAGGGTAACGACTCGTTGGGGAAATAGGTTGAGCTACACCAAGGTTTAGCACTGCGTCCGTACCTTTAAATTCAGGCTATGGACGAGCTACTGACCGGAGCCCCTCAGCGCATGGTATTTGCCGACGATATTAGAGGCGCGATAGAAAAGGGAGGGCTAAAAATAGACATGAAAAAGACAGAGTATTTAGTTTTCAACTGGGAAAGACAGGAAAATAATGGTGACGTACTCTCTAGGGGCGGACTGATGAAAAAAAAGGTGCAAGAGGTAAAGTACTTAGGGTCAACATTTCAAAGCAATAGGGAGTGAATTACTCGGATGTGACCCATAGAATCAATGGGTGATAGTTGAAGTGGAGACAGGTAAGGGGAGTCCTGTGTGATGGGGGGAGGGTCCCAACCAAGTTGAAAGGGAAGTTCTACAGGGCAGAGCTATGCTATATGGATCAGGGTGTTGGGCAGTGAGGAAGGGCCGCATAAATAGAATGCAAGTAACCGAGATGCAAATGCTGCGGTACATGAGTGGGGTGTCAAGAGCTGATAGAATTAGGAATGAGTATATTAGTGGTAGCCTGGTGGTGGGGGACATGGCGGAAAAAATGAGGGAGAGTAGATTGAAGTGGTATGCGCACGTAATGAGAAGAGGGGAGGAGGAAGCACTGGTTGGAAGCGCCTGGAGCAGAGGGAGACCAAAGTAGAAGTGGGAACAGGTTGTCTGTAGGGATATGGTAGTGTGTGGGGTGGACGGGGACCTGGTGGGGGTAGGCGGGAGGGAAGGGCTAGAGCCCTCAGACCCGACCCTGCCGAAGGCTGGAGAAGGGTATGATGATGAGGATGAAGTCCTTGATACACTCATGGCATCTGTTTGATGGGAGTATACTGTATAATGGCACTCTATACTGGATTGTTAGAAGTAATTCACTTTTTAGCCAGAAACTCATTCCAGGAAGAGGTGAGAAGGGAAAGGGAGAAGTACAGCCTTGAGCTATTAATAAATGCCATTGAAGAGGTAAATTTTCTAGTGGAAAATAAACACAATTGATTTCTTGGTGCTACTAGCTCACCTCTGAAATTCTAAGTCACTCATATAAGAATTTATTCTGAATAAGGAAATTAAATAAATAGGTCAGTTAGAGATTTTAGTTAATAGTTCTTAGTATCGAGACTAGACCGTTTGGGCTCAATGTCATGGTCGATAAGATTACGGTTTGCTTGATAAAGTGTCAGTTGATAAACGAACAAAGAAAGAAACTGACGGGATGTGAATGCTAAAAACATTGACATTATCATTTACCTACTGTATATAAGATTTAACTTTTAATGTCAGTATCTATGGCTTGAGTCGCAAGCAGCAATAAAACCTAAAAGAAACTTCCAGAAGAAGGCTAGCCATTAATAAGAGCTTAATCATGTCGGACTCCTTATATAACTTCCATAATTGTTTTCCAGCGTGGAAAAGTCAGATACTAAGGAATACAGTATGTAACTGTTACCAAGGTTAACGTTTTTCTCTTACATCCAGTCCTTATGATTTGATTTGTTGTCGAGAAAAATACTAAGTTTAAGAAATCATTTTCTATTTGGTTCTCAATCATCATCATCATCACACCCTAATCCCACCTACGGCGGGGTTGGGTCTGAGGGGTTCTAGCCCTCTACTCACGTCTATCTCCCGATTCCAGAAAGTCTTTGTAGGCCTATAATAAATGGAGAAATGTTATCAGGTTCCACAGCCATATGAACCACTAATTCATTTAAAAGCTGTTGAATTCTCTCTCGTTTGATGACAACTTCCTCCATTTCCCCTTGATAGTCCCTATCTGACACTGGTGGGAAATCATCCCTATTACAGTGCAACCTCACTAATCCAAACTAATTGGTGAAAGGACATGTTCGGATTAGGGATTTGTTTGAATTAGCGAATATAATGATTTTGTGACTTCAACTGCTTCAAATGAGTGTTTTAGGTGTACACATACTGTATGGATTAAAAAACTTTTAAAATAGAGAACAGAATTATATTTTAAAATCAGTAACTTCATCTATTTCTTCATCATCATTGACGTGATGGAATTCAATGTCCTGTGCATCCTGAACATTTAATTATCTGCATTGTAAACAGGCTACCGGTAACTTAACAGAATCTTCATTTTCTTCATTTGCTTTGTGCAGTTCATCCACATTGGGCCACAAGTTTTTCCATGACAGTCTTCAAATTCTGTTGTTAGTTAGTTAAGTTGTTTTACATCCACTTAACTGGCAAGCCCTTAGGAAGTGGATGGGACCGGAGGGAATAGGGGGACTATTGGGTAGGAGCAGGGGTTAGAGGGTAAAACGGAACAAGTAGAATAGACAGAAATAACCAAAATGGACAAAAAATGGACTAAAATCCCGACTGGAACGACATTTTTAAAACCTTAAAAAGGAGAAAGCCCCTAAAAATCCTAACTACTGTACTGTTAAAACCAGTGAAAGATAAAACACTTCACCTACTCAATAAGAGACATGTGACTTTCCGTTTAAGAGCCAATCGGGGTAACATCAGATCATCAAACGTTAGAGCAAGGGAATTAAAATCTCTCTGGGCCAGATAGATGGTATTATTAGTATCCCTTACATTCACAAAGAAATTCGTTAGACGTGGGCGATGGCTTGGTACATATTGTAAATCTGCCAATGCAAATGAATCATTCCTGACCCATCCTTAAGAGCTAGAACCCCCTTTCTGCAGTTTTAGGTACCCCCAGAATGCCTTTTAATTGTTCTTGAGCCTTTCCCCAAAAATGTCCTAATTGAAATTCTTGTAGGCCTTTTTAATCAGTACTTTTCCTTTTTTTCTGGCTTCCTTAAGAGCGACCTTACTATTTGCATTCCGCCCCCTCCTAAATATATTTCTGTCTCTTCTCTGACTTCTTGGGTATACCAGTCTGGAAACCCATTACAATAACCATTAAAATTCGTAGTTCCGTGTGTCCTGGACGATGTTACCTACCTGTTTCCGAACTTTGAACACTCAGAATCTGTGCAATTGGGATCGCAAGATGGGGCGACAGTGAGTGACTCATCTGGGGTGCTCATCCACTTGCAGGATGTGCTCTCGGGTCAAGAGATAATTAGGTATATTGTTTCAAACTTAAGGCTTTCAATTATAATTTTTATCAAATTAGGTTCTTCATTAAATAATAATTGATTAGAGAGATAATTTTATTTTTTAACTTTGGTCTTAACGATATTTTTCATTGGATTTTATTTGACGTAGAAATTTTCTCATTGGTAAACGAGTTTTTTTAGTTAAGCATAATCAACCGCACAGTATTACGTATTGACTAATAAATTTATTTACTTAAGATACTATTATCTTTACTTTGTGTATTTTTTTCTGTTAAATAAAATTTTAACGTCCAACCTTGGATTGTATCTTGGGTCGTCAAACTTTCATTTTATTGGTGGACGGATTTTAATGGACCTTAACTTTCTTACTTATAGGCTAACAAATGAATGTATGCAATCCTTGATAACATGACTTTTTACCAAACATATATATGTTAAAAGAAGTTGAATTCCTTATTATTAGAAAATAACCTTCTGGTGATATAGCCCCATAAACTTGTGCATGATAGCAATTTAGTATCATTTTGAATAGACAAAGGGCTAAGTCGCTTTAAATATGAATGTTTTGGTGAGTAATGTTTTTCAATTTTACAAATGTTAATAGTTAATTTGCTTTTATGTAACAATGAAAAAATAACAGTATCATTAACTGGCAAATCTTTGAAAGTGTTTACAAATTGTTTATCTTGCATTCTTACATTCTGCAAAATGTAATTCTTACAAGTTCATGGGCAGCAGGTAATTTCCAAGGCCAAGATATTAATTTTTTTACATATTGAAATTAGACCGACAACATAAGTTTACTAATTAAAGCAAAAACGTCTTTCAAGACGACAAGATTTTTCAAAGGAAGTTTAAATTTTTTTTAAAAAATGCATTATAACATTTAATTAGCGCAACAATTCAAGGCACAAGAAATTGAGTTTCTTTACTAACCATCAGCATAGCATTAATATTTTATGTTTCATATTTAATGATGGGATTTTCCGGTGTCCTTTTCACGACTTCAAAATTTCGTAACTTGCAGATTGCTGCTCTTGGATTACTAACTGTTACGTTAAGCAATCCAGTTCAAGTAACAGTACCATTAGGGACATATTCGTTTGGACCTGGCGTTAATTATGGTGGACAATACAGATTGGAATCTCAGAGTCCAGATGGAAGTATTACTGGGCAGTACGGGTACCAAACTCAAGACCGACACGTAAAAGTAACCTATTCTTCAAGTAACACTCAACAAACTTCGAAGGGTGAAGAGGTTATTACCGATGTGAACAACAATCAAAATAATGAGTTTTCTACAACGAACAAAGAAACTGAGGCAGAAACGTCAACCAGCAATACAACTGACATTGCAGAAGGTGCAACCGATGTACCTTCGTCGGTATCAAGTAGTGGAACTGAAGTGGCAACTGAGTCTCAAGCTTTACAGCCAACACACTCCTTGAACGTTCCTTTCACTTATGCTGGGCGTCATCCTTTCTTTCCTCATCATACAGGAACTGCTAACACACAACGATATTTAGTTCCATCAGCCGCCCATCATGGATTACAAACTTTATCAAGCCAATATAAACCTCATTTTACGGATCAACAAGTTATTTTTAATAGGCCACAAGCAATCTTGACAAGAGCAGGTCAACCCATTTTTAATAGAGTCTATGGAGCTCCTTATGCCAATTTTGCTCCAAACGTTCAGTATTCCGGAATTCCACAGGTATATTATGCACGTACAGGGCAGTCTTCTACCAGAGTTGGTAGCTCCCAAGTCCCTCCTCAATTTAGAATACCGTACACCGGTAATCAAAGAATCCCACTCGCGTCAGCAATTCACCGAAGACCAGTTGTTGGAGGTCAGACACCCAACATTTATCTGTCACCAACTCATTCTATTAGAGGAACTGTAGGACTTCAAACAATTTATAGTCAGCGACCATCGAGTGCGACAGGAGGTTCCTCAGGGCGACAGCAATCCTATGCAAGATATTAGAAGGGTTTATCCATCGCTTTTCACTGTAGTAAGTCCACGTTTGGAATTTTAACTGGAGTACTGAGGGAAGTTAAACCCGGAAATTGATTTGTAATAATTTAAATGATAAAGTTATACTTCAACAATTGTAATATTTTAACGGTGCTAACATTTTAGGTAACATTCAATGTAAAAATATGAATTTCGTTGAATAAATTTTCCTAACAGGTAATTTTATTTAAGCATTAAATTGACTAATGTATTAAATATAAAAAAATTTATTTACAAACACAGACAATCACAAACTATACAATGGAAATGGCAATCGTGAAAATGACATAGAATTGTGTTAATGACAAGAAGAAGGATGAATCGTTGATTCAAGATAATAATCATCATTGGTTCGTTTTAAATAAACAATGAATTTAAATATGCGAGTTGATGGCCGATTAATGAAGTACACTAGTGATAAACTAGTGAAATAATCACGACTATGAATTAAATCCTAAAAAATGATCTTGAAAAATTTCTTTCTAGTAATAGCCACCATGTCCACCACCATATCCACCACCACCACCGTACGACTGATACGAAGGATAATAAGATGGATAAAATGCCATTGATGGACCGGTAAATGGCACTGACTTCACCTTAATATATTTTGTGACTGGCATGTAAGTTTCGAAATCGTAATCTCCTTTATATTGTGGCAAGTTGTAGGCGTAAGCATCGACAGCTTTGGCACTATAAATTGGTGCATAATCTACTGGATATCCATAGTCTTGCATCATTCCTCCACCTTTTTTAGTTGCGACTACGGCAACAACGAGTACAGCCAAAACAACCTAAACAAACAAGTAGATTTGAATTAATTTCGTATACGTTTTCCAATGCTATAAATTTAACGCCAGAAAACAATGTAATCATGTAGTTTGAAATGTTTATTTTAAATTACTTAACAGCTTTAAGACAGCCTATGAGAAGATATTTCAGAATCTTGTGACATTTCAAGGCTCTTGAAGAACTATGCAGTGCGTTTACATTGCATTTCAATTGTGGTAAGTTTAAAAAATAAATAAATAACTGCTTAAATTAAACATCAAATTATCTATTCATCAGAAGGCAGGGTGCATCAGGTTCAGGGCTCTTTCCGCTTTAGATTAATAATCCATTCTCTATGGGAAAGTTTCAATACTATAATTATATTTTTCACGTGTCTCACATAAATTTTACTGACATTTTACTTTTACTTATTTATCCGTTATTGTGAATTACTACAATTTTCAGCTGATGCTAACAAGGATGTCAATACAAGATGTAAATTGTGCATTTGGAGAGTAATAATTTCAGCCACCCTTCCCTGATTTAAGAGATCTGAATGTGAAGTTTATATAATCAACATCTAAATATTCATGTTAGTGCTTTGAAGGTACTCATGTGTCACCTGACAGTTCATTCTATATTCTGAAATTATGATATCAATTGTAATTACCTATAATTTCTTTCACTGAATGAATATCTCAGTTTTTACAGTATTTGCTTTATAAAAACATTTTAGTACCATTTAAAATTTCTACTTCATTTATAGAGCAGAATTTTATGAAATGTTAAACATGAAGAATGTGAAATTTTTACTTTAAATAGCAATATCTCAATCAATTAAGCTTTCCAATAATACGAAATAAGATAAAAAAAACATGTTAAAAACATACCAAATGCTTCATTTTCATCGGTAAAACGCTTCTTCAAGTTTGAAACTGTTCTCACGATTAGAAAATGAAATGATATTTTAGAAGCAGTATGAGATAGTGGTCAAACGGGAAAGCGATTGTTTGCTTATTATCCAGTGATGATATAACTTGTTGGCATATAATGGTAAAAGTGGGTCTGAAATTTTATTTATATAGTAGCATTTTCCAATGGATAGGAAGTAGGCCACTTTCCTATCCTATGTCTGTAGGTTACGTGAGTTTTACCGGGGTGAAACTACTTTTTCCGCATTGTTGTCACCCCTGGTCATTTTAACGACCACAAAAAAACTACCGTTGTTACTTGATGCATCTTGGAATAATAATGGGCGGGGTTTTGTGCAGTAATGCTTGCAACTATAAGGAGTATTTTAGTTTGCGGAAGTTCAAAACGTTTTCACCATAATTGTGGGAGTACTGAGGTTATTGACATACTGCTAGCACAAGCGTACTCTGAAACATCACAGTATTTGCATAGTCAAAATATTTTTTTTATGAACGTAAATTTAAATAGTTCTTAGTATTAATGGGTCAAAGTTAAGAAAATATTTATCTTTTTCATAAGAATTTACAAAATCATTGTGTTATGAATTATTATTTCACGCATTTGTGCTTTCTTTGTTACGATAAAATTATGCACTTGAAAGCAATGGCGTAATTGGGTACCTCTTCCCAATTTCTTTGACAATTGTCAAACCCCATAACAAGTGCACAGGACCCTCCCTTGCTACAATATACAGTTGACATGGATGTTTCACTTAAGAAGTTTTTCTTTATTTTTATAAAATATATATAATTCATGATCATTATATCAAATGTTAATGTGGTTCCTTGAACTAATTCATTTTTGATATTATATCCATTGCAGATGGTCACCAATTTAATTATTTTGGTGCTCATCATAGTTGAGCAACACGCATGCAAGTGGATGTTGATTCATGAAATTGGCGTCAAATCGTGCAAACCACATAAAGTCGGAAGTAATATTACAAAACCACTTTTCCTTAAACACTGCTTTCTTTCACGTTGAAAAAAAAACTCAAAATGAAATCGTGTCACACTTAATAGGTCAGTAGTAAAATCAAAACTGCTTTCTCTTTAAAAAGTAATGTTTTTACTAAGGCGAAACCCATATCGGAAGTGTAAACATCATTTGTTTTTTTTTTTAAAGAAAGAATGGTATATAGGAAGTTTTACCGTTTCCTGGTTGCATAAAATACGACCACTGTTAAAATTCGTTCATCTAGTGCTCTAGTGAAATTTGAAACAACCTATATACAAGCGAAATACTTATTGCTTCGCAAAGTAGGGCGTCTAGTTTTTTACTTCACTTATTCATCAAATGCGTTTGGGAAATTTATAAAATGTTATAAAAACAGTAATTTCAAATTATTTAATCACTGATATCAATGTTGCGTTTGTAATTAGCAGTAAATTACTGTAAAAGATTCTTTAATTATTTTTAAGGTCTTATAGAGTATATTTAGGAAAACGATTTCAAAGCCTTAATATTATTAAGGATATTGAATGTTTTATTATTACTCGTATTATTTCAAAAGTACGACTACAAACTGGAGGGTGCTCCATTAATAGTAGAAGGTGATGGGGCAATCAATACTAAGAAAATGGGGATGAGGGGAAAAAATAAAACAGCTTAGTAAGGGTAGTAGTATTATTTCAGTGAGAATTAGCTTACGGAGGAACCATTAAGGATAGAATTACTAGCATGATTTTTTTAAAACTGATTAGGAGAAAGGAGTAGCGAATCGGTGGAGAGACGGTACAAATCGAGGCACAGTATACCAGACGACTTTTGATGGTTAATTAATGTAGAGAATGAAGTGGAGCAATCAGTGGCGTATGGGGGTTAAACCCCCCTTGGGCCTCGAATATAACGAAGCGGTATACACCCTATCGACTCATATCCCCCCCCCCAGAAAATTCTGGTTCACCCTATCGACAGTCATATCCCCCCTTCAGAAAATCCTGGGAGCGATACTGGAAAAGTGAGATGGAAGAAGATTATTAATATAGGCATTATACTTAGTGAGGAATTTCCTAATTGGAGGCAAATTTGAAGGGGAAGCGACTGACCAGCAATTGATGCCATAAAGTAGATGATGGCGAATTAAGGGGGAGAGCGGCTTATTGCGTTGGACACACCAGTTCTCTTCTGATCACTGAAGTTAAGCAAAGCAATCTCAGCTAGTACTAATATGGGTGGCCGCTTAGGAAAACTGGGAAGTCTCTGCACTACAACTATGCAGTGGACGGGGCTATATTTTCCGTTGTAGTCGAAGGGCCCTAAAACACCAACGAAACGAAAGAAAAAGGCGAATTATTTATTATTATTTTATTTATTTCAATACGTACAAAGTACATCATGGAGTTGAACAGCGTATTAAGAATGGTAGGACAGCAATGCACTTTTGTGGTATACTTAAGGACGTTGTAGAGAAGCCGACAGGTCATGGTTAAAGTAGCTTGGTTATGTAGCTTATAAGTAAGCTTTGATCCAGATAAAGTCCTACGTTGCGGATGGCGCGGACAAACTCGAGCGAATTGCCATATAGAAATCTGTAAGTATAATGTATGGGAAGTTGCCTAGGGATAAATCTTACGACAACAGTTTTGCAGCAATTGATGGAAAGATGATTAGCCAGAAGCCATTTTTCTAGAGAGAAGAGAGAGTCCTGGAGTTGGTGGGCATCATTAGTAGCTTTTATGATCATGGACAACTTGACATCATCGACCAAGGAGGTAGAGTAAATAGGTAAATAAATGTAGAGGTAAATTCGTAAATAAATCGTTAAGAAAGATTATACCAAGAAAAGGCCCAAGAACTCTATTTTGTGGTACTCCTGAGGCAGGGGTATAGAAAGAAGTAGGCCTAGTGGTGCAATTGTTAATGCGTTTAATGTTAAGTCTGAGGGATAGGTAATTTTTAAATAAGGAAGCTAAATGGAGTGAAACTCCATAAAAGCGTTAATTTATGAATAAGTAAGTTGACAGGTATTTTGTCGAAAGCCTTAATAAGATCGACGTAAATTGTATCTAGAACGATGTTTTAGGTATCCGTGTTGATTAGGAGAGAAAACGTGCTTAGTATGATACAGGAAATGGGCAAGAATAACATGCAATAAGAAATTATTTTTAATTGTACGTTTGTCTCGATGGCTCGGGGTTTACTTCGTGAGGCGATGATTTTAAGCCAAGATTGATCCTCGCCGAAGCTGATGTTTTCATCTTGAGCAAGAGGGTCGCTCCTAGGATGCCGGGAGCGGCGAGTTGCGTTGGACACACCAGTTCTCGTCTGATCACTGAAGTTAAGCAACGCAAGTCCAGTTAGTACTGACATGGGTGGTCACTCGGGAAAGCTGGGTACTGCTAATACCCAATAATCGTCGCATTAGTGTAGTGTCTGTGCAGTCTATGCATTAGAACTATGCAATGGACGGGTCTCTAATGACCTTGTAGTTGACGGGACCTTAAACACCAACAAACAAACAATCCTAGGGTGCCATCCACGCGCGGATCCAGGTTGGGGTTTTTGGGGTTGCAATCCCCCCCTCTCTCATGCACATATAAACTTATGCGCATAATATGTGCGAGCTTTAGCTCAAACCCTCCCCCCGTATTAGCTCAATCCCCCCTGACGAAAATCCTGGATCCGCCATCCGTCGCATGAGTAGTAAAGCCAGGGTCCGATGTGGGCATGATGTAGCTTGTGGATGAAAGAGCCCTTTCTGTGTGGAGTAAAATATACGTGTAGATCGATAAAACTCTCAGATATATGAGATAGTCATCTAGAGTCTGTTAACGAAAAAGCAAGGGGGCTGCAGAATGTCATCTAACGGTTCGCAGGTGTGTTCCCATTTCCAACATAAAAATGGGTACCCATGGTTATTTTCAGCTTGTAAGTCATACAGCTTTTAGAAAATCTACCCAAAGTTTAGGTAAAGAAACTATTAAAATGTTAAAATTAAATATTAAAATGTTAAAAACAGGCCCGACCTTAGGCATGTGCAGACTGTGCAGCCGTACAGGGCTCCCCCCCCCGGGGATTCCGCCACCACATATACTGCACAAATGTACACAGAAAGTCATTATTATAACAGAATTTTAAAGTACTAACATTGTTAACTGAGGGGGGCGCCCAAAAGGGTTCCCCCCACAGGATCCCCAAGTACTAAAGACCGTGCCTGGTTAAAATAAATTATTACTGTATTTAAATTACCCCTGAAGTACTAAACAAGTGCTTAGTTTTAATGTGTCTCCGCAAGATGGCCATAGGTGCCACTGCTTTACATATTCAGCGTTGACTGCAAACCCGTTCACTTGAAAACAATCATGGGGTACTTTCATCCTCATGAAACAGGTTTGAGCAAGTTTATAATTGTGCACTATTATAATACAAGTTTTCATTAGCCTATTATTTGAAATGCGAACTTGGGGCCTTCGAAAGTCAGCAGGCTCACATCGATTAAGGCTAAGGAAATCGATTTAAGGAAAGGAATGATTTATCAGTAGCCCCACCGCGGTGGGGTAGTGGGTAGCATGCTCGGTAACTGCCTCAGTAGTTCAAAGTTAGATATTGGACCGAGGTGGGTTGGCTTCTTTCGGGCAAGAACGAGGCCCCGAGGGCGCCTTCTTTCGGTGAGAAGTAATACCGAGGTCCCTTGTGGTGTGCTATGGCATTTGCACGTCATGGAACCCTCTCTATACTTTGCAATGGGTAGATGAGGCAAAATTTTCAGGTGTAGGAGCTCGCTCCCTGTCGTCGGTGAAATGCCTCAACGCAGTGGCGTCGCTAGGATTGGCGTCACCCCTTTCTTCCGAAAAAAAGTCGCTTCTTCTGCTTTGGTGTCACCCCATTTCCCATGGTGCGAGTGGTGTCACTCGGTGCGGCCCGCACTCCCCACACCCCCTAGTGACGCCACTGCCTCAACGAACAGTAGACCGACGATAAATAAGCATCGGTGTTGCAGCTTTCATCGGCAACCGGTGTCCATATATCACCCTTGTGTCCATTCAGAGGGATGATAAGGGTATCCGATCCTGCATTACTCGGAAAAAAATTGATCGTCGTGTCATATTCGAAATTTCAAAGCAATCCATAAAATACAAGTGCTAAAATTGACATTTTGATCAAGCTGGGTAGCTCTGAAAAAAATATTTATTTGTGATCTAGGTTTAAGACTCTTCCTCATAGATTCTCAAGAAACCACTGATCTTATCTTGACTGAAACCCTACTGTAGAAAGTACACCACCAGAGGAGCTTTGTAATTTTTGATGTGCCTGAACTCTGCAGTTTTTATATCTGTCCAGGATCCTCTATTGAAAACACTTCCTTTGAATTTAATTTACTTACTGTGTTGAAGTTGAGTGACCAGCGGTGAAACAACATGCTACAAAATTTTTCGTATATTACTGTACCCATAAACATATAGAATAACTGTAGGTCATTAGAGCCCCGTCCACAGTGTAGTTCTGATGCAGAGACTGCACAGACACTACACTAATGAGACGATTTTTGGATAGTAGCGGTACCCAGTTTTCCCAAGCGGCCACCCACGTCAGTACTAGCTGGGGTTGCGTTGCTTAACTTTAGTGATCAGACGAGAACTGGTGTGTCCAACGCAATTCGCCGCTCGTGTTGTGTCCGCAATGATTTCTGAACCTGAGGACTTTTTGGGGGTAATTAATAAATATTGGAGGAAGACTGTAGAGTTGTTTTTTTCAACCTCATATTGCGTTTATGCTTCTGAACAACTGACCAGTTGTTTGCCGGTCATAGCTGGGAAAATTACATTAGATAATGATTTTTGGGTGTGTAACACCAACAAGTCTCTAAACATAGTCCACGATTTTATTACTAGGTATGATTTTTAAATTACCGGTTTGTGGTTGTTCAGTTGTGGATGGATGTGCCGAGGTAGTTTTTGAAACGAAGTAAGAATGGTATCTCTCTTATTCTAGCGAGAAATTATAGAACTATACTGTTAAATGAAATTTGAACATTTTAATCATTGTTTTTATTTCTATTCACAATTTCCTGAGTCTGTTTTTGAATCATCTTACATGGTATAATTGACCCGACATGTTTGAAAGTGCATACATTTTCCAGGCAGGCGTAAATTTGACAGTTATTATGGGGTTTAAAAAAATTAAATATAGGTAGCTTAAAGACAAATTATGAAAGCCGGTGATCTAAACCTGTTTTTGGACTTTATCTCGGAGTAGGTACGATACCATGGGTATCTCTTGTACGTAAGATATGTCTGTGTTTTGTTATCGTTGTTAGGCGTTTAACTACTGCCCTCATAATTAGTCACTAGCAAGGTCACATTCTGACCATCATAAGTACCAAGTATTTCATCTAGTGCGCTTAATGGATATAAGTAATGTGTTTTGCTTTGACATTCTCCAATATCCAATTCTGGTTATTTTATGTTCGCAGCTAATAGCCATGAGGGACCTCTCCGCCTGTTTGGCATCTGCTCCCACTTCAGGGACTTGAGAAAAACGTTTGGCTCACAAGTTTCCCCACTACACGCCTATTAATCTACTGTTTCTTCTCGAGTCACACTAGGCCTGTCTAAAGAATTCATTGCACACTCCTATTACTGTATGTTAAATCAATGTGACAAACATATTCAATGAATAAAATATACATTAAAAGCATACTTTTATTGTATTGTATCAGCTACCTTCGCAGTTTCTAGATAATAACCAATATTGTTATACACTTGTAGCAACAGAAAAAAGCCTCATTACTGTCCACTAATTGCTTACATTTGATGCATTTAAAAAGCCTGAATATGTTAACCATATATATAATGGTTATAAAGCACTGGTAGTTGCAATGTTTCACAAGGCCGTTTACACAAAAGAATGATGTTATTTAAGCTGATGAGAACTCCTTCATGCCATTTCGCATTTAATATAAATTCGTCTGGTCGTTGAAGTGATACGTGGGTAGCAAAAAGTTAGAAAATTTAAATACACTTATGCCCATTGGAAACAACTCCCATCGAAATTCCCTTCTGAATTAGAAGCAACATAACTTGATTTTCATGGGATTTTGTTTTGTTTCGTTGGTGTTTCAACTACTAGGTCATTAGAGCCCCGTCCACTGCATAGTTCTAGTACAGACACTCTCTAAGGCAAGCCGAATTTCTGCTAGCAGACAATCACCGCACAATGAATCACAGTTTTACACCATACTTGCATCGAATAACAAGAGAACTTCTCCGCTTCGCACCGCTTTTTAATAGGGAGCTTGAGTTACACGTTGCGTACAACGTACACCGACGCAAAGCAGACGAATTCCATACTGCGCAGATGCAACATTCCTAATAGGGGCATGTGCACCTGCGCAGTACGCAATTCGTCTGCTTTACGTCGGTGTAAGTTGAACACCGACGTGTAACTCAAGCTCCCTAGTGTCACGCCAACTTCACGCAGGAAACTGTGGCATTGGCACTGCGCTCCGCAGAGTCACGTGGCGCAGGCACTGAGTCACGTCACCCTGCGACTTAACATGCGCAACTACTGTACATACTATCATGTGAGCCACAGAAATTTATAGTGAGTCACCGTGCGTCACCTGCAGAAGCTGCGTCTCATTTTGCACTGGGCTTAATGCGGCAATTTTTGGATATTAGCGGTACCCAGTTTTCCCAAGCAGACATCCATGTTAGTAAACATTAATGTTGCTTAATTTCAGTGACTGGTGTGTCCAACGCAATACAGCTGCTCGATTTTCATGAGACCAGCGAAAAACTTTCATTATGTCCGTTAAGGAATTGTTTCATTAGATGCTCTTTACTGGTGTGGCATGAGATGTGAAGCTCAAAATGTTTAAAATCACCTATTTCATTTCAATCATCATCATCATTCCCTATCTCCCATCAGGTGTCCGTCCACCCCGCACAATGTCATATCCTTACGGACAACTTAGTCCCACGTCTGCTTTGGTCTCCCTTGCCCCAGGTGGTTCCAACCACTAATTCCGTTGTTTATCCTGCAAGGGTCCCCACATTGCACGTCCCTAATCTGATATTAGCCCCTATTGTTGATGGGACTATCGGACGGGTTGTCTGTGGGGGTATGCCGGACTACATCACAGAAGACATGCGATGCATTATCTGCCATGAGAGCCGAGGGCTGTACCCCATGACATTGCGGACGCATGATAACGACGGCCCGGGGCCCGCTCTCGGGAGAGCGGCGACTTGCGTTGGACACACCAGTTCTCGTCTGATCACTGAAGTTAAGCTTTTTACATTTGACATTTTTACTTTTGGATTTTTAATTAGGGGTATCCGTCCCAAGTGTTTGGTCCACGGGAGCTATTTTATTTCGCTTCTCCCCTCTACCTATGCAACGGCTGGTCGCTTGGACAGCCAACTCCTCCAAATGCAGTGAGGACTCTCCTATTCTCCACCTGGCGACGTGCCACACAGCAGTTCATCTTTACCCGAGGAATTCATTTCAATATATTTAAAATAAATTCCATGAATGCTAGCGATGAAGGTTGCTGACATGAAACTCATCAGACACATGTTAAAGTATCTTAATGTGAGTACATATATGCCAATAAACATGTTTTTCAACTGTTTGTGAGTAAATTCCTGTGAAAAATAGCATCCTTTGACAAGACGCCTGTAGTTAGAAAGGTAACATGTGAACCTGCCCACGTTTGGAGTTTATAACACTGTAATTTTTAAAACTTTGACATTTGAAATGTAAATATATTTATTCTACATACAGCACTAATATAACAGCGTATATTAAGACATTCTTAAACATGTCAAAGTTCGACATCTTCCAAATTTATACTTTAAACATTCATTGCAAAGTAAGTTTATACTCAATGACATTAGTTGATAGGTTTGTTAGCTTTAACGAACATTGGCAATCTAAAGATTGTCATAGGGTGTTGGTTGTACTACAAGCTGCAAAAGCTCGATTATTTAAAGCTCCAAACTAGTTTTAGGCTTTAGAGTTGGTTTACTCCTTAAACGCATACAATTTTTGTTCTTGTAAAACAACAAGCAACAAGCTCATCTTCCAAAGAAATAGGACAGTTACCTGTTGCATCATTGGTCAGTTCACGTATTAAAAATACATTTTTTCTTACATTTTTTGTGGTTTTCATCCTTGAGAGTCATTTGTTTTGTAAGGGAGTGCAAATGCCCCAATATTTCAGATTTTCGTATCCCTAGTTGGTTAACCACTTGAAGTTCACGGCTTTTGACGTGTCCTTGAAAAAGGAGAAAAACTGCGTGATGATCATTAAAAACGACTAGCCATCACTATCACTACTAACTTCAAAGTTTTTTTCCCACCTCACGAAATAACTTCTCAAATGATGCTGTGGATAACGGAGCATAATTATAATAACACGGTTATAAACTAAGTTTTAAAAGACGGATAAAATCTTCAATAAAAAATTTTTTGCGTCAAAACTAGTGAGTGTCTAAGTTGGTATGTGCTGGACTAAAGATCTAATAAATTGCAGGTTTCTTGAGTTATTTTGAAGTCGATAACTCACTTAGATCTGAACTTGACTCCAAATTGATGCTATGTGCTTCGCATTAATAAAATAAATTAAAGAGTGAATGCATTATTACCACCAATTACCATCATTCTCAGATTATAATTTATTCTTAGATCCTGGAGATTTACAATTAGGAGGTAATGACTTTAAGAAGCAGCTTCCACATCATTTTTTATAAGAAATTTGAGAGATAATCAATTTTTTGGTTGTAAACCTAGCCTATATATAAGTGATAGAAGCCTCTGAAATGTAGCCCAAAGTTATCTGCTTCTGGGGACAGTGTTTCGAGGTTGATAGCTCAAGAAATTACAATGTTGGTAAGTGGTTTTGATCGGCATTATTACTATTATATATAAATTCATTTTACTTTTGAAATACCTTTATGTTTCATTTTATTATTTACAAAATTATTTGCTGGTATTATATACATGTTTTAAAATATATTTCACAGCGTTATTGCAAATTAAGTAACACGTTTTTCAATAAATGAATAATTTGTTGACCTGAATACTGTTATGCTACTGTTAGGACAGTGAATTTATGCTGCTTCAAATTAATTTTTCCAGATAATATTCGTTGTGTTATTAACGGTTAGCTTGGTTGCCAGTCGACCTTTAACTGATACAAATGGGATTTTTGTATATCCAAGCCCTCCAGTATACCAAACATTTCCTGGTAGTCAACAATCAACATATTATCTGCCATCGTGGTATCAGGCTGCACCCATTGTGCCTGCATCAACTGCCACTGGACAAGTCAATACAGTTCCGCCTTTCACTTCACTGCCACCGTTTGTCACCTTATCAGGACAAGCTTTGGAGAAATTTTTATCACTAATCGCTTCCATTTTTTCACTTCTAAATCCTCAACCAGCGCCATCTCCACAACCACCACCACCACCACCATCTCCTTTGCCACAGCCAACACCTGAACCGCAACCGCAACCTCAACCTCAGCCACAACCACAGCCTCAACCTCAGCCTCAGCCTCAACCCCAGCCTCAACCACAACCACAGCCTCAGTCACAACCTCAACCACAGCCTCAATTTCAGCTGCAGCCACAATCACAGCCATCACTAGCTGCCAATAATATACCATTGCAGTATCATCAGTATTATACTCCATTACCAACTTATTATTATTATGGTAACGGAAATCCACATCAGGTGGCAGCTTCAATATCTAAAAGGCTCTTTGCCGCGCCATACTGGGGATATCCTAATGCTAATTAATATGCAGAGGCTTCATATTTATTTACAAGGTTTTTAGATGTATGGGGTTTCGTTTTAAACATGTAAATTGTGGAACACCTTTTTAATCACTGATGTTGTATACGACTACAAAATATCGTTACAAGTGCAGTAAACGTTTTTAAATAATTTTTTCTAGTGCAGTTTTTATGGCATCATGCATCTCGATTCAAGAATCATTTTTTGAAAGTTGGCCAGAAATCTTCAGGTGACAGCGTTCTTGCAAAAAGTATTCCTTTATAATATAAAAAAATACTCTTTAAGTAAAATTTTTATTTTATTCTTTAGCAAAAGGGTGGTAATAAAACCTGTTCTAGTGACCTTCTTTTCACTACTCAAAAAGTACTAAAATGATAAGGGAAGATGATATATTGCTTGATAAAAAATGTCTTCAACAAAATTTCCACCCACTTAATTTTGATTTTTCTACGATTAAAGATGACCCTACAACGTATCTGTCAAAATTGAGAAAAAAATATGCAAAATATACATGCAATTGATGCAACGACTAATAACAACTTTAAAGTTGGATCGTTAAAGATGGTCTTCAAGATTATATAGCCATGCAATAATCCTATAATTCAAACTAATGCTGATCTGACATCCACTTTTACATTCATAATTTTCTGACATATTCATATAACGGGGGTTATAACCCTGTGTTTAAAGCTGATGTAATAATAGAGGACCTCCTCAAGTCTAAAATTAACTACACGTAAAAACATTGAGTGACATGGATACTAT
Organism: Trigoniulus corallinus; assembly: GCA_013389805.1. Classification (NCBI taxonomy): domain Eukaryota; kingdom Metazoa; phylum Arthropoda; class Diplopoda; order Spirobolida; family Trigoniulidae; genus Trigoniulus; species Trigoniulus corallinus. The sequence continues at coordinate 20,845,140 of JAAFCE010001036.1, forward strand.
TTGCTAAAATATTCAATAGACTATAATAACCTCAGTGATATAATTTATGATACCTGTGATATAATTTATACCTAAACTTCATATAAAGCGATGCACTGCGAAAGTTACTGACTGAAGCTAGGATTTTTCTGATAGAAAAACATTAACGAATATTTTGTTCCTGCCGCTTAAAAGTTACTTTGGAGCTAAGAAACTACCAAGAGTCATAACTAAAGATTATTTCAGCTAATTAAATACAGTACTTAGCTGTGGTGTAAACTCTTGAGAGCTTCCGTAAGTACATAATCTTATCAGTAGATTGACATTAATTTAGTTTTCTAGTCACAATTTTAAAACTGTGGTGTTATTTGCTTTATACAGTGCTCAGCTTCCAATTAAAATTATCAGAATTGAACATTCATATAAATTTATAAATTATTTAGGACATACAGTATAGCTATATGCAATTTGCATATTTTGTTATCTGACTTGTTTGATAAAAGGTTGTTTATATTTCAACGGAGAGAGAAAGATAATTAGCTTTTCTACGATTTAACACTGTATTTAGTCCATGTGGAGTCAGGTTTGAGAATTTGTGATATTTTTAATTGTCTTGGGCGTTCACGATTTATTTAACTTTGATAATATTTATTTATCCTAATTTCGACCACACACGTTTTATGTGTGTGTATGTGTTGCCATTTAAACAAACTCCATCTTTCTATTTTATCTCTAGTTTCTTAATTGCACATGAAATGTTATGCATCATTTTCTGATCTCATACACAGCGGTAACTTGTGAATATAACTGTTTTAAAGAGTTATCTTTAGGAGTACAAATGAATGAACCTGGGTTTGCGGTACGAAAAAAAATGATTCGGATAAACTCTGGCCTTGTCAGATAAACTCGAAAAACATGTCATCAAGTATTATGACAATACTGCTATGGTTTAGTGGATATACCGTAATAGTCTAGTGACAAAAATAACGTAAGACCCTACTGTAGCTTAAGGCTAAGACTAATGAAAGAAACGACCTTGTATTCTGTCCGTCTCAGTTGACAAAAGTATGCTTTGGTATGCAGGGATACTTTTAAAAGGTCACTTTGTAGGAAAAAAAACTATGGCAGCTTTTAGAAGAAAACATTGAAAGCGAAGTTGTGATGCGATATGACATTGATGCACAGTTTCATACATACAGAAAGTTGGCACTGTTTGCATATAATGATGTGCCCAAAATTTCATCTAACTAGTTTTATTTACTTGATCATGTTATTATCACTTTCATGCTGTTAACAAAAAAATAATAACACGAGAAGCTGAGCTCATCTTCTTAATTAAAGTTCATTATATCAAGTGTCATGGTACCATTTGAAGTGAACTGGTTTTTGCGAACTTTAAGAAGGCACTTGATTTTTTTTTTAAACTTCATATAAGGCGACTACGCTACTTAATAGAAATTCAATATCCAGGTTATAAACATTGAAAAGTTGATGTTAGTAGACGTGTTTTAAAAATTGTTTCTGCACTCTGATGAACTGATAAAAAAGTTGGTGCTGAGATGTACTACATCAATTATCATAAATACCCAATGCCCACTTGACTTTCAATAGTTTATTTTAAAAATGTTAGTGAACCTTTCTAAAACGTTGACATTGTCTTGTTCATAAACATGCGATTTTAATTATTACCCTTCCAATCAGAAAATGAGCTTTAAATTGCAACGATGTTATTAGAATTAAAACAATTGTTGTATATTCACTTAGAATGACCATAACAAATGGTCAACAAGTGTACCTGTAGTGTCTAACACGTCTATACTTTTACGTAATGCAATGAACGTAAGGTCTTTTATTACCTTAATATTCAGTGTTAGTAGTCGTCTAAAATATTTTGTCCTTGGTTATTGGCGTTGTAATTCATGAAGTATGCTGACAGTAGAGATTAATTTTGTCTGCCTGAAAAAAGTGGTGCAAAACGTGTAGTACTCTCTCATGGTATTAAGCTTTTTTTTTAGTAAATTAATCATAACGTAAAATCCCCATATTTAACTAAAAGCTGCATAAGCTACATTGTTCAGATATTTTTTTTTCAAATTTTAAATTGCCTATTAAGGGCGGTGAGATTGTCATGATCAATATTTTATATTCAAGGTTTTCAATGCTTCTAACACCATGACGACTAAGCATTGGGCACTAAAATTCAGACAACATTTTAGTGGCCTTAAGCTAGAAAATTTGTAATCTTGCAAGGCAAGGATCGTACTAATGGCCAGTTGCTTGTTCATTTATATGTTCGACATCACAAATACCAGCTTTCTTGATACCTGTGTTTTAACCCAGCCCTAATTTAAACGTTTTATTGGCTAGTTGTAGTGACGACATGAAACTAGTATCTTTCAAAAACAATTTAGGGAATCATCATTCACATATACCCAAAGCAAGGTGGAAACAACTTGTTGTTACGCACATCTTTATCGTCCATCACTGGAAATTGCGCCGAAGTGTTTCGAAAAAAAGCTGGAAAGGATTTCACCTAATGCATTGCATATAAATTAAAAAATGAATTTAATAATCGTAAGTACATTTTGTAACGAACAACAATGTTTTCTAAGGTTAATGTCTCAGGGTCTGTCATTTTTACCTATATAACTACATAGAAGTAAAATACATGTCGATATTTCTGAAAGTGATTAGACTCCCTCTCTATTCTCCTTTAGCAATTAAGTTCAATATCAAACTTTACTTTCCAATTTTATGTGTATTTATTTATGAATGAAACTTATAAAAAGAATTGCATTTAATATATAAAAGACAGGTGCGCACAGGTAACCAATGCGTTTATCGTTGCTACTAAAGTGCTAGTCCTAGCCCCTTAATTAGTAAGCAAGAAATATTGAAATGTCCTCTTATTACGTGTCATAAATTCAGTACTGTATAACAAGAATGCTAATGATGTTCATTTGGCAAGTGGGCGGAAGTAATTGCGATAGGTCGATATGACAACCTACGTTTTTATCTATTTTATAGAGTACCTTTTTAATCAGCATTTCGATAAGTGAAATTACAGTGGGATCTCCTGCAGCCTTGCCACCTCAACTTCATCATAATCAAAAAACAAGAAATGTCATTACTGACCCAACTCAGAAGAAGAGAGACGTTGAAAGTATTAATGAAGACGAAAGTGACACCAGCGATGCCCTAATCAGGTACCAAGCTCAACAAGAATCCGGTTATTACAAGTTTGGATATGCTGTTGCAGACGGTCAATACAGAGTAGAAGAAGGTAGTCCTCAGGATGGTATTCTTGGAAGTTATGGCTACGTGGATTCGAATGGTAAAATAGTGAAAGTGTTTTATAAAGCTGACAGTCAAGGATTTCAAACCTTAACTCCGGAAATGTATCAACTATTGCTTGAAGCAAAACATATGCACGAACCTGCATATGATAAAAAATATGACAAAATTTTTGATGACAGCAATGGAAATCGTCATTTGGGTGGTAGGCATAGGCACCCTTCTAGTGATTTAAGCAAGGATGTTCATAATTATCCTAAAACCAACGTAGAGCAGGTAAAATTTCTTAAACCTAACTTGCCATCACATACTTTGGAGGGTAATTATAAAAGTAATCAAATAATATCACAATCTCCAGATATTGAGACATTTAATGACTATAATTTAGAAATTGAAAATGAAGGAACCATGCCATATAATAATCCTTTCTCATCTTGGATACCGGATAGTGTTGGATTTGAGGGTCCACAAGATTTGCAATATCCGATATTAAATTATAGAACCCAAATTTTACCACATCGATTCATTGCAAACCCTACACCTTTTGCAGCACATCCCAATATTCATGGCTCATTTATTAGATTTAGATTCTGAAATAAGCAATAATACATTTCTATTTGTAATTATGTATCAAGATTCATCTATTTAAATCACTGTTAATAGTTCCAACTTTTACATGACATTTAAGCTGGACCCACGTCCGTATAATCTTTATCAGACCTAAGATTTTATAAGCTTAAAAAGAGTCACGACTTCAATCCACTTTAATGGATTTAACAACTGCAAAATTACAATCAAATTATAAATAAGCCCTCCATCATATTAAAATGGGAGGTTTGAATAAGTAGAATAATAGTGAAATATTATGTGATGAAAATGTAGAAATGTGTAGATGATATTATTATGCTCAATGGAGTAAGTGTTGATGACTTTATTATGATAAACACCTAAGCCAACTTAATGACAAAAATTATTATGTGAAATCCTCAGTAGTTGTTTTATTATGCTTCTCAATTTATTATTGATAGTTAGGCAGTATTAGGCAGTATGGTGGCAGTATTAAGTTGGCATTCTCAAATATCAGAGTGAAATAAATTTTTTATTGCTAAGTTATTTTTTAAAAGATGTCCTTTCAATTAATAATTCCATTTCTGAAACAATAATAATTGTCGCACTGAATTTTGAAATAACTGAAGTTGTCATTCAAGAGCTTGAAGGTAAATATTCAGAATTACTCTTTTAATTCCAAGTATGATTTTAAATTTTTAATAAGTTTTGTTTTGCATTTGTTCAACAGAACTCGGGAAAGACTCGTAATAATCGTTAAAGTTCGTCAAGTGCTATACCTCGAGGTGCTGTGCTAGGATAAGAAACGTTAAAAATTAAAGTACAACCAAGGATTATAAAGATAAGTTTTAATAACGTATTTGCTTTCTAATATTAATCGTACTCCTTTCTCAAAAACGAAAACGTCGTGGAAAAAAACTAAAAAAACAACAACCTGTAAACATATTCTCCAAAGTTTCCAAAACGATTTATGGATGACTGCAATTAAGAAATATAATTTTATGGTACAAAAATTCCAGTTATCCATCTCTTTTCGTGCAATTTTTTGAATTAACAAAATGCTATTAAACATTATTGTTTTTATGCAAAGTAATCGACCCTTTTGTTTGTGGTCGAGCAAACTAGCACAGCAGAAGTGTACTGTAGTGAAAGCACCGCTTGTTTTACTCCAAGGCAGTGGGGAAAAATATTGAAATTCATATCTAAAAGTCTGTCAAGAACTGAACGTTGGGAATACAAAAGGGTTAATTCTTAACTTTTATTATGTAGCCACAGTTTCCTGGAGGATTATTCTACCTTCAGATAATGAACTTTTTGACTGGCAAATGACATCCCATGCCACAAACAGAAGATGCAATTTATTGTCTGCCCTTTTTGGTGAGTAAACCGTTGAGGTAGGTCAGTGGTGTCTCTGTAATGTTTAGCTGATCAATTTCTACTAATTTCTATTAATTTTTTACTAATTTCCTGTTTCCCAAAGTTCAATATTTTGGTGTTACCCTCAATATATCTGGATTCACTTTGAAAATTTGCTACTAGGTTATTTCAAGATTTAATTCACATGTGAATAGTGCCAGAAAATTTGAGTAAACAGTCAGCATTCCAAAATTGTTATTGAACCATTGTCCATTTCAGAATTATTATTGACCATTGTCTGTTTTCACCACTACATTCAAAAGGTATCAACAGCAAGTCGCTTGCCAGATTATTATTTTTCTTTTTGCATCGTCTCAATTCGTGGGGTAGGCCGGCATCTCCCCACAGACAACCCAGCCAATATTCCTGGCTGGGGTGCCTCCAGTCAGAGCATGTTCAGTGGACCCGCAGATCCGACCCTGCCGTAGGCGGGATAATGATATGAGGATGATGAATTGACGTGTGAATAGCTGGTAGAAGTCTCCTACAGTATACAGTTTTATGATTCCTGGGTATCCACTTGACCACCGCATTTTTTTTAAACTCAACAATATATTTGAAATCATTTTTAAATACAACCTCTTGATATCACATTAGAAATAAATAGTTGCACTCTTTCGAGAAAAAGATCAACTTTCGCAAAATAATAGCAGCCCTGGATTAGAAATGTTTATGCTAGAATATTACTACTGTAATATGAAGTGTTTATGAAATAATGCAAGAGCTGTATTTTAGATCGAAATTAGGAGCTTTTAAGCAACTTGTTAAACTATCAAATTTATAAATGTTAATTGAAATGTCTTCTTCATTGGCATATGAAAGTCATAGCCTGAGCTTTTTCTAAACTTAACAATTGAAAGACATGTATAGTTTACGAGAAGTGGATTGCAAATTATTATGTAAAATGATTAAACAACTTAAAAATCATGGAAAAACGTGGCAGATATGATTTAGATGCTTGCGTCTGTTGCGATTTCTCTTTTATCATTGCGCATTTTGATAGAATTTACTCGGAATTGTTTCCGCGCTTTTGAAATTGCTGAAGACCACCTCTTGCCATTTGCTAGAAATTTAAAATTTTGTGGTTATAAAGTTTTTCACAAGTGAAGAGAAGCTGTATTATGATTCCCCATTCATTGGATACACCAGTTCTCATCTGATCACCCGAAGTTAAGTAACGCAGCTCCAGCTAGTATTAACATGGGTGGTCGCTTAGGAAAACTGGGTGCCGCTAATACTGTAATCCATCACTACTTCGCGGTTCACTTTTCGTGAATTCACGACTTCGCGCGTTTTATAATATAGTGGTGGGAGGGAGAAGGGAGTAGTAGCCGCGGCCATTTTGCTTTAGGCTCTCTCGCCGAGCAGTTTATTTTACACTTCACTGTGTGTGATTTTTTGTGGTTGTGTTGAACTTCGCTTCAATCTTCACCCCCTGCAATGGCTCCCAAACGTGCTCTCTCTTCCAAGGCTGGTGTTGAGAATAAACGCCAACGAAGAATGATGACTATCGCTGAGAAGGTGAAACTTCTGGATATGTTGAAGGACGGAAGAACGTTCGTGACTGTGGCCGGCCAATATGGCGTGAACGAACGAATCCACCGTTTGCTAGACGTCCAAATACATGTTAAATAATTAAATAACTATTGTGTTCCTACTTCGCCGAAATTCAGGTATTGCGACCGGCCTTGGAGCATATCTCCCGCGATAAACGAGCGATTACTGTACTTAATAATCGTCACATTAGCGTAGTGTCTATGCAGTCTCTGCATTAGAACCACACGGATGGGGCTTTAATGACCTAGTTGTTGAAGGGCCCTTAAGCACCAACAAAACAAAAAGATTTCTCTTATAGCTTATGTGTGTGCATTTATTCTGTGTGATGTGAGATCAGGGGCGGATCCAGCTGCGAATCAGGGGGAGCACTTAGAAAAAGTGCGTCCGAAATATTTCTAAATATGCGAATCCCTTAGTATAAATCTAGTTAGCGATTACACTCTCTGCGCCTTAGTCCTCTACTGCATCTTAGACATCTTCAGTGGTTTAGCCAACTGCAAAATGGACTGCAACTGTTGGACTGGCAGTTTAGAAATGGGGATACCATGTAAAAATGCCTCATCAGTTGCAAAATTGAATCATGCATCAGTTGAAATATGCGCACCAATTGCTGCATTGCTCCCCACTGGATGTCCGCCTCTGTGTGAGATTGTTAGAAAATTTAAACTACTAATTCGAAAACATCATTGAGCAGTTTTATTTTGAATTTGTAAGATGTCTCCTTGGGTAATTGCAAAAAGATGTAAGGGTGACAGCTTACAAAATTTATATTCTAGTGGAAGACAGGTGCTTCTGTGGAACATTGGTTACATCGTATATTCGCCTGTTCATGGAATTAGATACGATCAAGACCGAAGCTGATGACTTCTTTCGAGTGAGAGTGAAGCCCCAGGTGTCTTTTCTCAATCTATATGCAGTGTAACCTGTAGTCAGAATAATGAAGTGGAAGAACAACGTAAAATGATGAACCAATTTTACTCCTACCCTCTTTATTTTCCCAGATATATCTTAAGACAAAAAGGGATTATGATTTGATCGACTTTGTCGTGTGATATGATCATCTAGCAGTTTGAACAAGACTTCCATTCTTCTTGCTATCTCCATCTTCGTCTTTCCATCTTACCTCTATTGCTATCTTTATTAGATACATTTCCTAAAGGAGCAGATAGTTCTTATCCACCATTGCTGCACTAAATTCATTCATGAATACAAAATTTCATAATGTATTAAATATTATCAGAACTCTATGACTTGGTCACTTTCCCATATTGACTTGGTTTGAGAAGGATGTTCAAAAGATACATCAAAAGATGATCCTGTTTGCATAATGTGTGTGAAATGAGTTTTATTTTGTATTTTCTTTATGATGTCATTTTATTAACTCATCACTTTTATTGGCCATACCTCAGCATCAGCGCATCAGAGCAGTAACACTGTTACAATGAAGGAAAATCACAAGGTGATAAATTACTAAATTCTTGTATAAGAACTCTCGCTTTTATACCTACATTATTAGTTAAGAATACTGTACAGAAATTAAAACAGTAAATATATAAAGAAATTGCTTATCTTATAACAGTCTGAATATTTGGTTTGATTTGTTTATTACCGATAATAGCTTTGTGTAAATATTATTTACAAACATTGCAGCAAGATACGTGGAGAATAAATTTAAACTTGGTGACATCGTATTTAAGAGTTAAAGTTGCTCTTTGGTAAATATTGCATAATAAAACACGCTTGGTCACAACTTTTTATGCTAATGAAAGATTTCTCAAACTGCACTAGGATTTGAGGTAGCTTGAAAAATGTCATAAGTGCAGTGCCTTCCCTCGTAAGAAACAGGCGCATTTGATCAAAGTTAATTTCAGCTTTCACATAAAAAGTAATTTGAAAATTAAATTTTTTAATCGACGTTTCATATCAAAATATCAGTTTCTATTGATATTATTTATAATTCGAAAACACGACCTTCCGAAATCATCATTTTGAAATGGCGTCCTTTCCTGATCAGGCACCTTTATGGAGGCACAACCTGCACACCCGCTAGGGCGGCCCTGAATAAGTCGGTTAGGTGATGAACTGATGCCAATATTCTAACATAAAAGGCGTGCATAAAATTGTTCATTGAATAATGTGATTCTTGTTAATAAGTTCAAGATATGTCATTAATTAACTTCTTTAGGAGAATAATCAAACCTTTTAAGCTACCGCGGGTTTTGTTGTAGATTGTTGTGAAACTTGTGATAATAACATTGGTACAGGAACGACTTGTGCTTGAACTGACATTAGACTAGGAACAGCCAACCCTAAATATCCATGGACTGGTCCACTTTCAGCAAACTACAAATTAAATACCAAACATTTATTTTATAGTCGTAAAGCATTAATTTCATATACCATTATTATATAAACGAAAATTTTGATATCAAAAATATATTTACTGAATAAGCAAAACTTGATCCTCGTCTGTGCATAATAAGATGGGCAGAATCTAGTTGTGGCAGTCTCATTGTTTGAATTTGTTGAACTGCAGGTGACGTAGTTACCGTTGTCAATGCTGATGGTATCATTGTTGATAAAACTACCAAAAATATTGAGGCGCGAATCTGCAACAGAGGAACAATAACATAAAATGTATGCAATTAGACACCATATTCAAAGATCAAATATGAGATTCAAGATTTTGGTACAAGGACAATAAATTTTTTACTCATTATAAAACTAAATTAAAGGGGTAAATTTCTTTATGTTTCAGTTTCTAGTGGTTAGTGGTCATATTATTCAGTGTAATGTTCACCATTGATTACTACGTTCTCAAACATTTTTCTTACATTACAAAAACAAAACTGTCATACACAATTTCCTTAAATAGTTGTACGTCTAAAACAGCTTGTGTTATCTTCCATCGTTATACATACAGTATCATGTCGCGTACTAGCAACCCTAAATTTCACACCCATTGAACATGTCAAAAAAGAGCAGGTATCATTGATATCGATATATGTGGGAATGAAGAATTTGAGTGGAATAATAACCAGTAAGCGGGAAGTATTTACTTATGCTGAAGGCTGATTGTTGATACCATAGTAACATGCTCCTGGCGGCTAGGGATTTTAAATGAAAATATTGCTTCTTATGTTGTATTCCACAGATACTAAACTACATTGTCATTGGAATTTTCGTTACTTATTGCAAGCCTATGGAATTTTTGACAACCATATTAAATGTCGGACATACTCCCCCTTGTAAGTTCGGGGTGTAGTATACAAACCCACTGGATATTTACATGATCAAAAGAGGCGACTAAAAGGGCTGAGTTCTCCCAATGTTCTCCCATTCTGCCTTTTTAAGTTGCATTTCAAGCTTGTCATCTAAGGAAACTAGATTGATTAGTTATTTCCACAGAAATGATACCTACATTACAATGCTGCTGCGTATGGCCAATTAAATTATTTTTAAAAAATATCTCTTAAGAATTTAATGATAATTCTTTTTAATTATTTATATTAATTTGAGCTTTAAGTTTTTAAAATGAAAAATTCAACTTCACTAAGAACTTTTAAATAGTTCAAGAAATACGAGACACTTCAATCATTTCTTATCTTATCTTATTCGCTACTAACGTCTAAAATAATATTAATTTCATAAACTCGCTTATTATCATTTTTAGTATCGCATTGAAATATATTATTAGACTTACCACAGGTATTAAAGAAGTCATTGTAAAGTGAAATGCGAATTTTCCAATTAAAAACGCTTGCTTTGTTTTAAAAACGTGTCGAATTTTTCTCACAACAACAAGGCATTTAAGGGCAGTTTGGAGGTTTGAATGAAGAAGTCATTAATACCTTCAAGAAGAACTTCATGTAGGTTGGGATTTATATATGCTCGTTAAGTCTGTCAGCTGGTCACATGATGACTATTTCCTCAGTCTTCCTCAGTTGGTCCATTTTTTATTTGTTTGCAACTAACAATCACCTTCCTAAAAACAGAGGAAGTACATAGCTTCTTAAATCTTAGAGGGTTCATTGTTCGGATTTTGAAATGAATTAGATACTACTATCACAATGTTGTGCAAAATTGCTTTATGTCTTGTGCATATTTATTTCATGCAATCAGTTTCTCTTTAGAATTAATTTGAATAATCTTACAAAAGTTATAAAACCGCTTCTATAAACCAAACCAAAACTTTCTTTAATTAAGCTGAAATAAGTAAAAATAAGTAACGCAAAAAAATAAGTAACGCATCTAATTATAATATATTAAATTAGATGAAATTTAATGTTTAAATTCCTAATACGTATTTAGAACGACCATTTTAAATATTTGCATATGATATTTATCTTTGAATTTTGATGTGACTAACTATGACATGTTTTGCTATCTATAGAATCAAAAGTGCTCCATAAAATGTACTTGTGAATTTAGAATAACTAGTAACTAATGCTGTTAAATCTTTTTGGGTGGTCTGGAATTTTTCTCTGATAATTTTTTTTCCACGAAACTTGCATTGTGGACAACTCGGAGTAAGGACATTATCAGGGAATCAGTACCTAGGGGTAATTGCTTTATTGGTTGCTTGTCTGCACCATGGTTACTGCATGCGGATCAGTGCCGGCTCTCAGAAGGACTTGAAAAGGGCCTCAAAATTGAAATAGCCTAGGGCCTCTCAATATCTAAATCCGGCACTGATGCGGATGCATCATTGTTTACTTCTATTTAGACTGGAGATTAGATTTGAACAAACTTTTGATACTGCGACACCTTTGCGGTGATCGAGGAGATGCTGGGAACTGCATCTCCTTGATTATAGTTTTAATTTGTTAAGTGTACGAAATATATGTGACTTCGTATAGTTCCCTTTTTAGGTATATAATTAACGCAAACATTTTAAAACGGACGAACTTTCCTTATTTAATTATAAGCTATTATATTTTATGTAAGATGGAACCAATAAGGCATAGTGTTACATCTTTTAGACTTAAAGAAAGTGTCTAAGAGCATCAAAAGCCAAGCTGTGCCACGATGGGGGACATGAGACATGCTCGTGAACACATTTTACATTTGTAACTCGACCAAACATAATTCCCTTATAAACAACTAATTAAAATGCAATAGGCATCCATCAAATGTAAAATTCCCTGTTCACTGCAGGGAGATAAAAACATTTACATACCTGTCTTCATTCTGGCAAATTTCTTAGCAGTTCCCAGTTATTTCTCTCATCCGTCCTGGATGGCCATTCATGGAGTGCATGAATGACTACTACGAAACAGTTCTCATTTAAAGTGCACCTAGTGTAAAGTACAAACGTATGTGTATGTGTAAATGCATAACGTTGAATTGTCATGCATGAAAGAAAACTTCGTTGCATTTCACCACCTTTCGTAACGTCCCACAAACCACAAACTGGCACAAGGTAGCGCGTTGCTAAAGTTCAGCCCTAACATCGTATAGCGGTAGCCTACGATGTTATTCCATCAGAGCATGTGCCCAAACCACTTCTCAGATCTCACAAAAGCACTTTGTGGAGCTTTTACTAGAGAATTAATGAATTTTAATCTTCCTATCTAATATTTCCACCATACGTTTAAAATTACTTTAAGTTATTTGTCGACTTTCTTAGTTACTTTTCATTCCTGATTTCCATTATTCAAAATCTAGAGTAAAAAAATTAACAAAATTTCTCCAATCCACTTGATCACCAACTATTTGAAAGTTGTCACGTTATTTTTGTCTAACTTATCACTCTTACTTTAACTAGATTTGTACTTCGATTAGTATTTTGATTAAACATACGTCGTATTTCATTTGTTTCCACCACCACTTTCCCAATGTTATCAACCTAACCCACAATAATAAATTGAGAAGCGCTTAACGATGTATCAAATTGCCATGTTAACCATTGTTTTGAACTTTATTATTTTACGTTCCGTCTCTAATTCATTTTAATTCATCTACTTTAAATATCTCAGCATGTGTCTTTATTTTTTTTAATTCCTTATTTTAAATATTTCCTAAATGTTGAACTCCCTTCCATAAACCTTGCAGTTGCAAGATTATTACAGAATTCGTATTTTGCACGAATGTAATTTATATGTAATCATTAGAAAATGTGGAAAAGCCATTTTAGACCAGGCTAGAGTAGGAGGTACATTCCAGGACAGCCCGACATAGAGGTGGGATGACGAGGTAGAAGTAGCCACCGAGCAAAAGAAGGCTGCTTTCCACGGGTGGATGGAGATAGGTGACCAGGAGTCGAAAAACAATGTAGGCAGGTCAATATCATAGCTAGGAGGATCATTGCCTTGGCAAAACACCAGAAGCATGAGGCCCTCTATGACCAGTTAGAGACAAATGAAGGGAAGAGAGAAGTTTTTAAGCTGCCCAAGGCTAGAGATAGGGCAGCTAAAGATGTGCCTCGAGCCATAACACTGAAGGATAACAAAGATAGGGTCATGTTTCCTCCATCTGAAGTAAAGAGGAGGTGGGAAGAGTATTTTCAGTCTCTTGAATGCTGCAAGGCGAGAGGACAACATTGACACTCATCCTACTTCTTCTGGAGTGGTGGACAGCTTAATAGAGGAGGAAGCAGTCAAGGCCCTTAGTAAGATGAAAGGTGGCAGACGTGGGGACAACTAGTCCGTAAAGATATGATAGGGTGTGGGGTGGACGGTACCCAGTGTAGAATTCGGATACCCGACCCTGCCACAGGTGGAATAAGGGTATGATGATGATTTATTAAAACGTAGTCATTATTATTCCATTTTTTTTGTCAAAAGAGAAAAATGTTTCAAAAATGCCTGATCATAAATATTTTAACCAAAATCTTTTATTTGAAATTTTCAAAAATGGTGAAATTCAAACATGAATAAGAATATGAAATGTCAAAAGTTTAGAAATGTAGTGATTTATTTCTGACATTTCCAAAACATTAGGTCCGGATTATTAAAAAATAAGAGGTTTCAGAAAATGCGAATGTGATATTTAATATTAGAAATCCCGGGTTGTGATAGTTTCGAAAATTGTCATGTTCCAATAGTATGAGGAATATTAGCATTTGAATCATTTGAAAATACGTAAATGTGGCAATTGACTTTTAAAATCTTCAGATCCTGGAATTGCTTATGAATGTTGACAAAAAATTTTTGGAATCTGTTGCAACTGGATGCATTTCAATAATTTTGGATTTAAATTTGTCAGAATCGGATATTTGGAAAATTTTGGAATCTGAAATTTTTGGGGTAAATTATAGGGCCTAGGGGGACTATTTTAAGAAATATGGAAGCGACACCTAATCGGGGATCTATACAGTATATTGGGTGATGTCATAGAATGATGGACTCAGAGAAGTCTTTGGTGTGGGCAGCAAGATCCGATTAATCGCGCCTTTTTTCTGGGGACTAACTACCTTATTTTATCCCTCCCAGCCCCTTCATAAGGGCCCGCCTGTTAAGGGGTCTGATATTTTTAAAAAATGTAGGGATCTTACATTAAAACTTCAATTGTGAAAATTGTTGGACCTCAGTTGTGAAAAATGTAGGAACTTGACGTTTTGCTCCTTATATTTCTGGATAAGATTTGAAACTTCAAAGATCGATGCATCCTGGAAATTTTGGAAAATGATAAACATCTTTTTTTTTCGAATACGCACTTAAAATTTTCAAAAATGGGCCATATTAAAAAATTTCTAAACCTTTTTTGTTAGAAAATATCAGGGATCTTTGAAAATTGTGATAGCATGATAATTTAGAACATAATTTTGAGAAGTATGGATCATGACATTCATTAAGGAAAATGTGCCAGAACAACATTTTAATTAAGGCATTATGATGGCCTGGCATTTCAAGAAAATCGTGAAACTTTGCATTGGAAATTATAGGAGTATTATTTTTTGTACAGTCTTTGAAACTGAATTATGTGGAAAATATAAAAAAAGGGTGTAAAAGGTTACTTTTGGAAAATGCCTGAACACCATAATTTTGCAAATTGTCAGATTCTGACACATTTTTAAATTGCTGACATTTTTTGGGATTTATCATAATTTAAAAATCACAGTTGAGAAAAACGGATGGTTTCCTTATATGATATAAGGAGACCACTCTCACACGCCAGGATTATGTCTGTTATCACTAGCAGCAGAATCGAGCGCAATACAACACTGGTGGAGCAATGAAGGAGGACTTGGGGAAAGACGGGTGACGGCAGGGGTGCTATTATGAGGAATGGATAAGTGAGGCTATGGAAAACTTTGGGGAATTATATAACTTCATCAAAAATAACTGTAATAGAACTTTCAATTTTAAATGAGCAATAGTCTAAAGCAATCTTTGGTTCAAATTTTGTATTAAAACGTGCATTGAATGGCTCATTTTAAATCTCTATAAACGACATTTTACCAAGGTAGATTAGACAACTTATGTGGTTTACATGATGCATGTTAAATGAAGCAAAAAGATTTACGTAAATAACTTTTAGTTACCTTTAATCGCAGCTAATCATCAAAATTTGATACCTTGTCAATCAATAATAATTCATTTCGTTTGGATCAGATGTGCATATAACTTCACAAACTTCTTCAAGGAAACAGCAAATTAGACTTGAATGTGAAATAACGTGCCCTTCATATTTTAAAAGTATCTGACAGTTGACTAACACACCAGTTGACGTAATAATTGGTTTCTTTTATTTAGTCTTATTTACTTATAATAAATAAACTTGACACTTATTAAAAATCATGAGTGAACTTGTGTCCAAACTTTCACACCACAATTTTTGGCTTAGGAAGAAAAAGTATTTTTTCACCTTTTATGATACGATCACATTTTAGGTCTTTTCTTTGTTTCACAAACGTACATTTATTACCCATTACCAGGTGTTTTTGTATGGCCCCATTTCCCAGTAACCGGCAACTAGCTTTTTTTTGCCTTTTTCAAATACTTTTACAAGCTGATCTAGTTTTCGCTATTTTTTCCATGGATGCCATTAAAAACCCCTCAGCATGTTGTCTGGATTTTTTCCTTTCACTTTTTTTCTAGTTGACCGACTAGTAATTTTGACCAAACCTAAAGTCACTACAGGTTAATATATTCGACAACAAGCAAGATATCGACTACGTTGAACATAAAAGGCGTGATTGGATTGCCTTTTTTTTTCTAAAATAAAAAATGCCTCTTTTGAAACTTTTCATGGGGTCAGAACATAAAATATAGAGTGCCCTACCTACGAAGACCTGATTTCAAGTCATTTCATTATTTTTTGTACGCCTCTAAACCTTGTGTTGAAAGCTTACCCTATGACTGGCCACTTAAGCAAATTTGGTAATGTTGTTCTGGAATACTTCCCAAATATTTTACAGTATAATGGGTTATTTATTATGGTATCACATGGATAATATTTCATATTGTTTCGGCAGTACATATACTAAAATTGAAAGGATACAGAGAAGATTGGCATGGCTTCTGCGTAAGGATGACACACGAAATCGCGAGGCGTTCCACATTTTTATGAAAAATTCAAAAAATCCAGAAAACTCCCAACCTACGTTGCAGGGGATTAAAACCCCAGTGCCGGCGGCCGTCGGGGGTGAGCGAGCGAGCCCCGGGCCGACGTTATCATGCGTCCGCAATGTCACGGGGTGCAGACCTCGGCTCCCGTGGGAGATAATGCAGTGAGTGTCTTCAGTGGGGTAGTCCGGCATCCCCCACAGACAACCCGGCCAATATTCCTGCGGGTTCCAGACGCCTGGCTGGGGTGCCCCCAGTCAGAGCATATTCATCAAGAATAGGGGCTAATGTTAGATTAGTAACGTGGAATGTGCGAACCCTTACAGATAATGCTGTGTGGTGTGGACGAGGTCCTAGTGGGAGGACTAGTTATGAAAGTAAAACTTACCAGCAGTAGAAACAAAAAGGCAGCAAAGTAGAGAACACAAATTGAAACTTCAGAAAACCTGTAGACGGTAATTAACTTGAAAGTCATTGAAAGATTAAAGAAATTAACCAAAACATTAAATCTTAAATCATAAACAAGTTAAAAAGAAATTTCAATACGGTTTTTTTATGTAAATCAGCTCTAAAAAATTAACTACTAGTCAACTTTTACCAGCTTTTTGTCATATAAAATGTACTACAAAGCATCAGCTTTCTGATAAAACTAAGTTGACAAGAATTTATTTTAAATTAGCTGATAAAACCTCGCAGATTTTTTTAAAGTTGCATAGATGCAACTTAGCCACTGATAAATATTTGGTTCACTTTTTATACATTGCCGTTGGGTAAAACTAGATTTTCCTATTCTTATTTTGCTTTCAAAAGAGTGCACCACTACCGCTTTCTTAATAAATTGCACTCTTTCAAATTAACTACCCCGTCATTGAATTTAGATCAAATACTTAACTGCATAACGTATTCTTTTACGACTATTGGCTAAATTAACAAATTTTATTATTCGCAACTTTAATTTGATGATTATAATACTGTTAAAAAACTATAATGAAGATTACTTCCTGAAACTTATAATGTTATTGAAGATTAAAATTACAATTCACTTAAAAAAATTGAATTATTCCTTCTTTCTCCCAGGAAGTGTCTCATCTAATTGTCCTTCTTATACTTGTTATCATTAGCGGACCTGTACGTGTAGGATACTGGGAATATTTGTTTTATTGATACCATGGGCTCATAATACTGTGGTCAGAGTGCTACTAAACTGCAGAGTTGCACTACAAGCCTTAGGCACACCTACGTAATGTGGGTCTTGCAACCATTGAAAAATGTACCCTTATATTTATTATATTATACGCTCATATCTAAGACTCAGTAGTAAGAAAATACAAATAATATTTATTTACAAAAAATAAAACAATACATTAGTAGAAAAATATTCTTCGTACATGAAAATATAATAAGTGCATTTGCTGTTGTCGTATCGCTTCATTCAATTATTAATTCAAAAAGTCACTGTTTACACATTGGCTAAAACATCGGCATCATAATACTAACGCCGTCCTACGTAATAAGTAACTTGAGGCATAACGGGTTGATAAACAGATTGTGTTTGAACTCTAGCTTGGATTTGAGGTTGGCTGTGATAGTTGGGGACACTGACATAAGTGCTATAAGTTTGACTTGGAGTAGATTTGGTTACTGTCACTACTGTTTTTGGCGGGGAGGGTTTAATTACTGGTATAGGAGGCTGAGTGACTGGAGCAGCGGTAACTGGATTTCGGTAGTAATACCCCGTGGGAGGAGTCTGGACATATGAAACTGGTTGCACAAGGGCATAATGACCAAGGTGGGCAAAACCAATAAATGCTTGGGGTTGCTGCACTTGTGGTTTTGATGCAGGTGCTGGTTTGGGTGGTGAATAAGCAGGAGCTGTTGATGTAGGAGACTCTTTTGCTTTACCTTTTTTTTCTTCATCTCCACTCTCCTCTTCTTCAGAGCCTCCTTCATGCTCTTCTTCCTCTTCATCTTCTTCCTCCTCTTCCTCTTTCTTTGAATTCTCTTCTTCATTACCTTTACCTTCATATTTTCCATCCTTACCGCCATTTTCTTCTTCACCACCCTCTTCATTATTATTACCATTGTAACTGTATGCTTCAACTAACCTTGAGTTAGCTTCTTTGTAAGCCTTGGCAAGGAACTCTGGTAGCTCTGGTACTCCTGATGGTATGTGGTCTCCAGTGGCTCGAAATCCGTCCTTATCAGCCACATACGACACCTCAATTTTTTTTCCATTGGCATCGATGTAACTATATTTTCCAGCGATTGAACCATCCACGCCCTTAACCTCAGCCTTTGCCTGACCATCAGAACTAGCGTATCCATAACTATATTGTCCATATTCATCTTGAGCATGGTATTGAGAACTGGGTGCTACTTGAGAGACGACTGCCACTGGTTGTGCTTGAATTGGTTGTGCATAATGAACTCCAGTTGGAAGTGTCCAACAGGACACAACCAAACAGGACAAAATCTGGAAAAAGAATTAAATGAGTATAAATATATGCATCATCCATATTTCCATTTTACTAGATGTTACAAAAAGTAATTAATAATAATCGTAATCCTTCACAGTTGCAGTTGTCTCCAAGAAAAGTGGCTACGTTGAAGATAGAAATGTGCTTCTTGTCTATGTACGAAAACGACTTACCAAAACTTTCATGCTACTTTTGCTATTCCTTTACTGGGCGAATGAGTCTGTCTTATTGGATGACTGACTTGCAACTTCTTGGCTTATATACGGCCGAATAGATTCTTCCGTGTAGTCAACATCCGGCGACATTGACCTGAAGGTAAAAACGTGTCACGTAGATATGCTCAACAGACGAAAAAGAAGAAGCTCTTATTTAAATGTGGGCCGGCATATAAAAAAATCATATTAATACCTTTTCATAGATACGTAGATAGACAGTGGCTAAATGAGTAATAGAAGAAAAAACACTAAGGTGAGCCCATGGAGCTGGCGTTACATTTGGGTCATGATCAACAATAACTACTGTTGTGATTCTTTTTTTAAATTGGTAAAGAACAATTGGTTGGGTGGTAGATATCATCTATAAATCTCGAAAGGAGAAATTGAAACTAGTACAACTCATACTTTTCATATGTAAGGGGTCAACCAAGAGGTGAAATTTCATGGTTACTAAATTTTAATTGCCATTTCGTTATAATTTCTAAGCTATTGTGGTATACACACCCTGTCGCTCTTTTGAATTTGCAACTTAAAATGAGCAGTCTGAAAGGAAATTTAAAAAGTCATGCGCCATAAGGTGAGCCATAATTAAACTTTAGTGATAATGAAGTTTTCATAACGAGCTGGTCACATGAGAATAAATGGTTCTGGAAATTTTGTTAGCCATGCCCAAACATTGTATGAGAGCGTGTTCAAGGAAACTTGTTATCGCTTTCTATATGATCATATTGAAAACAATGAAATACTATGACGTATTCTCTGATACAAAAACAAGATTAAAATAACGATTGTTCAAAAACATTATGAATTCAAAACTTGTTTATTTACATATTTCGTATATATATTTAGAATAAATGTAATGGTGGTAGTAACGACATGGCGAATGAGTTGACTGTTAAGTATAGTTCAAATGCGATTCAATTTAAAAACGTAATTTTCTGTTATGAAATAAGCATTTTATGTTTGACCTTTTCAACATATGCGAACAACGCGGATATATCAAGTCTTGAAAATATAAAAATTGATGCAATTATTTTTTTTTTACATCTCTTAAAACTTTACTGAAAGGTTTATATTATTAACTAATCATTTGTCATCATGTAGTCATGAACCCTTTTACTAACCTTAACAACAGATAACCGTGAATTCTCAACTGATTACCTACTTAATGTTGATGCGAAATGTTTCAATGACTTCATAGCATCCAAGATTCACCATGTGTAACTTTGAAAATATATACGACGTAAAAAATTACTTTTTTTTCAAGTTGCATACTATAATTTTCTACGGTGTAAGAGTACAGTACTATTAATGGATATTTATACTGCTATGTTGTTGAAAGTGATAATTTGAAATGTGGCAGCCTAATTTTTTATAGTAAATGTCTAGAAAGTGTGGATGTTAGAAAAATAACAAATGGTAACTGATGATGCGCATGGCCAAGCATATTTTAAATCCTTATACAACTACATAAAGGTTTTTAACTTAGGTAGACTATATTTTATGTGAAATGCAAATTCTGTAGGAATTACTACAGTATATATAATTCCTATTTTAGCATTGGCACTATAATTCATTTACTTTGATAATTTAAGCTTCAAAAGAACATCATTTACAATTTTAATTTTAACATATATAAATTGCTGGATTGTGGAACGAGGAGGGATAATATTTTCCGAAAATATTATTCTATTAATATATTTAATGAATAATAATATCAAAGTAGGAATTCAAAACAGAAAATCCATCTTTTTACATTTTTTGCTCTGTAGCATTAATCGTCTTTTGGGAAATGAATTTCAGATGAGAGAGAGAGAGAGAAGTAACACATGTTAATTACTGCCCAAAATATTAAAGGCAATTCGTATGAATTATGCAACAGATTATGTAAAACTCATTTCGACGTCTGATAGTGAAGGTTAGTGGTTTAACTCGTTACACGATTCAAATGTAAGATTTTTAAAAGACGTTGAGATTTCTGACTTCGGCATCAGTCGTTGATCTTGCGTTGTCTGAAACCAAGTAGTAGCCACAATGCGAATATTATAAATACTCAACTAACAGTTTATATACAATTTCTTAACTAGATCAGAAGGAGGTTCCTCATTTATAATTAACCAAATAAAGATTTTGGGGACAATTTGTGTTTATGTTTATATTCATAAGTAGATACCTGTCTAAAAATATCACTTGTTAGACATGTGACCAAATAGCTAAAGGACATGAAAATAAATAATTCATTATTTAACGAGGAAATCATTTGGTGAGCTTATAAAATAAACATATAAATTGATAGCTAGACATTTGAGAGTATAAACACTTCGACACGAAAAAAAAACACTGTTACTTTCTGGGACATTTTTTTATATTTTTTCTCCTTCCCATCCCCTCTCTCTTTCTCTCCAAACAGTCACTACCTCGATAAGTTTAATAGTCTTTTTTTTTAATAATGGATGACAATGTAGATCAGAGAAGGCGTGTATTTTTTTATAGTACTTTCTAAACCTGTTACCCTCTATATTTGTGTTAATAAGATAAGGTAGCTAGCTAATGGAGAACCTTAAAAGGCGCAACTTCAACACCACCTCCAAATTAGCGTCACGTTTGTCAGTTGATCCATTAATTTCCTCTTGTGAAAATTAAAAGGGATACAATATTAAATTTAAGGTGTAGTCCTTGCCCTAGTTTTCCACCATATTTTGTTTTTCTTAAGCAAAAATATCTCCCAGCTACCACTATTTAAAGTGTGCATTGCCAAGGACGAGGGCAGAGTTTTAAATACACATTTGAACAACACTAAAAATTAGAAATTCTGAGTTAGACATTTTCCTCACCCTCTACAGCCCACCTCGATTTCCTTGGACAGTGTGTCACTCCCTAAAGTCATATGCCATTGACTTAGTCCAAGTACATGAGTATATAAACTGACCACTTCCAAGATTTGAAAATTATTTTAGGTATTGGAGAAATTTACCGCTCACTAATATTACCCAACTAATATCACAACAACACCAACAATCTTTTACTTTTTTGTTTGTCAACAATATTACAAAGCATTTGTGTTACAATGTCCTTCACGACGTTGGTAAGTGTTCACCAGGACTATGCACACAAATCATTTAGATTATTTATTATTAGTGGAGTTCAATACAGACATTAGATGCCTATTTATATTTCTCTAGCCATCACTGACTGACTCTCAGTTTCAACTTAAACTCCCTTATTTGCAACTATGATTTATAATCGATTGTGGTTTAATGGCAACAAAAACTGTTATCTTCTTTCTTAGTTAACGAATTGTCTCTCATATAAAAAATCGCTAATATTAACAACTGAAATTGCAGTATTTCAATTTTCGAAGTTGTGATTTCATATTGACACATTTTCAGTGCATGCTACTTCTGAATATGATGTAGTGCTCTAGCGATATTTAACATAGCTTTTTCTGACGAAAAAGGTATATTATTATTGCTATTATTATAGCAATTATTGTTTTAATTGATGCTAGTTCCTATTGATGGCATGCGGCGTGGCTGCAATTTATGGAGCGCCGCAGGGAATCGTGTCTCAACAAGTTAGGTTACCAAATCTTGATAGTGCTCACATTGCCGTTCAGCGTTTAGGAGGAAATTTTGCCTACACTGTAAGTATTGCTCTTAATTGCATTATATTAGTTATATTTTTAAGTAAACTTTCTAGAAATATAAACTGCAAATGAAAATTTCACTATCATTAGAAAAAAGTTATCATAAATCTAAACATTTAGTAACTACCTATTCCTGCATGATAAGTTTGATGATACAGATAACTTCTAGATGTTGAACTTCATGTACTGCATGTATTTAACGCCCTAGTTGTTGAATAACGCCTTAATTTTTACACTTTACTAATTGGCTTAATTGTTTTTACTTACAGGTAGCCGATAGTGGTCCTGTCCATGGTCTTGTCCATTATGCAGCTGTGCCCCAAGTACAATATGTGCCATTAGCACCAACTGGTTATGTTCTTGGTGGACAACCGGGTGCTCCTGCAGCTGCTCCTTCGGTCGCTGCCGGAACCCCTTTCGTCGCTGGTTAAGAAAATTGCAATGAGTGAACGACATGAATGAATGGAACTTAATATTCAATGGACACCAATTTTTCATCTCTACGAAACGTTTTGTTATATACCATGTATCAAATAAGCAGTGCAATAAAAGGCGAAAATTAAGTCTTTTTTTTTAGAAATCTTTTTCGTTTTGATGTCCTATTTGAAGTGAATGCACTAAGATGAAATTATCATTTCATAATGCACCAGCATGTTTTTAACACTGTAATATAAATTCCACAAATTCACTAAAAATGACGGAACTATAATCAAATCGTCTATTCCTGATGCAGACTAATATGCATTAAACATAAGCATTACAAGTTTTAAGACAAATAACAGTCGGAAAAAAGCAACTCTTCTATTATTAATAATAAAAATTCTGACCAAATTTTGAAAAATAGTGCAACATGCGAACGTCAAATAATAAGCAAGGCAAATCTAAATACATGTCAAGCAGGAAATTTTCCCCATAACTGAGGATGGAAAGAAGGAGGTGGGATTAATTATTGTTTCAGGAAATGAAATTATAACATATTTACAAAAATTTTAAAAATATTTATACAAGAGAACAATATATAAAAGTAAAAACATCGATATGTGACAAGTGACCTAAATAAAATAAGTGGTGGCTGTTGTCGACAAACTTGTTAATTAAAATAATTTATAAATACGATCGTTATTCTTCCTCAGAAGGTATTTTTACCAAGCTTCCCGGGAAAATAATTTAAGATGTCATTAAAACCGTTTTCAACAGAGGTATGAATTTGTTTTGCCTTTAAGGACTGTAAGCTGATAATACTTATTAAACTTAGAATATATCATCAGCGTCATTCAGAATAAAAAATGGGAATATGGCTGCTAGATATAACAATGGCGGTGTCAAATTGAAATGCTTACCATTATAATTATATTAACACTTGGCGGTGAATAGTATTTAATTAACTGAATAAATAAGTTTAGATTAACTGCCATGTAGGCCCACGCATTAATTGAGCCCAACATGTCACCCCAGGGCATCTAAATGTTGTAATTTTTATTATGTCTCAAGTTGTTATAGTATATGTAGCAATACTATTGTCGTGCTACCTGAAATCCTTGCCATTCTGCTTGTGTCCCCAAGTCGTACATTGCGTTGTTAGACGTCCTTAATGTGAACTAGTTCTGATTTTTGTAGAGCAACTTGAAAGCTGATTTTCACAACCATTCGGGATAACCAAGTTTGTTACAAATTTAAGACAAATAGATCGAGCAACCTTCACTAAATCAGAAAAGCTACATAATAACATCAGAACTATAAATCTGATTTCAGGGAAAATGTCTGTTTTTCTATAAAATTTTCTTCCCCAGAGTGTCTCTTATGAATTATCAAACATCACAGCACGCCATGATCGTAAATGACTTACCAGTCACTACCACTTCAGACATGGTTCAAGCTATTTGTCAAGGTATCAAAGTCAGCAGTTCGATTAATGAGAACTCAAACACGAAATGGATTTTCCCAACCCATCACATACTCTAAACTGCACTAAAGAGCTAGTATTATTATTCACATTTCTGGTACAGGCTCGATCCTGGTTAGTTAACTAATGGCATATAAATTAGCAGGTCGATTTGAAATCTTTAAATGTCCGCAAAGGAAATAGTTTTGAGTAATATTGAACAGTTGTTCAAGACATCAAACATGAGCTACATGTTTCCGGTTTAAGATAGACATAGAGGGGAACAAACTAGTTCGGAGTTTATTAGCTGAAAGGGGACTGACATGGGATAACACTAAGTCATTAGTGGGTAGAGGGTGGTGCAGATATAAAGGTGTTCATAATGACAAGGCCAGCCAGATAGTGACTGGCCTCATATACATTGCAAACAAAAACGCCCAGATCCGGTATGTAATAGAAAATAATAATGAATGAAAGAAAAAAACATTTATATTATAACCTGGTAATTTGTAAACTACATGAAGGAAGGAATTTAAACACAACAAAAATGCAGTAAAATACAAGAATAATAGTTAATTACCTACGGTTTCATTAACATCGTTAAGTGTTATAGGAAGTGATGACAAGATCTACTCCGAGAAATTCATCATTTTTAGCGGCAAATTCAGATGTGACACTTTACAACAAAAACTGCATGTTTTAACTAATAAAGAAGGTTGAAAATGAAATGTTTTTAGCATTATTTCAGTCATTTTCATCTTAACATGAGAATATGTTATCCAAACCATAAAATTTCTTAACATATTAAATAGGCACTTGATTAATAATGTTAGCTGGAAAAATTGCCCTAAAACGTTATAAAAGAAATATTGTAAGTTAAAATTAAATATTTATTTCCAATAATATGCCAGGTGTGTGTTCTAATTATTTTTGTGCATTTTTTCCACATATATAATATTGATATAAATATTCGTTTACTACAATATATTTTCTTAAATAATGAAAAGTAGACAGCTGCAATGAAAAGAAATCAGCAGTTGAGAAATTGTATAATTCTGGCCATTCAGGCTCTTGAATATCTAATTTTTACATTCCTGAAAATTTAGTAATTTTAAATTAAGTGACGCATTTATATTCGAAATGAAATAGTACTTGCACACTTTAGCCACAGCCTAACTTGGCTTTGTAATTTGAGTGCCTAATGGCCATCCTCTGGGCAGTACTCCATTTCAAGCTTCAGCTTGACTTTACTATTTTACAGTGACAGGTCAGGATGCTCAACATGACTGACACCTTGAAAAAAATGTCCTTTCACACTATCATCATAAATCCACACCTTCTCACAGGATCAGATACTCATTCATTCAGCTGGAACTGGGAACACGCAGACAGGCAAACTCTTAAACGGCATTTTAATCAAGCGTGGCTATCCACCACCGGCGCCAGTGGGTGAGCTCCTACACCTGGAAATACAGTATTTAACAAATCTACATGCATATTTAACTTCATATAGAAAATGGTTTCTTACTTACAGCAAACATTGTACACACCACATGCAGCCAATAATTACAATTTACCTGCCATCCGACAGAAGGCGGCTTCTGGTTTCCCTTTCGCCATCTGTGTCGATCAGGATCGATCCTGGATTCCTGCAATCATGGACTCACGGACTGGCTGATGGAGAAAGATCCCTTTCACACTATCATAGTATTATAAAGTTATTCAAAATAAGTCAATGGAAATAAAAGAATGGTAGTAAGAAAATTTATTGAATAGGGATCAAAAACAAGATAGAAGTGTTTTAGTTATAAATTATAAAAAAAAAATAGGACTGGATTACGTCAAGAGGATAAATGCAGGCAAACGTGTATTTGACAAATAAAATTAGGTGGCAAAGAATTTGGATTATTATACTATGAAATGACACGAGCTGTTCGTTAGGTATATAGGACAATAAAATCGTCATCGTCAGCAAATAAAATTAAAATAAAAATCTGAACTACAAGAATTTAATCACTTGAAATTGTTGAAACTTATTTTTTACATATTAAGATATCAAACTGTTCTGGGGGAACAAAAGTAAGCCTAGTTAGCATAAATAATTAGGGCAGTATCAAGTTAGTTGCATAAAAATGCCTGTGGGTGTCGGTGAATATTTAGCATTGGTTAACAGCTAAGATGACCATTAAATAAACAATTTGAATCATAATTTTATATAATCCATTACAGTCGTTATTATTATACTTATGTAAACTGATTCTCAGTAAAACAATCGCAATTTGAAATTTTTATTTATTCCCTTCACGAACGAATACTGAATTAATAATTTCCTTACGGTAATCAATAATTAAGAAACAAAGCTTTAGACTTGTAAATTTCTACTTCTCCTTTCCTGTGTTATAAAATCGTTTCTAGTAAATGTGTTAAACCGATAAATCTTAAATATCGATAATGAAATAGGTGACAAATTATAAGTGTATAGTTTTTCTCTATCTCTTTCTCTCTAATAAAGTAATTAAGAGCGTCACTGTACTAGTCCCATTTTTGCCTCACATTAAATACACTTATAAATCCTTTATCGTTTATCTCTTTCATCGTCTGTGTTCATTAAAATTCTTGGACAAATATAATCTAGAAGTCCCAGATAGATTGCAGAAAAAAATAATTCTAGTGACCATTTGTGGAGGTCGTGCAGTGCAGAAAAAAACCTAAGTGCCACTACAGGTCAATCAGTTCTTTATATCAACAATTTTTTTAAACATCAATTACCCAGTACTACTGCCATGAAATTGCATCACCATATTCGTGCTGAGTCTAAACTCCTTCACTTCACTTAATAGACCTAATCTTAATATTTTTTAGGTCAATAATAAACAATGGAACACGCAATACAGCCAAACGATATGAGCCCTAATGGCAGAGAGAAATAAATTCTTTAATTTGAAATTTTGGTAATGTTGCAAAGTGACGTTAAGAAGAAAAAAGATAGGATGGTGCACTAAAGTTTTAAGCATTTAAGAATCTGTCTTTCATTATCTCCGGATAATTTTGCATTAAAATTGAAGTGACTTAAAGGTACTAAAAATACGGCAATGCCTACAATTTACTGGTTCATAGTGGAGTCAACACAATAATAAAGCTGAAATCTTCTCTCGAAATTCCACTGATCCATTAATTAATGTCAAATAAACAATATGATTGTGGTAGTTTGAATTGCGTGACATCCAATAATAAAGAATTTAAAGGCCATTAAAAAACCTTCAAACAAAGAATTGTATGAAGTGCTCAAAGCAAAAAATAATAACAAAAATCCTGCAATAGGTACTTAGGTTCCTACAGGCTACTTATTGTCCTAATTTTCAGTTGTTCAGAACAATTGTCAATACCTCGATTTGTGACTCAAGTCATGAAGGTCAATCGCGGTATCTCAAGTGTGTATGGATCGCAAATACCTCTTAAGCTCCATGTCTGTATGTTTACCCGTGACTAAGGGTCTTGGACACCTAAACTCAAAGTTTGCCTTTCAGCATAAGGGCCCCCCAAGTCGATTGTTACTTATTCGTCCATGACACAACACTCGAATTGGGTTTTTATAGAATATGGAAATCAATAAATGAAATTATGAAAAACAGGGTTAGAAAATTATCAAACATGCTACAAATTAAGAAAAATCAAATAATGCTCGTAGGACAATAGGAATTATTAATTTTATTACGTGTGATATTTTTGAATTAAATCTTACTTTCGCCCAACAAAATGTCAAGATTTTTTTAAAAAAAAAATTCGGAGATTAAATGCATGGTTGGTTGAAGAATTTGCATTTAATGACACAGCTGCAATTATAAATGATTGAATGGCAACTCGAATTTAGACACTTAAAAAGATTTCCTGATTTGAAAATGCAAGTAAAATGATCGAAATTCAAATTTTAAAAATACAACAAAACATAATTTTTAATTTATGATTAAATGAATATTAAACATTTCAAATGCAACCTGATTCTCACACTTGGAAATAGTGAAAAAGGAAGGAATCTTATAGAATGGAAAACTAAAAGTGAAAATGATTGAAGTCTATTACCAAGTAACAAGTTTCTTAATTAAAACCTATTAGAATTTGGATTAAAACTGATATAAATACATACAGAAGATAAGACATCATTGTCCACATGTTTCATAATTAACACAGATTTCATGGTCATAATCTTTACTAAACACCTTGTTGGAAAACAGTGAACTCATGCAATTGGTACTTCTCACTTTCTGGAGATCAGGTCAGTGACACACATTAGCATTCAAAATTAGACAAGAATAGCCCACATTTTTAGGTATAAAAGGAGAAAGCTGGACCATTGCAGAGACAACAAACAGTTGAGATCAAAAGTTGATTGATCAACAAACAACACAAACAGCGACTTAAATCTATTGAAGTACCACTTCACTTTCATAAAACAATCATGATTTCTTTGGTAAGTTCAAAAACAGTTATTTAACTTCAAGACCTACTACTACAATATAAGTTTTACTTCATTTTATATCATGCGTTATTTCTGCAAGACCCTAACTAAGAATTTTATTTTTGAATTTAACCAAAATGTGCTTTGAAACCTCTAAATGTTCTAACCAAATCAAAAAATAGTTAAATATTCATATTTTTGACTGTATCGCCCTGAAAATGTTATTAAGAACTTTATATTTTTATTACAGGTCGTCTTCTCCGTTATCCTCGCTTCTGCCTATGCTTTCCCAGCAAACATCGTGGGTACTCAACAGGTTCCCGCAGCTCCAACCTTCTTCTTCACTAGCCCAATTGCAGCACCCACTGTTTTTGCTCTGAAACCACCAGCTTTACCTCAACCACCCGCTGCCCCAGCAGCTCCAGTGGTCGAAGCCCCAGCCCCTCCAGCAGCCGCTGCTGCAGCAGTAGCCACAGTTCCAGCAGCCGCTCCCGACGCAGCTGCTGCTGCCCCAGCTAAAGACGGAAGTGCTGCAGCGGTAAACATTTTGTCACATACAAAATGATCGCCACTTACATAGTTGAAGTGTTCAATGAAATCTAATTTAAAATTATTTTTTTCAGGGTGTTGCTACCAATACTCTCAGCGCTGTCCCAGCTCTTCCACCAGATGTGGCCAACGCCTACGTTGAATCTAACCTTCGTCTTGCTCAAGCTTACAATGAAGCCAGAGCTCGTCTTGCCGCAGCCAACAAGAAAGCTTCCGATGATGCCTTAGCTCAAGCCATTGCTGGTGCATCAGCAGCCGCCGCCGAGAAGGCCAATGCTGCAGCTGCTGCTGCTGCCGCCGCTTCTGCCCCTGCTGCACCCGTTGAGGCTGCACCTGCTCAACCTGCCGTAGCACAACTAGCAGCAGCACCAGCACCTGCCGCTGCAGGCTCAGGACTTGTTCTACCTCCATCTGTGGTTCCAATTGGATTCCCAATTTCCATCATCCCAACTCACGCTGGTTAAGCAACAGTGCAAAGAAGAAAATGCCAAAAAATCAAAACAAAAATATATTTTATATATATAGATAGAGATTTATTTAGATGTATATTCAAAAATACCTTTAGTTTCACTGTTTAGATGTCTGATTACAATGTGTTACAAATTGGAGATCAAGTGTCAATTTACTTAAAATAAGTAAGACGATAAAATCCTTTTATTTGTAGCATTATTTGTGCTCAGGAACAAAGAGAGATACTGTATGTTACCTGCAGAATTTGTGTATCAATTTTTTTCTTTTGAAAAAAATAAAAGATGCTAAGCTGAATATTGACTTCCACGCATTACTTCTTTTACGAAATTCAACGTTGTACGAAGTTCAACGTTCAAAGTATTTGGTATCATCTTAATAAATAAAATGTGCAAAATTACATCATTAATATTAAAAATGATGGCACTACAGCATTGAGAAGGTTAACGAGCGGCCATTGTGCGTACCCAGCCAGATAGCACTGCTGATGCCCAAAGGGTGGATCTAGGAGAAGCACTTCAAAAAAATTATATTTTTGAAAATTCAGAATTCCTTAGTATCAATCTAGCTAGCAATTTCAATAGGTCCTCTACTGCCCCTTAGACAATGTTCCTGTCTTCAGTGGTTTAGCCAACAACAGAATGGACTGGCAGTATAGAAATCAGAATAGCAAAAGCAAAAATGCCTCATCAGTTGCCAAGTTGAAATTTTCGCCCCATTGAGCCCTCCATCATTCGCATCTCGGCTACTTGCATTCTATTGACGTGGCTTTTCCTTACTGCCCCCAACACTCTGATCCATATAGCATGGCTGGCCTAACCCGCAGGGGTGGACCCAGGGACTGATCATGGGAGCACTTCCAAAAACTGGCGCCCGAAATATTTTTAAATATTCAGAATCCCTTGTATAATTCTAGCTAATTGTTTAGTGGTTTAGCCAACTGCAGATTGCACTGTAACTGTTGGACTTTCAGTATAGAAATGGGAATGGCAGTGCAAAAATCAGATAAAATGCCTCATTAGTTGACTAAGGCATCAGTGAAAATATGCGCCCCATTGAGGACCTGAGGGGGGAGCAATTGCTGCATTGCTCCACCCTCAGGATCAGCCCCTGCTAAACCGTGCCCTGTAAATTTCCAGCCCGTTCTACTGCTAAGATTCGCTTACAAGACTCCTACGTACCGAAACGGTATTTCCAAAACGCTAAGCGGGTCCGTTTTTAAAATTTAAATCTAATTTAATAAAGAACGACTCATTTTTACGATTCAAGGACCAGAATTTTATGTTTCTTCAGTTTCAAGGGCCAGATTTTTATATTGAGTCAGTTTCAAGAACCCTATTTTTATGTTGAATCAGTTACCAAGACAAGATTTTTTATGTTTCTTCAGTTTCAAGGACCACATTTGTATGTTTCTTCAGTTTCCAGGACCAGATTTTTACGTTTCTTCAGTTTCAAGGACCAGATTTTGATGTTTCTTCAGTTTCCCGGACCACATCTTTATTTTTCGTCAGTTTCCAGGACCAGATTTTTATGTTTCTTCATTTTCAAGTACCACATTTTTATGTTTCTTCAGTTTCCAGGACCACATTTTTATGTTTATTCAGCTTCAAGGACCAGATTTCTATGTTTGTTGAGTTTCAAGGACCAGATTTTTATGTTCCTTCAGTTTCCAGGACCAGATTTTCATGTTTCTTCAGTTTCAAGGACCACATTTGTATGTTTCTTCAGTTCTAAGGACAAGATTTTTATGTTTCTTCAGTTTCAAGGACGTGATTTTTATTTTTCTTCAGATTCAGGGACCTGATTTTTATGTTTCTTCAGTTTCAAGGACCAGATTTTTATGTTCTTTCAGTTTCCAGACCTGAATTTCATGTTTCTTCAGTTTCCCGGACCACATTTTTATGTTCCATCAGTTTCCAGGACCAGATTTTTATGTTTCTTCATTTTCAAGGACCACATTTTTATGTTTCTTCAGTGTCAAAGACCAAAATTTTATGTTTCTTCAGTTTCCCAGACCACATTTTTATGTTTCATCAGTTTACAGGACCAGAATTTTATGTTTCTTCAGTTTCAAGGACGAAATTTTTATGTTTCATCAGTTTCCAGGACCAGATTTTTATATTTCTTCATTTTCAAGTTCCACATTTTTATGTTTCTTTAGATTCAGGGACCTGATTTTTATGTTTCTTCAGTTTCCAGGACCACATTTTTATGTTTATTCAGCTTCAAGGACCATATTTCTATGTTTGTTGAGTTTCAAGGACCAGATTTTTATCTTCCTTCAGTTTCAAGGACGTGATTTTTATGTTTCTTCAGATTCAGGGACCTGATTTTTATGTTTCTTCAGTTTCAAGGACCAGATTTTTATGTTCCTTCAGTTTCCATGTTTCTTCAGTGTCAAAGACCAAAATTTTATGTTTCTTCAGTTTCCCAGACCACAATTTTATGTTTCATCAGTTTACAGGACCAGAATTTTATGTTTCTTCAGTTTCAAGGACCAGATTTTTATGTTTCTTCAGTTTTTCGTACGAAATTTTTATGTTTCATCAGTTTCCAGGACCAGATTTTTATGTTTCTTCATTTTCAAGGACCACATTTTTTATGTTTTTTCACTTTCTAGGACCAGAATTTTATGTTTCTTCAGATCCTAGGACCAGAAGGGACATAAAAATGTTTCTGCAGTTTCCAGGACCAGATTTTTTTTCTTTGATCAGTTTCAAGGACCAGATTTTTATGTCTCTTTAGTTGCAACTACCAGATATCTTTGTTTCTTCACTTTCCAGGACCAGAATTTTATGTTTCATCAGTTCCAAGTACAAGATTTTTATGTTTCTTCAATTTTAAGGATCTGGTTTTTTATGTTCTTTTAGTTTCAAGGACCAGATTTTTGTGTTTCTTTCGTTTCGAGGACCAGATTTTTATGTTTATTCAGTTTCAAGGACCAGATTATTATGTTCCTTCAGTTTCGAGGACCAGATTTTTATGTTTATTCAGTTTCAAGGACCAGATTTTTATGTTTCTTCCGTTTCGAGGACCAGATTTTTTATGTTTATTCAGTTTCAAGGACCAGATTTTTATGTTCCTTCAGTTTCCAGGACCAGATTTTCATGTTAACTCAGTTTCAAGGACCTGATTTTTATGTTTATTCAGATTCAAGGACCAGCTTTTCATGTTTCTTCAGTTTCCAGGACCACATTTTTATGTTTCTTCAGTTTCCCAGACCACATTTTTATGTTTCATTGGTTTAAAAGACCAGAATTTTATGTTTCTTCAGTTTCTTGGACGAAATTTTTATGTTTCATCAGTTTCCAGGTCCAGATTTTTATGTTTCTACATTTTCAAGGACCACATTTTTTATGTTTTTTTAACTTTCTAGGACCAGAATTTTATGTTTCTTCAGATCCTAGGACCAGAAGGAACATAAAAATGTTTCTTCTGTTTCCAGGACCAGATTTTTATGTTTCTTCAGTTCCAAGTACAAGATTTTTATGTTTCTTCAATTTTAGGGATCTGGTTTTTTATGTTCTTTTAGTTTCAAGGACCAGATTTTTATGTTTCTTCCGTTTCAAGGACCAGATTTTTATGTTTATTCAGTTTCAAGGACCAGATTTTTAT
>JAAFCE010001036.1:20883427-21138482 GCA_013389805.1 Trigoniulus corallinus
CCTGGAAACTGACTAATGACGAAAATCTCGTCCTGGAAACTGACTAAAGACAAAAATGTGGTCCCTGTAAGTGACTACACACGAAAATCTGGTCCTGGAAACTAAGGACGAAAATCTCGTCCTGGAAAATCTCGTTCGCGAAACTAAACTAACGTGAGATTCGAATACTTCAAGACAAATTAACATAAAAATTTGGTCTTGAAGCATGCAAATGTAATTCATCATTATCGTTATATCCATGCCCCCGCCGGGGGCAGGGTCGGATCTCCGGGTTCTAGCCATCCACTCCCACCTATCTCTCATCAGGTTCCCGTTCACTCCACACACTACCATATCCTTATGGACAACTTGCTCCCACGTGAATTTTGGTCTATCCCTGCCCCTAGTGCTTCCATCCACCTGCGTTTCTGAAATGGACGTTACGAGCTCCGTCTCCCCTCATCTCATTTCGTGTCCATACCACCTCAATCTACTCTCCCTCATCTTTTCCACGATGTCCCCACCCTCCACGCTACCTCTAACATACTCATTCCTTATTTTGTCAGCTCTCAGCACTCCCTCACTCTTGTACTGCAGTATTCGCCTCTCAGCTACTTGCATTCTAGTGATGTGGCTCTTCCTCAATGCCGCCAACACTCTGTTCCGTTTAGCATAGCGGGCCTAACCATTGCCCTGTTAAACTTCCCATTCAACTTGATTGGGACCCTCCTATCACTTGCCTGTCTCCACTTCAACCATGGTTCACATCCGAGTCTAGCATTAAGTGAGTACATTTACCTGTTATAAGCGTTTAATGCACTGCACAGCGTTTGGTACATAATTCGAGTGCTGCTAATGATTGAAATTCCGATCCAGCCTCCCAGAATACCTCCCATAGATCCAAGTGAAGTTGCTATCTAAGGGAGTTTCAAACGATATCTATTTATGCATACATTTGCTGCTATTGCTTACAGTCAGTGACTGTTCTTCAGTAATAACACCAATATGAAACAATGACAACTCCACTGAGATGACTGCGATGCCTAACCCTCGGCTATATCATCATCATCACACCTTTATCCCTCCTATGACAGGGTCGGGTCTGCGGGTTGAAATCCTCCACTTCCGTCTATCCCCAACCAGGCTTTCATCCACCCCGCATGCAATCATGTCCCTCTATACAACCTGCTCCCACGTCCTCTTTGGTCTCCACCTACTCCTGCTGCCACCAACCACCTGCTGTCCCATAATATCCCGTGTAAGCTAATCTTCCCCCTTCGCATCACATGCCCATAACCTCACATGCCCATACCCTCGGCTGCAATAACCAATAAATGGGTTTCCGATTCCCTCAAATTCTTTTTGGTTTGATTCGTTGGTGTTTTATGGGCCCTTCAACTGCAAGGTCACTAGAGCCCCGTCCACAGCGTAGTTGTAATGCAGAGACTGCACAAACACTACTCTAATGCAATGATTTTTGGGTATATTAGCTATTTTTAACTATAGGATAAGTGCTCATTGTTAATTAAAAAGTATTGAAAATTTATGATAACACTTCAATTTTTGTGGGCCCTTGACACTTAGAGGCCCAGGGCTTCAGTCCTAATAGTCAATATGTAGATCCGCCCCTACTTACGTGTTACAAAACGTAGTTTTAATAAATGATCATTAGACCAGAGGTGAAATCTTATACTAGACTTATGGAATCGTCTTTGTAGCATTATGTGGCCGAATTAAAGAAATCAAAGTTTTTAACAAACCGGTTTTTTTCAGTCTTATGGTTCGTATATGCTGAAATGCTGTAGAATCAGCACTGTATTTATATGGGCCTCTGTGATAAAGTTTTTTTTTACTTCTGGTCTAAACTGTTTCGCCTACCTCCAACGTATACATGTAAGATTTCTGAGGACTGTAACGCAATCTCTTCCACTCTGCAAATTCAGAGTCCAATCAGAAGGAATGTTTACAATTCATTATACAGTTGGCTCTCTTTTTATGCGGGTTCTTTTCATGCGATTTCCAAGTTACGCGGTTTACATTTGGTTAAAAATAATTTCGCCAAATATGCATACTGTATGCTTGTTCAGGAAGTATAGCCAGTCTAAGGCCCATGACACTGATAAAATCCACCGACCATTGTATTAGCCAGTCAAAGATGTTTTAGTCTGTCAGACTAAAGAATTATAGTCTTATTTTATGCGAATTCTTTTTCTGCGATTTTCTGAGGAACGTATCCCCCGCATAAAAAGAGACCTGACTGTACTCTTATGCCGAAATTATTCAGTTACTTGCGAGCAGGTAAAGTTGAATTAGACACATCAGTTCTCGTAAGATCGCTGAAGTTAAGCAACGCAAACGCAAGTTAGTACCAACATGGGTGGCTGGTAGTGAACGTTGGGAACTGGTAATTTCCCCTCTCCTAAATCCCCCACATCTACCTCCTCCTCACCCGCGAGCAGCCTCCTTAGGGTTCGGCCTGTTATTGCCGCTTGGCTTACCCTCCACACGTTAACATAACGTATTTCTCAAAGAGTTGGCGTCTTGACTGATGGGGACGTTTCTTGATTTTTATATACCTCTTCCATCAGCCTCCTTCCTCTGTTTACTCTGAATCCTTAAAATAATAGTTGTCACGAAATATTTATTACTTCTAATATTAAATTCTATTTAGTTGCAGCTGGGGCAGTATTCAAACCTGAAACAGGTTATGTGAAAAGGGAACATGGCAATATGGCATTCAAGTTTGTAATCGCCGCTACAGTTTCAGTGCAACAGCAACAGTTCACCACTTTTGTGCACCAATTTTGTTATTAATAACACATGTTGCAAATACTAAATTTGCTTAGGCGATACCAGTGTACAAGTTACTTTGGTAAAATAGTTTCGCCTGTCTAAAAAATAATTTATTCACTAAACATGATACCCATTTAATCTAATCTTTAAGTTGGGAGTAACCTAATCATCCATAGATCCCTATCTTTTTGAAGTGAATATCAGTGAATGCCTTGGGAGCAGCTGTATTGCGTTGAACACACCAGTTCTCGCCTGATCACTGAAGGTAAGCAACGCAACCCCAGCTAATACTAACAAGGGTGGCCACTTGGAAAAATTGAGTACTGCTAATACCCACAAATCGTCGCATTAGTGTAGTTTGTGTGCAGCCTGTGCATTAGAACAACACAGTGCACTTTTTTCTAATGACCTTGTAGTTGAGGGGCCCTAAAACACCCACGAAACAAAATGTGAATACCTTAATAAGTGGCGAATGCAACTCTTAGCTCCAGTCCTTCAGAGGGGACTCCTGAGTGAACAGGAAGTGAGTTGCTTGGGCATTGCTCACAGTATCAGAGAAATACACAGGCACTTCAAAAAATTCCAATATTAGTTCCAGAATCATAAGAAATGAAAAAACTGTTTCAATCGTTCAATTTAAAAAAAATGTTAATACTGCTAAATATTGAAGTCATTTTTCAAACGCTTTTAATTCGTGAATGTCAAACTCTTTTATAAATCACTTCCATTTACTGTATGTACTGTATACAGACCGAAATCAACCAGGCGACTCCCAACTGCTTTTGCTATACATTATAAAAATATACTTTTAATAACGACCGTTGTTTCATTCAAGCAAAGACTAGATGATAAAGATATCCAGGACCAAAAGGTTGATGCAATAACTAACGTCTAAATGAAAGTAAAATTGCATTAAAAAAATCACTCAAAAGATTGTCAGAACTGTCACAGAATTTGCATCATTATTCATTCTAGTACCAATTTATAATTTGTACACAAGACAGAAGGTAGCATAATATAATTCCAAGGACATTATAAATTTGAAACACAACGTTGAGTAAGAAGCATTTAGAAACACCTAATTGCGTAAGAAGCTGTGAGCATAATGAATGACAACTGTGCAATGCGAAAATTTAGAAAGCTAAGCTGAAGGGAGGTCGAAAGGACTCATAAAACTTTTAAGTGATTTCCCTCTGAAAAAAATAAAGTAAATTTGCTGGAAATCAGAGCAGCAAAACAAAATAAACATTTTACAGCTGCCTTTATTTTATGGCAAAAGTGACAGTTAATATTGTTACTGAAAAGTAAGGCAAAATATTTTCTGTAGTGTTTACAAAGATCTCAATTTTTAAAAACATCTTAAATCTCTTTTTAACTCATAAAAAGTGCTAGACCGTCATGACTTTAACTTACATGTATTGTTGCAACGTACTAAAAATCCTATTTTTTTTCTTTCACAGTAATGTGATTTTCAACAAGGAGACCTAATCTAGGTTAACTTTTACAATCTGGTGTCTTTATATAATTATTGTGGGTCACCAGAGATTATAATAAAAAATAATTGTCGACGCTACATATTCATAACTAATCTATAAGTGACAGGAGATTTCTGCAGTTATTAAGAACCAAAAAAATAATTTGGCCAATTTTTGTTCCGTAGGTTTTTTTATGCCCTTCGATTACGACTACAGTCCACTTTGTAGTTCTAATGCAGAGGTTGCATAGACACTACGCTAATGCGGCGATTTTTGGGTATTAGCAGTACCCAGTTTTCCAAAGCAGCCACTCATGTTAGTACTAGCTGGGGTTGCGTTACTTAATTTCAGAGATCAGACGAGAACTGGTGTGTCCAACGCAATACAGCCGCTCCCAGAATTAGTATTATCAAGATCCAATTTCCATATATGAATAAATGAATTTCCAAAAGCTCCACAAAGATGTATTTTTAATTAAATTTTAGCAAACAATATAAGCTATCCGCATAGCAGAACTTTTAGGTAGATTTATCTTTTGGCTATCCTTCTATACCAAGATTATGTATTAGTGCAGTGCTCGCGGTAGAAATAATCCTGCTTGTGAAATTCTGGTCATAACTCGTTATCAAGATATAACTTACAATATCTGATATCAGAAATGCTTTGTAAGTTGCTACTTTCTGCGCTGGATCTTGAACTGAACCACTGGGTGATGTACTGACATGACAACCCAGGAAAAGGGTGTTGGTTCAACAGCTCCAGATTAATATTTTTATGCGCTCTAGAAGGATGGCATGAGATTCCTAACACCTTTGATAGAGTAGAGCACTTTGCATGACGAATGATGACACAACTCATCATCATCCCCTTATCCCGCTTTTGTTTGTTTGTTTGTTGGAGTTTAAGGTCCCGTCAACTACGAGGTCATTAGAGACCCGTCCACTGTATAGTTCTAATGCATATACTGCACATACACTACACTAATGCGACGATTATTGGGTATTAGCAGTACCCAGCTTTCCCGAGCGACCACCCATGTCAGTACTAACTGGGCTTGCGTTGCTTAACTTCAGTGATCAGACGAGAACTGGTGTGTCCAACGCAACTCGCCGCTCCCTCCCTTATCCCGCCTGTGGCAGGGTCGGGTCTGCGGGTCCACTGAACATGCTCTGACTGGAGGCACCCCAGCCAGGCGTCTGGAACCTGCAGGACTATTGATTTTGTTGTCTGTGAGAGATGCCGGTCACACCGCATTATACAACCAAAATAGAAATTTTGGCAGGTAAATTGATGCTTTGTTGGTATAATATTGAATGGTGCCTGACCTATTGTACAATAACAGTAAGCAACAGGGATATTGCAGACCGCATGCGGTAATGATGGCACAAGTATGAATATGAAAGAAATGGAAAAAAGGAAGAAGGTTTCATACCCAACATTAAGATTAAAATAAGCTTAAACATATAATATCTGGTATCTTCGGAACCTTAGACCTAGAACCAATCCAGCACTGTTCTGATTTAAGGTATAGATTGAGCGTTGGATTCAACGTGGATTCCCCGCCTGATAAAGCACAGGCACGAAAGTAAAGGGACAACTTCTACATAGGCAATTATAAAAGCAACTCCTAACCCCTTTTCCCGCCTATGGCAGGGTCGGATACCCATCTTGTCCCTCTGAATGGACATAGGGCGATATATTGGTCATAGATTTTTCTGCAGCCTGTTGCCGGCCAAAGCTGCACCCCTACGCTTATTTATCTTCGGTCTAGTGTTCGTTGTGGAATACTACCGATGCCAGGGGGCGAGCCCCTACACCTGGAAATTTTGCCTCATCTACCCGTTGCGTAGTAGAGAGGGTTCTTTTACGCGTAAAAGAACCCTCGTGCCGAAAGAAGCACCGAAAGAAGGCACACACACCCACATAGGCAATTATGCAGTATGTAAATTTTGACTTCAAAATGTCAATGCACAACTTGTCGTTTAAGAGAAATATTGAAGCATCCTGAATAACCTTTTTAACAAAAATTTGTTAAATAAGAATGCCTTAAGTGTTTTATCATTTATTTTAATTCTAACCACAGCTATTTATAGCAATGAAATATTTTATTGTATAGCGAAATCAAATTCACATACTTCCGGAATCTTAAAATGAGCCAAATAATAATATTTTTCTTGTCAAGTACTACAAATGAACGTTATCGAGGTTATCCTCAGCAGCAAAGTAACCTTTTGCATTTTGAATGATAACTTGCAGGAAAATATTCATAAAAAGTCCCTAAAGTCAAACAGTAATCGCAGGTTGTTAATTTTTTCATCTCTTTGTGAATTAAATGTTCCGCAATGACAACTAGGGAATACCAATTTCAATAGGCAGAAAAGTCACGCAAGTTGTATAGAGGTGGCTGACGGTGGTTATTAGATCGTAGTCAAACAGGGTCTCAAATAAGGACACAGAACCCTAAACTTGTATATAGGAGACTCACATAATACATTTTGACAGATAAAACCATGATAGGGCCTGCGAAGTAATCCGAATATTTTAAACGATAAAAAACTGATTTCTCTGACAGTGTGATTGGAGGTTGAATAGTAATACCTTAATTAGCATAACTCCAACCTGATTTAAGGTCTAAATAATTCAACTGGGATATTTGAATTCATTTTCTATAATTAGATTATGAATTTAAAAAATAAGAACAAAAATTTTAAATGAACTTGCGCTTTTACTAAACATCTATGACGTAATTTACATATTAAAAACCCGTACTACCAAGAATGGACACTACAAAATGCTACTTAAAAACTTGATTTTCAGGCTTGGAAACGGGTTATATCTAACAAGGTTGAAAGGTGACAGCGATTTTTTTCATGTGTCTAGCAGAATTAACAATTTGATCCCCCAAAAAACCGTCATCACTTTTAATTGCCTGAGCCCAGGACCGCCGAGAGCGTTCATGTTCGAGACTAATGACAGGAGCCTGAGCGTCATGAGGAGGGGGAGATCGGCAAACATCTATCCAAGGTAAAAAATAACATAGCACAATAAAAACTACTGTACATTCCAACGGCCCGGATCTAGTCATTATCCTCCGATCAGAATATTTCACTTGGTGGGACTCGGCCACCCTGCCACCCTTGGATCCGCCACAATAGTATTCACACACCCTGACTGACTGAAGTGCAGTTAAATCATTGTTAAATCTGCAATTTCACTAATGCTACATCTCAGGTGCAACTTTTTGTCAGGAGTGAGCAAGTTATGGCTCAATTGCTCTATTTAGGCAGCCTACGGACACCCACATGAACAAATTCATTTAGTTACATCTGAAATAATTTTTTTCGAGTGTGGCCCGCTGTAGACCTTACGAACTTTCATATGGCCCGGTTGAGGTTTCATGAATGTTCATGTGATCCGCTTGGAGACTTCAAATCCCCTTTCCACCTCAAGAACAGTAAATTATTCGTTTACCCAAAGCACGTTTATTTTATAAAAAAAAAAGTAACCAAAAATAAAGGGTATGCAGGTGATTCGAGCATATTCGAGTATTTGATTAACTAAAGTAGTCAGTCAAGGGTCATCGAACCAATTTTCATCGCTACTCTCGCGTTTCAATCATGAAACATTCCATATATGGAAATACCTATTAAGGATCATTACCAAAATTTTAAATGGCAATAAATGGGATAAAATGCAGTACATCTCGCTGATTTCTTATGATGCCTGAAATGAGAAGGGCGCGTCTTACAGGAGGTGAGAGGGCATAATCGACAAAATTTATTTATATACAGTATGTATTCCTTATCTCAAATATTAAACAAAACCGCACTTGGAACTAATATTACCGATAGTCATTTAGTTCTATAATGTCTAAGTTGATAACCTTGGAGCTACAGTAGGCGAGGGAGTTGACCAGAGTTGGAAGAATTCATTTAAAATTAGTATTTATATTTAAAGTACAGTATGAGAATACACCCAAAGTTTACTCACGATTGACACCACCACCTAAACAAAAATATCAAACTGTTAAAAAATGAAGTCAAATGACAACCTGAATTGAAGCACGCTGAGAAAATGAAAGGACACATAAGAAACAAACAGATCATTTCCTTTTTAAGATGTGCCCTTATTTTAAAAGAAAGAGTTAAATGTAGCATGCATTTAGAGTGTAATTAAAGGTACCAATTACTTTAAAACAAAAACAAATGCATGTTGGCGTTTTCTAAGGTCACGCACTTTTAAATTCACGATTAACTATCATAATGAACGAAAAGTAAGCAATGTGGTCGGTTAATTAGCTAAATGTTATATTTACTTCATCCGATGGATATTTTATATAAAGTTCCAATACAGGGTGGATTTAATTTAAAACAGAATTTAATAAGCTGTCGAAATTATGCCCTAAGCGTAAACGGATCTACCTCAACCCCTTGACTTTTTTCTTCTCGTATTGTCCATTTTGAATACCCAGACTAGGTCACCCACCAGCTTGGCCATGGAGCTCTCAAACCGGCAATTCAAAACAAGTGCATTGTCACCGGCCTGGTATTTGCCCTTCATGAACTATAGATCATTCATTTTATAAGATCACCTACATTTTCAATTCATATTTAGTCGTAATTTTGAAAGGAAAAATTGACACCGATCACCTGAGAGTTTTCATTTTAATCAAAATTAAATAAAAGAGGACAAAGATATCAAACTTGTAAAATCAATTTTTGGACACACGATTAAATAGTTCGAATCATTATATAGTTTCAGCCTAGTTTACTGTAACGACAACTGTTATATTTAAGGGTGTCTTACACACGCTTACATACAGTTGTTTAATACTTGCTATAGTGTATTTATCGACCTAGTTTACTAGTTTTCACTTTCTTAAATTGGCTGAAATTGTGATGCAATTGTTTAATAGGTTTAATAAGAAACGTTCTATGTGATAATGTATTGATAAGCCACATGAGAAAAATAATTCGGACTCCAGTTGCTTTATGTACTACGATCCTTACATGAACCATACGTAGTTTAACCTATGGTACCAAAACAGCCACCAATTTACTGACTTAATTATTAGGTAAGCAACATTTCGACCAAGTTACAGCCCCTTTAAACATTGAAATCGTGACAAAAATATCAAAAACATTATGCAAACTTAACATTAACAAATTTTATAAGCATTATGTATCTATTTCAACAACATGTTACATGTTGATATGATAGTAATGAGCAAATAAATGAATCAAATGCCACATTACAATTTTAAAATTGAAGCAGGAAACTGATCGTTAACTATTATAAACAAAAATTCTTAAAGTATCAACTCTAGAGGGTGCCCACAAGTGAAAGGAAGGTTTAAAGATTGACATATTTTCTAAAGCTTACAGATTTAACACTTAAACGACACAACATTACGAGTCAATAACTCGTAATCCCAACACTTCCTCCTATGATAATCATCCCTAGCAGATAGACACATGTTCAGGACGAGATCTTCAGGGTGCCTTCAAGGCAGGGAGGGAAACTCATTTGATGCATTATTAGGTGTACTCCATTGACGTCAGAAGAGTTAAGTATAGTTTATAAATATTTTTGTTAGCTTATGCTCGAGTGATTTCAAAACTAAGGAACCACAATTTCCCTTTCTCCAACTGGTGGTCTAACCACCTCACCTCCTCTCCCAACAACAAGTTATACAGTAAGGCAGAACACACCCGTAAGTTGTCCATCAGGATTGGCAGTGCATGTCCAAACCTAGTTAAGTACTGATTGAAGGAATATGATCTGAAGGAATGGAATTATTCTTCAAGAGTAGCTATCAGAGAGGGCCTGGGGGATTTGCAAAAGGTGCATCCCCAACAGGCCCGCTGTCCTGAATGATTGATGTCTTGAAAAATTTTAAAATCAATGATATTCTATTCTTGCCAAAAGTTTGTAATTTATAGGCCCTGCGGAAGAAAACGCCTGAATTTAATCATTTGTATGAAGAGGCCGCGAGACCCGACACGAATTCTTCTCACCAGGCTCCTCATTTTCACGGGGGGGCTTTGGTAACTGTTGAAAATATAAAATGTTCTGATGTTGACACTGCTTTGGTGTGTCGAAAAAACGTAGGGCAGTTCTCCTGAACACAGGAACCTAT
This sequence comes from Trigoniulus corallinus, assembly GCA_013389805.1. Taxonomy (NCBI): domain Eukaryota; kingdom Metazoa; phylum Arthropoda; class Diplopoda; order Spirobolida; family Trigoniulidae; genus Trigoniulus; species Trigoniulus corallinus. Next base: position 20,893,814 of record JAAFCE010001036.1, read on the forward strand.
TGAAAAATACATTATTTTGTAAAGGGAATCTCCCAATGGTGCACTTAGGAGACTCACTTTCAATAAGTTAAATAATACTGAAACCTCGACCTAAATCACAATTTAATTTTGGAAAGTTTATACTCCAAACGTGTTCTTTAAGTTTGTCGTAACTTTGAATGCAGCTATTTATATATAATTCATGATATCCAAACGTAAATATAAAATTATAAAGTGGTAATTACAAATTGTTGTTTTTTAAATAGTTGGAAATGAAGAATTGATAACAATAATTATAGCAAATGCAATAGGGCGTATCATTTCGCAGCTAAAGTTCCTTACTTTACGATACTTCCTGAATGATTAATTAATCAATGTAATGCACTCGCAATGAAAATATATACCGTTTGGTGATTGATATAAAGTGAACAAATTTATTAATAAGTGAATTAAAATTTCAAATTCATGGCCCAATTTGATCAAAAGGACATACTTTCTCAAATTAATGCATTATGCCAAGCGATATTATCATTCATAAAATTGCCAAATAACGAATAGTCTCGCACACCTGAGCAATGGCAGCAGTAAGTTTTTAAAATTTATAATACAAGTTCTTATATCAATTAATTCAAACGTTTTCGAATAAAAAAATCATGAATACAAAATTATAGAAATGAAAAACGCTATACAAGCCAGATTTAGGTAGGTTGAGACCTTCTGTAAAACACCCATTTTCCCTAAAGTGTAGTTCTGGGTCAATGTCGCTTTCTATGAAGGAGGTGACCACTATATAAAGGCTTGCTGCAGTTCAAATGTTTTAAACACAACTCACTTGCCAACGTTTCACCAAGTCTTAACCGAGTTATCCTAACAATATAAACTTAAAGTTACATTTTCACCTTGGAAACATGAATGCTGTGGTGAGTAAATAAGTGAACTATAAAAAGTTCATTTAAAGTACCTACTTAATATGCATAATCCAAAAAAAATCTTCAGCAAAGAAACAATGCCTTTACAACTTGAAAATGAAATTTTAAATTTCTAAGGATATCAACTTTCAAAACATTGTAATTAATATGCTGTCTTAAAATTTGTATACTTTTACAAAATTACTTCGCATTTTTGCACAATTTTAGAAATTTTCGCGCGAAAATTTCTAATTGACAATTCAGGTTACCCTGAAAGGTCAACATTTTATTTATATTAATTTTTCAGATTATTCTCTCGATGGTGATTGTTGGAAGCTTGGCAGCTCCTATGCCAGTGGTTCTATCGCCAGCATTGACATTTCAAACAGCTGGATTACCTGCAACCTTCCTCACTTCTCCTCAACTGTTAACCTCTCAGCAATTAGTACAACAGCCTGCTTTCTTGGCCCAAGCAGCAGTTCAACAAGAAGAACAAGAGCAACCTCAACAACAGGAACAAGAACCAGAGGCAGCTTTTCTAAGAGATGCTAGCAACCCAACCGCGGATGTTTTCTTGCACAGTGGATTCCCCATCGTTTCCCAATCTGGTGTCCAATCTCCCTTCACACTCACAGCATCCCCATTGACCAGAGTAGGATTGACTAGTAGCCAAAGTACTCAAGCTCAATCTGCACAATTGGTAGCCGCACCTCAGGCTCAGTCAGCTCAATTGATTTCCGCCCCACAACAACAATCTGCTCAATTAATTTCAACTCCACAACAACAGTCCGCTCAATTACTTGCTGCTCAACCTCAAGCTTTCCAACTGGTCGCCGCTCAACCACAACAGCAACAATTTACAGCTCAACTCGCCCAGCAGCCAGCTCAACAACCCCAACAACAGGTGCAACAGGCCACAGCTACCTTTTCCTTCCCAGGATTTCAAACTGCCACTTTACAACAGGCAGCTCCTGCACCACCACCACCAGCTCCAGCACCAGCCCCAGCCCCAGCTCAACAACCTACCACCCAATTTGCAACAGCTCCATTGATCCTCACTACAGCTCAACAGCCAGCATTAACCGGATTCAGAACAGTAGGAACTCCATTCACTTTCCAGACTGTATCTGTTTAATGAAATATGAACTAAAAAAGTAAGATAAAAGATGAATGAGACCAAATTTAATGTAAAATGTATTTAATCTCATCTATAATAGAATATCAGATCTTATTGTTGGATCTGATGTTGAATGTTTGCTTTGCTTAAAAACGTAGATACCAGAATAATGGTAACGAAAGTGTTAATATTAAACTACCATCTGGCATGGAAATCAACTGCTGAGTAAAGCCAATAAAACTGATGCAAATAAAAGTGAATGAAAGAAAAAGTCTCATTTGTCGCATTCCTTAAATATTCTGTATTGGCATGTCGTACAAGAGCAGTGGTGCGTTTACAATCATGAAAACGTGTCTCTGTACAACTTTCTCTATATTTTTAATGCAATCATGAGATCATAATTCCGTAATGAACAATTTTTGTGTAAAAGTTGTTACATTTACGACACTGGAATAAATTACAGCCATACAAATTATGATGAATAAATAATAATAATAGTAAAATAGCAATTATATCTTCACTTGAATGTCTACTGAAGTTGTAAATTAATGGTTACAATTATAATCAAGTAGTTTTAACCGCTTTGATAGAATTAGGTGAAATTTTACTTTTTTTTGTGGCACAATTTGAGACATATTCGAGTTTTAAATTATTATGCCACCTTAACATGACTTTTCTGTGACATAATTTTGAAACAACTCGATAATCTAGCTTTAAAAATTATAGGTGACAGTGATTTGTAAAGCAAGTGATTTCAAAATCAGAGCAGAGAAAGGGTTGTGAATACAGAACAGCTAACTAACGTCAACAGGAAGTGAATGAATTCTAATTGCCTTTATCTTGACTTTTAAACTAGAAACCGTTAATTCAGTATCATGTACCTGTTAACCTAAATTATTGTAATTTTTTAAATATCATTTACATATTATTTTGACAGACATAAAACTAGACAAACAGGATTTGGAATATTGAAGTACCTTAACATTTGGTAAGTTTAACTTTTCGAAAATTAGATAATAAAAGCTCAACCCAACTTCAAGTCAGAAAAGTCCTTGGGATTACAAAATCCGTTTCCTCTTGTCTAGTCTTACTTATTTAGGAGTTACAAATTTTGTCCTTCAAAGGCGACATTTATAATGTGAGAATTTTATGGCATTTTTTTCAGCTTTAAATATTCATTTTAATGATGTAGTGTGACAATTTTAGATAACGAAATATGTTCAGGTTCTCCCACATAAAGAATATGAGTCCTAGAAATGTTCACGCATTTTAATCACGCAAGCTTAATTTTGTCAATAATTGAATGCTAGATAACTGAAAGACAACCAAATTAACCAAACTAACTATTCCACATTTGTCAGTTTAATCAGTTCAGGTTCTTGAGGCTCCAATATTTTAACACATAACGCTTTCATTAAGGAGCAATGTGTTTCAGTTCCTGCTATTTTAATTAATAACTTGTCTCCTTTAAGGGAAATCTAACTTGGTTAAAGAAACAATTAACCTACTGTATTTCTAGATTTGAAATTGAAAAGAGCCCGACAAGGAAATTTTCTATACTATGAATTATTCACGATTTCATAACTTCAACATGTATTTATTAAACGGTTTATTTCACTAAGTCCGTCAACTTGACGTGTGCTGCCTGCGTTCAACTGTAAAACTCCGTCAACTTTTTGCTGTTATCATTTTATTGCAAGAGCATACACTCTATCGATTTTCATTACGTAATTCATTTAAAATAGGGGTGTCAAACTGATGGTCCGCGACGTGAATTTTGCGATTGTTAAAGGTGTTACTTTGTGTGTTCTTAAAAAAGTTGAGAGTTAAACAATATTGAGAAGGTCAAATACGGGGGTGCAGGTTATTTGAAGCACCCGAGGCAGGGAAAACCCAAAGCAGACATGGAAGCAGGGATATGATAGTGTGTAGTGCATACGGACCTAGTGGGAGATAGGTGATGGGCGGGAGTGAAGAGCTAGAATGTGCAAACCCGACCCTGCCACAAGCTTGATAAGGGCATGATGATAATAATTAATTCTTAAGAGCATATTTATTTTTCTTCAACTTAGTAACATTTTCTTTATTATTATTAATTTGGTATTTCAAGGAAACTGAAATTTGAAAAACAGAATGAGTAGCACCGATCGTACCGATCGCGTGAATTTTTCTTGTTGGAAAAGTGGCCGAAATGAGTTTGATAACTGATTTAAAATAACCATTGTTACCATACACGAGTCGGCCGCACAGGTAAAGATGCCTCGTTTTTTTAATTTCCTGACCTTTCCAACTACAACAACGCATCTGACACAAGCAGTGCCCCATTAATTTAAGATGTGCAGTATGCTAGGCAGCATTCACATCAGAAACAGTAAATTAATTGCATTAGTATGGAGGCCAACGAATGGAGACGGCTGAGGAACTTGGATAGAAGTTGTACTCTTGAAGCTAATACAACACCAGTGGGGGAATATTTATGCAGCAGAGATACTCACGCACCCATTCCAAATATAATATGTCATTCTCAGTCAAACTTCATTGTTAAAAGGAGTTTAATTTTAATTAGGCTGCATAGTTTCAGTAAGAAAGGACTTGAGTGACACAATCAGACCCACTACTAAACGCGTACAGCATGCTAAAATGTCGTTCCTAAAATTTAAGCACTGACTCCTCCTAGTTTTACCTACTTAAGATGACGCGCTAAAGCAGTAATTTAATATTGCATTTTGAAGTGTAGGCAGCAATAATTTCAATGTGCAAACTTTGATGTGCAAACAATGTGCAAACTTCTGTTTCTGGCAAGAGCTGGGTCACTGGAGACGAAACAGAGGATGGCAAAGATCACAGATGGAGAGGAGGGCTGTGGATTGTGCAGGGATCAGGTGGAGGACGTCAGGCATGTGATACTGGTCTGCCCAGCACTGGATCACTGCAGAAGGGGTTGGGGAACCCCCACATTGGAAGAGGTTCTGGGGGTGGTGGGTTCTGGGGTGGAGCGGTTGGAATGGGTGCGAAAGGCAAAGGTGTTTCTGGGGTGCTGGTGGAGATCTGGACATATGGGTCTAGCATGAAAAGTTCTCGCTAGCAAGGTATCCGTGACAAAGGATTACATATTCATATTTGAAATGATATTTCACTAAACAAATAAAGTTAGTATGTATTCTCGTTGCAACGATTCCATTCATTATGTATGAGCAAAACGTGGATGACCATAAAGAGAACTGTGTGGAATGCCTAATCTGCGTCGGTTGGTGGTTTTGACACTTTGGACTAAGGTTTAATCCTGCCTCCCATCTTCCACTATTCTGCTTTTAATTCCACAGATGTTATCATGTTGACATTTGTTAACCAGTATGAAATAACGAAGCTCTTCTTCTTTATTCAACTCGCTTATAGCAGGTTCAAGAGCTCATAATTCAGAAAATTCGTAGTTAAAGCAGTAAGCTGAAAGGAGGAAAACTGAACCGGGTAGACCAAGGGAGCTAGTAGGAGAAAAAAAAGAAACATCAAGAAATGAAGAGCCAAATGTTAGATATCGAGTTTACGTAATCACAAGAGAGCAAACTTCATACTGTATCTCAAACTTTGATTTGAGATAACTCAGTACAGTGAAACTTCGCTTAGCGAGTAATTCGCATAACGAGCAAAACAAAATATAAAAATATGACCCGAGGCAACGTGACATCACATGCAGGATCCTGCATCTCAGCTATCAGCCTGTCAGCCTTGTTTAGCTAGCACATTATTATCGCTTGTGAAAATTGCATTCAGACAAATTATTGTGTATTTTCAGTGCAAAGTTTAAGCATACTCACATATTTAGCCCTAAAGAAAATTCAGCAAAAAAAAAAGACAGGGGTAGGAGGAGAAAAATCACCATAGAAATCTAATAACAAATCATTGAGAAGTGAAGAACGAGCTGTGAGCATGGCTGATCTCGTATGCCCATACAATTGGTCTACATCAACGATTTGCACTATTGTTAAAAACCAGGAGTATTTTTTTTCAATGGAGTGCATTACCCAGCACCCGGGAGCAGGTTGTCTGTAAGGATATGGTAGTGTGTGGGGTGGACCTGGTAGGGTTTAATACTTTAAAGAGTACTCCCTGCTTGGGGAATTAAACAGAAAAACTGTCTATTAGAAAGTTAACACTTTTCTCCTCACTCACCTTATAACAATACAGAGAAATTTTTCCATCTGACCACCATATTCATGTTTCAGCCTTTTGCAGCTTTTGTACCTGCTTGGTCATCTTTGTTTACTGTATACTCTCGATATTGTGTGATAAGGAGATCTCTACAAGCATCTCGCTGAAGTTGATATTCTAGGCTGAAAAATTAAGATTCTGAGAAATGAAGCAATCTAATCTGATTTTAAATACCTAGCTTTCGGATGTACTGCCAAATTCGGGAATTCAGGAAACAATAGAAGTAAATTCATATACAGTATAAATACATGCAGTACTTAGCTTTGAGATAACAGAGTGCATCGCGAACGAGACAGGCAAGCAGAGTCATGTGTGATAGGAGGGTCTCCATCAAGTTAAAAGGGAAGTTCTACAGGGCAGTGGTTAGGACAACTATGCTATTAATAAATCAGAGGGTAGGGCAGTGAAGAAGAGCCATGTCAATAGAATGCAAGTAGCCAAGATGCCAATGCTGCGGTAATGCGGTACATGAGTGACGTGTCGAGAGCTGATAGAATTAGGAATGAGTATATTCGAGGTAGCCTTGGGGTAGTGGTCATCGCCGAAAAAATGAGGGTGAATAGGTTGAGGTGGTATGGGCACAATGAGAAGAGGAGCGGAGCTCGTTAGGTCTATTTCAGGAATGCAGGTGGTCGGAAGCAACCGGGGTAGAGGGAGACCAAAGTAGACGTGGGAGCTGGTTGTCTGTAAAGGTATTGGCAGTGTGTGGGGATGAGGACCTGGTGGAAGATAGACGGGAGTAGAGGGTTAAAATTCTCAGACCCGAACCTGCCACAGGCGGAATAAGGGTATGATGGTGATGTATGTGAGGGTATGCCGGCCCAGGGTCGTAACTAGGGCGTGGCGAAGAATGCGGCCGCCACGGGCGCAATTATTGGGTTACGGGCAAGCGACACAGGCGCTTCATACCCCCGTTACGGCACTGTGCCGGCCTACCCCCAGTGTTTCTTCCAAAAATATTTTATCGCTAGCGAAAAAACGCTGCGGCGCTTAATAGAGGGCGGCTGTTATTGGAATAAATACGGTATCACCTTAATCACCATATATCAACCTTATAATTTTAACGAGGCATAAACAGTCACCTAAGACGTGTACCATTCGGTCTCCCCCTGTCCCGGGTGCTTCAGACCACCTGCGCTCCTGAAATGGACCTAACTCCTCCTCCCCTCTTCTCATTACGTGTCCATACCACCTCAATTTTTCCGCGATGTCCCCCAACCCCAGGCTACCTCTAACATACTCATTCCTGACTCTATCAGCTCTCGACACCCCGCTCATATATTGTAGCATTCGCATCTCGGCTACTTGCATTCTATTTACGTGGCTCTTCCTCATTGCCCAACACTGATCCATATTTCATAGCAGGCCTAACCACTGCCCTGTAAAACTTCCCTTTCAACTTGATCGGAACCCTCCTATCACACAGGACTCTGCTTAAACCATCCCTCACTGATTCTTAGGGTCACATCAGAGTCTATCTCCCCATTGCCTTGGAACATTGATCCTACAGTAAGCACTTTACCTGTTTCACCAGTTTGCCCCTAGTTTCCCGTCCTTCAAAATTGAAAGTTAAATAATCTGTATTCCTGTTTATCTTTAGCTCTCCTTTTTCTATCGCTCCTCTAATATCGTTTAGACCCTTTTCTACTCGTTCTCTGTAGTCACTAAGTTTTCCGATATCGTCGGCAAATGCCATGCACTGAGGCACAGAGCCAAATGCCATTCTCCTACTCCCGTCAGCAGCTCGTCCATAGCCAGGATGAAAAGGTATGGACTTAGTGGTGAGCCGTGGTGCACCTCAACCTTCACTGGTAAAGCCCCCAGTATTTCCTCAAGGTGTCCTTACCCTGGGCATGGATCCATCATACATATCCTGAACTATTCGAATAAACCCTTCCCTACTCCCCTTTTTCGTAATGCCTTCCAAACTACCTGTCGTGGAACACTGATCTAGATTCAATATTTTAAAAAGTATTTTCGATTCGCTTTAACTTTCTATCAACCCAGTTTCCTCTGTGAAGATTTTATTGATTTCTCCATCATTCCGTTTGCCTTCCAATCTTTCCTATTTCCTAACAGGCACCAATCCACCCCATTTAGTGCCACCTACTTTGATATAATCTGCTCTCTTATTTGCCTTGGCCTACCTTTAGCCTCACTGGGGTAGCGCACCTCCCCACAAGGGGAAACAAGATGTCACCTGTAGGTAAAGGAATAACGAGGACCTAACACACGCCTGTGCTCTTTACATGCATATAGACCTGCCTACTTATACTTCCTGCATTTCTCTCTATTACACATTATTGTTATTGTCCTTGTCCTTGTACCTTGTCGAAATGGAGAACAATAAGAAGATACATAGAGATTGACACCGCGCAGGACGTAATACGTCTGATGTGCGGAACATACTTTGCTCACTAACGGACCACTCAATCTTGCTAATGTATTTATATAGGAAATAACTCACCATAAATGCAGAATTAAAGTGCACCATAGACATACGCTGAGAATCACCAAAAACTACGTCAATATCGCATCCTAATCATGAATCATCTTCTAAGAACCACCAAAAAACCACCATATTACAACCTGATTTTCATCATTGCATTATTAATGTCATACGTCACCTAGGTTCACATTATTTTCGTATTTGAGGAAAAGCTGCAGTAGATGATGAAACGGCCTAGTCCCAATTACCTCATGGTGTGCTATTCGAGGAAATTCGACTTTAAATAACAATACTGCAAGAGAAACGTAAATCATGTGGTCAGTTAAGCACAGACTGCATAGAAAACCAACGGGCAGTCGTTATTAATACAGATGAAGATAACGAGGTCAGGGAGACCTCATCCAGAAAATGATTAGACTTTGTACGGGTTCTAGTGATAATTACCAGAGGGGTAGCAGTAAGATTATGTGTAGCATGAGCGGTGTTCTGGTGGTGATAAGTAGTCCAGCAGGTGGCTGATGAATGAATGAAAAAGAATTTTTAGGATCAACGTGCAGTGCTAACCAACTAACAAGAAAAGTGATCTCTATCTGAACTCTAGAAACTGAATAAACTCTATAAACAACAGTAGACATTTTCCCAGGAAGAGATAGAGGAGGAAGAAGTACTGGACACACCAGTTCTCGTCTGATCACTGAAGTTAAGCAGCGCAACCCCAGCTAGTACTGACATGGGTGGCCGCTTGGGAAAACTGGGTACTGCTAATACCCAAAAATCGTGGCATTAGTGTAGTGTCTGTACAGTCTCTGCACCAGAACTATGCTGTGGACGGGGCTCTAATGACCTTTGTAGTTGAAGGGCCCTAAAACACTAACAAACAACAAAAAAAGGAAGAAGTACTGTACCTGTTACACCTTATGTGGTGGCTTAAGAGTGAAAAGTGTGTCTTACAACGAAAAGCGTCTTTAATATTGAATAAAAAATATCTGGACTAGTATGCAAAATGTCTTGTCGAACCATTTTTTTACGTGTGCAAGAGGCCCTCCATTATCCAGGTCTAGTTGGCCTGCATAGCATATAAATATGCTGGTGATGAAGCTTAAATAAAACTGTAAGGTAGAAATTGTATAAAGATCACGTAAGTAAAATGCAAGTTCTACGAGCTGTAAGCCGCACAGTCATATCGACACCTTCCCAGTAAAACATCGTAAGCGCCATTTCATAAATTTTGCAGGAAATGAGAAAAAAGTTATGATTTCCTCATTTATTCTTATGCTTACGATATCTTTTAGATATTAAAAAATAAAATAACTATTTGACGTAGGGTCAAACTGACTACAGTATTGATAAAGACATAATGTGCAAAAATTGATTAAATTAAAAAGTGAAAAATCTCAAAAAATGTCGCTTACGATGTTTTACTGGGAAGGTGTCGATATATTACCAGATCTATGAAAGACGTTGCATCCATCCTGCGTCTGAAAAAAAGGATTGAATGCATCAGTAAAAATGTTCGGGCTACAAAAATGCCTTTAACCCAAGTTGAAGTGAACAATCCCTTTCTATGTCGTAACACAAAAACGGTTGTTAAAATAAAATTAAGAATTATAGAGACGCAAATGATATAACCAGTGAAAACATTAGACATTGTTTTGCGTGCTCGGAGGGTAAAAAAAAACATAATTACTCAAAATTACAAATTTTACCCAGTGATACTTTTCACGTATATAACAACCCTTCAAATAGCTCTGATCAAGAAATCTGTAATTTGCAATAAGACAGAGAAAGTATGAGCAGCAGAGAACTGTCAAATTTTGAACCTGATGTTAAGGAAACACAAATGAATTGATCAGTTACAATGCCTTATAAGGTAGACTAGACAGTTATCGTAAGACAACCCATCCTAATAATGGATCGCGAATCCATATAAGACATTAATGGCAAATGCAATAACGATTCAATTTGATTTTTAACATTTAACTTTCTGTATTTGAATGTGAATTCAGTGTTTCAATTCAATTTTGATCACGATATACACATAAAGATACATCAATTCACTTTTTTGTTCCAAACATAGAAATAAAGACTTACCTTATTAATAATTAACATCATCACTGCCCACAACTAAAACTAGAAATAAGCGTTAGTTTCCAAACTGACGTGAAGAGTGAATTAAAAACCAGTTGAGAGAGTCTCTTAACGACAAAATTGAACATAAAAAATAGCAGAAAGCATTTTCTTCGAGTTTTTAGGGTAACTTTTTAAAAAGTGTGTCACTTCTCATCTGGAAGTATTAGATTATTTGGACTCTTCGCTGATAAATAAATTCTTTTATTTCGTGGCTTGCTCATAAATGATAACTGATTAAACTATTTGTAATAATGAAGGTTGAAATCGGGATACGTCACATTACTTTCTCTTTTCAATGCGTAAATGATAGCAAACCCAATAGTTAGGATTAAATTAACCCACTTCACTATCTGATTGACAAAGTGGTGGTTCGGGCCTCCTGATTAGGTGTAGGTGACTTAAGTTCAATTCTCTGCTTGGGGGATTACACAATATTGTGGCGATATCTGGCTCATTTAAGGGCTGGCCCATCATATCAGGCAATATTAACACAGGGTGATATGGCCGATGAATCAGACTAATGTCCGTAGTCTGAAAATGAGTTAACGCCCACTCCGCGAGTTCCTGAAAGGAATCTTGTGCATACAAAATATACTCTATACATTTTTACAGCAGCATTTTGGAATAAATTGAACATTTTATTGCTGATTAAAAATGTACATTCTGTGACTCTCTTGGAGACACCAGCAAAAATGAGACATGAATGTCATAAGATTGAAACACGGATTTAATATTACATGACATATGCATATGACATACTTTATATGTCGTTAAATTGTGATCTATTTAGACTTTCTTTTCTTGAAAATGGGGTCAAGAGTGGAAAATGTAGTTGTAGCAGACGTCCTGCAGATGGCAGTACATAACTGGTTGCAATAACGAAATGATTTACATGAAATGACAATTAGCACAAAGGTAGAGAAGCAAAAGCTCCAGTTATGATGAAATATACCGTATACAACGAACACTTAGTGACTCCAGCAAACAAGTACAGTAGAGAAGAACCTAAACAGTATTAGAGGGACGATAAAAAAGGGAGGGCTAAAAAACATGAAGGAAAAGACAGTATTTATTTTCAATTGGGAAGGACAGAAAAAAAAATGGTGATCTACTTGTTGTTTAAGGTCCCGTCAACTACAAGGTCATTAGAGACCCGTCCATTGCGTAGTTCTAACGCATACACTGCACAGACACTACACTAATGCGACGATTATTGGGTATTAGCAGTACCCAGCTTTCCTGAGCGACCACCTATGTCAGTACTAACTGGTCTTGCGTTGCTTAACTTCAGTGATCAGACGAGAACTGGTGATCTACTCTTTAGGGGCGAACTGGTGAAGAAGGTGCCAGAGGTATAGTACTTAGGATCAACGTTCCAAAGCAATAGGTTCGGATGTGGCCCATAGCATCAATGGGGATGGTTGAAGTGGAGTCCTGTGTGATAGGCAGGAGGGTTCCAATCAAGTTGTCAGGGATGTTTTACAGGACGGTGGTTAGGCCCGCTATGCTATATGAATCAGAGTGTTGGTCAGTGAGGAAGAACCACATAAATATAATGCAAGTAGCCGAGATGCGAATGCTGCGGTATATGAGCGGGATGTCGAGAGCTGATAAGAATTAGGAATGAGTATATTAAATGTAGCCTGGGGGTGGGATAAATCGCGGAAAAAATCAGGGAGAGTAGGTTGAGGAGGTATGGACACGTAATGAGAAGAGGGGAGGAAGAGCTCGTTAGGTCCACTTCAGGAATGCAGATGGTTGGAAGCACTCGAGACAGGGTGAGAGTCTCCCCTGCTTGGTCTTCAGGAGACTAAAGCAGACGTGGGAGCAGGTTGTCCGTAAGGATATGGTAGTGTGTGGGGTGGACGGAGACCTGGTGGGAGGTAGGCGGGAGTGGAGGGCTAGAATCCGCAGACCCGATCCTGCCATGGGCGGGATAAGGATATGATGATGGTGATGACTTGTATATAACAAAACGATCCAAGCATAATGCAGGATCAATTTAAATGCAAAACTTTTACATGTTAGCGGAACTATTGTCAGAATTACGGAGACCTTGGGTAACAAATGTTTATCACGTGGGGAATAAATGTCTTATAAAATACTGTATGTAGCCCACGTATCAAATGGCAATTACTACTTCTAATCACAACTCGCTATGAATATCAATTAATGTCCTATCTCGACTACCACATTTTTGAAAAAAAAAATAATAGTCCTGTCAATTTCCCGTTTCAAAATAGTGTCTTTCAAACCATTTAATCATGAATTCCATGTCAGAGGGTGATGACAAGTACATCCATATCTTGTACGGTCATTTTTGTCATCCATGTAACTTACTGTTTGACACTGCTTAAACAAAGTTCAACTCTTGACATCTTGATCTCATGACTGTATAAAAATGATTGTGGTTTTAAAATACCACCGTTCATCTAAAAATCTTTTTCCCAATTTTTTATCTTGAAGCAAATGAATCACTGAATAATTTTTCACAACGTACACGCACACGTTTTTACTGAGGTGTAGACATACTACCACACATAACACCTCCACAACAAAACAATTATGCTTCAACGATCAATATTTTTATCTAATAAGGTAAGAAAGAAGCTATTTATAAAAATGTTGAGAACCAACACACGCACACACATACACATGATCCTGGGTGGTTCCTTGCACTATTAATGTTGTATAATATGTGAGACAGGCGTCAACTGCATTGTCTTTACTTAATCAAAGGGCAGGTCTTTAACCATAGGATAAGCCAAGACATTGCATGACGAGAACAATGCAAAGTATGACATTTAAATGAATATTATAAATTGAGGAGGAATTTTCATATTCTTATATTTTTGCCATATATGTTAATAAAATAAAAGTGTGACTACATACTCATAAATTAAACGTATAAATGATGCCAACGAAACCGTTTCATTTACATACTCGTACATAATCTATTAAACAGTATTGCTAGTAAATAACCTGGGTCATGCATGCTGTAGATAAGTTTTAAAAATTTGAATCTCAATAGCAACTCTTAAAACTATGTAATTGCATCCTATACGCATTATATAGATAACATGATAAAAGAATTAGTAACAAGGGCCTTCGTGTATAGTGTAAAATGTACCATGAAATTGCATACACTACACAAAACTCTTGCTGTGAAATAAAAGATGGACACTACCACAAGTGCAAAAAAGGGCAAGGTATATGCTAATGCTGTTACTGTTTTCACTTTTTTTTAACAAACACAAAAGTATTTGGTACAAATGTTAGCTAGTTTCGGATTAGGACATATAGTACTTTTAAATGCTAACTACGTATATTATATCGAATAGACGTTAGGTGTGTTTCTTAAGAAAACTAGGAGGCGTTGTCATTTAGAAAAAAAGACAACCTACTTTTAATATAACAAAAGCCTCTAACCCCCAGAATCACACCTGCAAGCAAACTTTGTACATGTGTAGATGCAGTATTGCTGAAGACTTTTTACCACCAAGGTTATAGATAGCCATATCAGTAAACGCACGTTAACCTACTGTTAAAAGGAATTTTGCTCCCCCAGAATATGCTTTTTTCTCAAAAAAATTGTTTTCATATTGTTTGTATATGTCAACTGCATGCCATAAGTCAGCCACTATTCAGGATATAGACTACTGTGATGTCTAAGCTGAAGGTTCATTTATGTGCAAGGCCATTGTAATGGATTTTCCATGCCTTTTTAGCTCTACTACTTTTAAGGTGTGACCATCATATAAGAATTTTACATATAAGTATAATGCTTTCCATATCAGTTGGTAAGAGATGAATTTCTGAATCTGCGACCATCTTTTTTTTGAACATTAATCAACTAGGTCATACTTTAATTTCGTACAGACACAATAAAATAAAAGTAATACTATACCATACAGAATATTGAAGCAGTAAGCAAATGCATTTGAGTATAGTAATTGTGTTTTTCAAAGTACAAATTATAGCAAACCCACCGTTACAGCCAATACTTATATCGTCTTCTTTGAACTCTTTTTTTGTTTCCAAAACAACAACCGGCTACATGACAGACTTAAAGATTTATAAGACATTTGCTTCAAAACCCGCTTATATATTTTTTATGCGATTTTGAAATCTCATACAAATATCTATGAGCTATAGGTAAATCTATTTTGGGAAAACCAAACCCAAAGTAATTTTTCTCGTCCTTCACATAATTTTCATCACAAAGATGGGCCGGAATACCTTAAAGCTACAGAATGTAAATTCATAATTCTGTGAGAAACAACGTACCTTTCCATCTTTTTTTATCAACATGTTATAAAGTAAAATAACAAGAATCAGCGTAGACAAAATATACAGTATACCGCTGATGTCCGAGTATGGCCTTCTAAGTTATCGTTGACCATTTCAATTAATTTTGCTCAATCAGATGTCTAAGATTAATTATGATCGATTATCACTATTCTGGATTTCATGACAATGTCTTTAATGCAGTATTCAGGATATGCTCACAAGGTAGATAAACTGAAAACAACTACAACAATTCAAATATAATCTATATTATGCTTAATGTTAGATAGAGAAAATCATATTTTGGCATCAATGTTTTATTTAAAAAGTCAGGTGGTTCTCCAGGCCGAACCCAAGTTGAACAGCCTACTGAAAATACAATTTCACGGGATGTCTCTTATTAATGGTACAGTTTTTTTACTTCAAAAAAATTAGGGCAACAACACATACAAAAGCATCGTCCTGTCAAACAGATGCAACTGTTTTTGTGTTGAGTAGATTTTTTGCCAAGTTGCCCTTAATACCAAAGACTCTCCTCACATTGCAAAAAAAAACTGATTGTTTTTTTGTGCGTGTGTACTTCAATAACACCCCAAAGACGTTTCACATATTCGTATAATTTAACTTTCAATGTTAAAATATAAACATTGCCGTGGCGAACCAAAAAGGAGCGATTATATCTGTCTTCCTATCTTCTCAAATTAAGAATCATAAAAGTATTAGCAAGTAATTAACAGAATAAGTTGGGCTAAATTACTAAATCGCTTTTGATGGCCGTCCATCTAGCAAAGTTTTTTTTTCTCAAATATTTAGGACAAACACTGTTATATTGCAAAAAATATATATTAAAGATAAGAGAACGATAGATTTTTTTTAAATACTGCAAATCCATAAAAAAATTTCCTGTCTGCATTGTTTTAAAGTTATTTTGAAAACCAAAAAAAAAATCGAAAAAAGTAATTTACTGTCTTCCTAGATTTTGGAGAATTAAGATATGCTTTAGTTGAAATAAAGCACATGTGGGGCAGTAAAAATATAACTTACTACACGTAAATCACAGTACTCCAAAAATGTCTTAAATAGCACGATATTATGATTCAAAATTAATCTTAGATTTATTACACTGAAGGTTACCTGAGATGAACCTGTTATAAAATTTGACAGTTCTAGTGCATCTGAAACTATCTTAAAAATGCAATAAATATGTCATATATGTCTGAGATTTTGGCAAAATAATAATCCATTTTCTCTCAGGGGTGAAAATTTTCGTTTTGGAAGCAATTTGTATTATGGGAATGTTCACCCATATGCAACATGGGAGCATTGTCATCAGTCACAAAGTTCTAGGATATAGACATCATAATAACACTGTCACCGGACAAGTCACATTTGAGTAGTCACCCTCTATGACGTCCTCAACACCTTGACGAAATGACTATCATAATTAATCTTTTATTTTATATTCATTTAATATTCATGAAAACTACTGCGTTGACTACTAAGTGTCATCAGAAGTAACCTAGAGCCTGTCTATTTCACAACTGTCCATTTTGTTGATGGAAGTGTTTTGATTTTAAGAAATAAATGTCGTCAGTATCAAACAAGATTTCAGTTTATTTTTCTCTTGTCCAGAGCTACAACTGAGATGGGGAGAGATATTTCTCAACGTGCGTATAGGTGTGGTCTTTCGAAAACAGGTCATGTATAGGGCTGTTATTATTTATCGGACCTCTTCTTTAAACACATTTTACCTTAGTAAAATGACTGCGGCTTTTAAGATATAATTTTTTATTCTCTGATTACGGCTATTTCACTTATTATCAAAAGTAGACACACATCTACCAATTCGATAAGAACGCTAATGCACAGTAATCAGGTATTTGTTGAAGATGACCTTTCGATATGTAAAGATTGTCCGAAGAACCCGTAGGCCCTATCGAGTAAGGCTTTTGTTATGCAAATTCAATAAAATTCTGAAAAGTTTCTCAGATTGCCTTGATACTTATTTTTGACCAATTTACCGTGATTATGAAAAACGATCTTTGGATAACTCTGTATCCAGTGCCTGATTTACCACTATTGTTTGTTTGTTGGTGTTTTAGAGCCCTTCAACTACAAAGTCATTAGAGCCTCATCCAGCATAGTTCTTATGCAGGGACTGCACAGATACTACACTAATGCGACGATTTTTGGGTATTAGCAGTACCCAGTTTTTCCCAAGCGGCCACCCATGTCAGTACTAGCTGGGGTTGCGCTGCTTAACTTCAGTGATCAGACGAGAACTGCTGTGTCCAACTCAATTCACTGATCCCCTGCAGAGACTGCACAGAAACTACACTAATGAAACGATTTTTCGGTACTAGCGACACTCAGTTTTCCCAAGCGGCCACCCATGTCAGTAATAGCTGGGGTTGCGCTGCTTAACTTCAGTGATCAGACGAGAACTGGTGTGTCCAATACAATTCGCCTCTCTCGATTTACCACTAGACTAAGTAGGCTGAAGCCTAGGACCTCTACATTAGCGGGCTTCAACACTTAAGAAAAGAGCCTCTTAATTGAAATAGCCTAGGGTTTTCTCAATATCTAAATCCGGCACTGTATCATTTGACCGTGTAAGTCAAATCTCCCGCTTCTTAAAGACTACTAAAAGGCGCGGAAGTTAAGTAAAGAATAATTAGTAGGTGGTAATAAAAACCAAGGCAATAGTTTAAAAATGACTAAAGCTGTTGATTGCCATATAGAAAACCAGTCCTGAGAGCAGGTTGTATAGATCAATTATCTAACAAGTATATTTAGCGACTACGGCAGTCACCAGCCGGCTAAAAAGAAGTCGTCATAAGAAACTACTTTAAAAATTGTAAGATGAGTTTACAGTTAAGTTTACAGACTATAACCTTATTGACAGAGGGTAGTGATGGAGATAAGTGACTAGATAAGGCATGGGAGAAGGAAATAGCTCTCTAAAAATGATAGTTAGCTCTGGTGATTAGAGTCGAGAGTGACAGGAGCGAGTTATACAAGGAAATCAGACAAAAATCTCAAGGTTAAAGGCATCCTGGAGAGGGTTAGTGTGCATTATGGCAGGCCACGTCTGGAGAATGACAGCTGAATTTCGCAGACTAACTGCTGGTGGTCAGCCTTAGATCAAATGAGGTCAGTCTAGGTGAAATTACCTAGAGAGCGATCTTATAGGAAATGAATAGACAGGATTCAATAGTCATTCAGAATAACTGTAGTGGATATGAGTTGAGTAATTGCCGAAGTAATGAGGTGAGTAGCATGGGTGACCGCTTGGGATACTGTTAATACCTAAAATCGTCGTAACCGCGTAGTAGGCCTATCTGTGCAGGCTCTGCATTACAACTACGCAGTGGACGGGGGTCTAATGAACATTGTAGTTGAAGGGCCTTAAACATCAACAAAAGTAACAATGTTTTTAACCCGGACGGATAATGCAGTATATAACATGTATGTCAGCACAGAAGCAAGCAACTCCTAACCCTTTTCTCGCCTATGGCAGATTCGGGTACCCATCTTGTCCCTCTGAATGGACATTCGGGTGATATACAGTGAATTTCAACAGCCGGTTGCCGACCAAAACTGCCTATTTATCGAGCTCCTACACCTGGAAATTTGCCTCATCTACCCGTCGCGTAGTAGAGAGGGATCTTTTACGTGCAAATGCCATCGTACATCACTTAGGACCTCGATTTTACTTCTCATCCGAAAGAAGGAACACTCGAGGCATCTCTCTCCCCCCCGAAAGAGGCTAACCCACCTCGGCCAAGTATCAAACCTAGAACCACTGACGAAGTTAGGAAAGCATGCTACCCACTGCGCCACCGAGGCGGGTCTGTATATTGGTATAGAAGAAGTAATAATAAAATTACTCTATTTTTTTTTTCATTTCAAAAAAGAAAGACAAGAAGAAGAAGCATTTTAAAATACGTAAGAAATACCTTGGGTATATCCATGCTTAAGGTTGATAGCAATTTGACTTTTACATAAATACAGTATCTTTTTTCTCCTTTGCAGCATGATTAAATACAGTTTCTTTAGGAATAATACCCCTCTTAAATGTTAGATGACAATTTAGATAAATCCCGTGCCTACTACTTTCAAGTCACGATTATTCAGATAATGCCTTACATTTACCTAAAAACTTTACTTCTGTCAGATTTTAAGAGCAGTATTTCATCGCAAATTCTATATCATTTGATTGCTTTAGATAAAACTAATTTATTTTAATATTGAGTTTAAAATTCATCATCAGCATTTCCTTGTTCCCATTATTGCAAAGTTGGCTGTCCAGATTCTAGATCTCCTCTGCCTGTAGTTATCCACCAGGACCTTGTCACTACTCCACGTTGACCAATGTCTTGTTTTTATAGCTGTTTTCTCCGGCTGCTACCTAGGTAGGGCCGCCGAGAAATCGACGGAAAACTCGTAACTCTCTGCACCCCAGTATAAGTGACGGTTGAAATAGGTTAAAATTCGCAATTGTGCGTTTTCTTATATAAACTAGGTAAAAAAGAAAAAATAATATATGAAAAGTATTTATTATTTAAAAATATACTAAAATACATAAATAACATAAAAGATACATAAATACACAAGAAAAATAAATAAATTTAGTCATTTAGTGTGTGTAGGTTGGACATTCGAATATTTTTGTGCTGGAATGGTTTTCAATTTTTTTTTTGATTTTTTTATAAATATTTTACAAAATTTCAAATAATCAAGTCCGGGCCCCGGTTATTCACATCCCCTAGTACTGCCCGTCTCATCAGGCCGTCATCGAGGATCTGTATCTCTATAATGGAGCTAACTCTTCTATCTCCTTCTTATGAAATGTCCCTTCTCTTTTTCAAGCTCTAAAGCAGTATTACCAACCTTTTTATTGGAACGGAACCCTTTGGAACATTTAGACTTCCCGCGGAACCCGTAGGAACATTTACACCTTTCGCGGAATCCCATACAGTGACAGAAAAAAACATTAATTGATACAGGTGTGTGTTTTAGCATAAGGAGTTGAATTCGTGGCCTAATGTTTGAGAGACACCCGAAGTTCATCTTCGACAGACAAAAGCCGTTCTGATTTCTTGTGTTTTCATTGTTATTTTTATATTCCATCTTGCCATTGGCGGAACCCTTGGGTGGACCTCACGGAACCCTGGTTGAAAAACACTGCTCTAAAGCTTTATCCCTTCTCACGGGCCTGTAAAACCTGTCTTTAAGCAGCAATGAAAACTGCTATACAGGACCTGTACAGATTAAAATCTTAATTCGAGGTTCCTTATTTAAATGCCAAGCTACATACTGCCTCAACTGAGCTCAATGGACAGTTTGGAGTAATAACTAAGAGATTTTTTGAATGCCAGGAAGTTTCTTTTTTAATTTGATTATCTTTATTTTCATTATTAGCGATTTTATGAGACTACTTTCCAAAGAGCTTTCTTTAATATAAAAACAACTACAAACGATAATTTTATTTTAATTCTTCTGACTATAGATGCCGATGGTCAGCTGAAGGATGAAAGGGTGGGACTAATAGTTACGTGCAGATGGTACTAAAATTTCGACAATACCGGACAGGTAGGGTTTTACCCCAAGTAAACCATCTACTTCGACAGGAAAAAAAACATTTCTTTCCCCTCCCCACGTAAGGATGGCCTTGCAATTTAGTATCAAGGCTATTGCTTTGTTCATACATTTAACATTTTTACAGCAACTTCATGATTATTTTGCAGGGGAAAAAGTTGGAAGTCGTACAAATAGTCATAATGTTGTCAAATTTATTTTACGTTATCCATCGGATTCGTACTCGGCCACTAGTATCACTGTCATCTATAATTTCAATAGCTATTAATAAAGTATTTTTAATTACTTTACCTTCATAATCAAATGTCCAGTTTGATTTTAAATTCGTGTAATTTTAGAGTGATAAATTATGCATACATGCTCTCTCCTTTAAATCATGCTATGCGGTTTAAGATTCCTTAAAAAAGTAGATTGCCTTCCAATAGAAAAATAAGACCATTAACAAATCAAATCATTATGGCCTTCAATAATGCTGTCATTATATTGTATATGACTATTACAAAGACAAACATGTCGGTTGAACTGTCGCCTTGGATGGATCATGTATCCGTAAAGAAGATTTTAGGCAAACAATCCATTTATAGGCGTCATAAAGCCAGTAATGCTAATATTGACTTAATAGTTTGATTGCTTTGAGGAAATGTCAAATATTAATATTCAGCGTTAGCACAACACGATTTAGCAATATTCTGTATAGTACTATTCTAGATACAGTATACATGCTTTAAACTTGAAATTTAAGAGGTGCTACAGTAGATCCTTCGTATTTTTTTTAAAGCTGCTTTCTGTGGAACTCGTAACAATCGTATTTCAGTAGCTGGGCTAGGAAAAAGAAGCTTGTCCGATAAAGAAATTTAATGTACAAAAAGGGTAGACGTGGTCTGACTTTACTGTGTGTTCCTGATTAAATCGCAGGTATTGGAATTAAGAGCTGGCGTTTTCCAAATATTTAAACTTTGACATGTTAAGAAGATAAGACGTGTTTTCATTTTGTCACTGACCATTGACCGTCCTTGAACACAACGAAGCATAAATTTCAACTAGAAAAGGTGACTCTTTCCCTAACTGTTACACCTACAATAAAAGGAGAAAGGTGTTCAGATGTTAATGGCATGGAAAAGTGGGACACCAGGGCATCTATGGTGAAAGATGGATGCAAATTCAACAGCCAAAATTTAGGTCACTGCCTAAAATTTTCAAAAATGCTATCGTGTTGTGATCACCCCTGAAAAAGCACAACGTTCAGTTATTTGATACTGACATTCATTTGCATTGGGACCAGGTTGAAAAATGAAGTTTAATGCTATCACAATGCTGAGGCAGCATAGCTATTATATTAATCATCATATAAGAACTCAAGCTGTTGGCAATCGATTACACCTAATAAGTACTCATAATAATCAAAAAATTTTAATATTGGTATTTTTAGCAAAGAAAATTAAAAGGTGGAAGAAAAATATTTCAGGATTAGCACAGCAGGGGTCTGTTGCACTATCTGATACATTAGTATGTTGGGTGCTCTAAATCCCCGTATAATTTAGTCTAACATTTTAAATGTTAAAAAAGTAATTTTAAATTATCTATTCAAAAAAACTTCGTAACCCGAACATCATTCAATCATTACTAGCCCATTGCCTCCAAACATTATTATAGCTGATAAATGCATGAAACAAGGAGAAAGAAAACGAACCTTGGTATATGCTCCAGTTTCTTTAATACTTTCACCTAGGGCTAATTAAAAAAGATTCCATCTATTGAATAAAAATATACAAATCCTTATTTATTATTTTTTTTGTTTATAGGCTAAGAAACTATGAAAAATAGACGGCAAACGTGATCATTTTAGGCCACTCCCTTCCGCATGTGTTACCCAAGCGAAGGTATAACTAGCTCTTAAACCATCATAGTGGGCAGCAGACAGTCCAGTTCGCTGCAAAAAAAAAAACGATGTTAATATATATACATCTCTCCACCTAAACTAGCCATCAACAACATGTCCACCTTGAATTCCTATGTATTGCTGTAATTTTACTAAAAGTAGCACAACTTTCGTTAAGAAAAGCAGACATACGAAACTAGATCATTATCTACCAAGAATTAGCATTTTAATGATTTGACGCTATTACCTAAAATGCACATAGATATTACGATGACTAGACTCGACCTCCCCTTTTAATAAGATCACCAAATCTAGTTACATGCATATTGTCATTTGACAAACTCACTGGTGTAAGAAATAGATCACACACATCTTCTGAAGTCTTTTTGAATATTATTACTTGTCTCATTATTGTGCAGAATTCAGTGTCCCAGAAATTTTAATTTTACGTGGAATATAGTTACCACCAAAAATAATTTTAAATGTAGATT
The DNA here is from genome assembly GCA_013389805.1 of Trigoniulus corallinus. Lineage (NCBI taxonomy): Eukaryota > Metazoa > Arthropoda > Diplopoda > Spirobolida > Trigoniulidae > Trigoniulus > Trigoniulus corallinus. The sequence continues at coordinate 20,916,864 of JAAFCE010001036.1, forward strand.
TATACTTTTTTCTTATTTTTCTCACTTCTAAAGAATAAGATGACTTTCTCGCGTCTTGATTTCAAATGATGTAAATGTAGAATTGGTGGACCAAATTTAGTAGACTAACTACATACAAAGTGTAAAATGTAAACTTATTATTTAAATTACCTCTTGAAACAAGTTTTTAACAGCATCCAGATTTTAAATGCACCACGGCCATAAAACTTCATTTTTTAAGATGAACTATATCATGAATTAGATTTTTATTTCACTTTATTTAAATATACCTGAATAAAACAATTCTGACATTAAACTCAGAGTTGTAAATGTCATGGTGATGTGCCACAAAACCGAATTTAAGTTCAAATGTGTTGCTTGGTCACAGAGAAAAACACCACCAAGACAGCATTGTCACCATTGGATGGATGTGGTCGAAAATGTCGAGTGCAACATGTCTAAAACTTTTATAATATCGTTTTAAACATTACTGGTTAAATATTTAAAAAAATTACCAAAAAAGAAAAAAAAAGCAAAAAGCTGTATGTGTGTTGGTGTCCCACTTAATGACACCCACAACATTGAACTGGACATCAATTCTTTTGTCAGTTACTCTGCTTGTAGGACACCTGATCAAACGCTATGGTTTACTTATTGCCCTTACAATGAAGGCTATAATCAAATTATTAAATTACATGATCATACATTAAAATTAAAAGAAGGATATTCATTCAACGCTGAATCCTCTCTTACATTAGCTGACATTGTAATTACAGGTCTAGTTTTAAAATGCCACCATTGTCTACAGCATCACATTTCTTGGAATGCATGGGCCTCAATTCATTTACAATAAAACTACTTTTAAAGGGCAAAACCAATAGAAAACGTTTTACGTTATCTACGAAACACCTTCAAAAATATTTTTATTGAAATGGGAGAAACTGGAAATTTCAAACTCACGTTCTTGTCACAGAATCTGCATCCGGAATTTTTCCGCCCAAGAATTAATAATCTTTGTGGGCGTTTCCGGCTGATTCTATAAACCAACCACGTGTTTCTTAGTAGAGAAAAAAATCTAAAATGTATAGTTGACAACATTTATAGCATATGCGCTCGAGCTTGTAGACCTAACAACAGAAATTTTAAAAAAACTCATCCATTCTTAATTAACTAGTCCCAACACACGCACACAATATTGACATCGTAATATTGAAATGTCCAGTATAGCTGAAATAACTGTCCACATCCAGCCACTTTCAATTAAAACCAAAACGTCTTGTACTTAGATAACAATAATATGGCATACCATTCTTGAAGTATTTTAAAAACGTCGTTTTGCCTTCCTCTTAATTAGTTTAAATGGCAAGAGATTCATACCGGTCATCTACAAAAGGACTTGGAACTAGGACAGGATGCATGCATTCAATTAACCTATTTCAAAGAACAACATAATGCAAAGCTAAGGTTAAATTTTCTTGACTTGTTATGGATATCCCTGAATACACAAAGTGCCATCGGTGCTATTAGCGTTGTCTGATTAAATTATTTTTGAGTTATGCAAAATGGTAAATTAGTAATGACTTACTATATGCGGTTTGTTATCATAAGTTCATTCCTGGCTGTAATAAAATGGAGTTGCATGAGAGTAGTGGCGGATCAGGGGGAACACTAAAAAAACGTCTTCTACTGCCCCTTAGACAATGTCCTGTGTTCAGTGTTTAGCCAACTGCAGAAATGGGGATAGCAATGCAAAAATGCCTCATCAGTTGCAAAGTTGAATCATGACCCCGGTGAAATATGCACCCCACTGAGGCACTGAGGGGGGAGCAGTTGCTGCATTGCTCCCCCTGGATCCTTCCCTGCATGAGAGCTGCTACTAAAAGGCTGATTTATGACAATAAAAATTGGTAACACTATCCAAAACTTCCTACGTTTCCTTTAGATTTAAAACGAAGTTAAAATTTTTGACAACCCATCCAGCTGACAACAATTATTAATATGTGACTAATAAATAAATATATATTGTGTTAAACAATTAATTTGATGAAGGAATAACTAGGCTAAATGAATCTAACTTCAAGATGTATTGTTTTACTCAAATTGAAATGCATTCCTGTCTAACCTTCAATTATTTGAAAATAATTAGCACAATAACAATAACGTTCATGATGTGGTCAAGAAATATTTAACTGCCCGAACAAGTACTGCATGATTGCCTTTACCAACGCCTCGAGAAAGTAGTAAAAGTTAATCAAAATTCAAATCATTTTCCTATTTAATTTATATATATGGAAACGACGACATATGATGTGATGAACCAGTTAGAAACAAGGTGGTTCGCTGAGGAAAAAAAAAGTCCGAAGATGGCCGAGGAGTGGTTTGTTAAAAAAAGGGAGACTCGTGAAAGTATATACATCATCTTGGATCAGGTCAAGGCCCCAACTTTATGAAAATGGTATAAAAGGGGAAAGATTTCACCTATGAGCATCAGTAAACGAAGTGTTCATTTGGATATCACACAAGAGCACCAAGAAATACATACTTCTTCAACTCTTCACCAAACTATCAACAATGAAATTCATTGTAAGTTCTCTTTAATCATATTTCAGTGAAACTTTATGTGAATATTTCATACATGATACCGACTATACTGTTAGTAGTCATTTTGCCTTAAATTTCTAAACTAAATTTCAGTTTTTGAGGTAAATTTAAGTTGTTACAAACCTTAATATAGCAGCATTAGTACGGCTAAAATTAATTAGATATATAGCATTTAAAATTTTTACTCATAATTCACACTTACTCAAATTTATTTACTAATTTAGGAATCACACAATCGTATTATTACCCACTTTACTAACAAAACCTGTTTTAAACATATATCATAAATGACCCATTAATTACGTGATTTGTGGCTATAATTTTTGCCAAGGCGTTTCTCAATCAAACACCGTGTCAGGTGGCTAAAATTAAGGACCGTTATGATCCTGACTTTAAATATTCTGCTTTAATTTTCAGCTTGCCATTAGTACTCTTTTGGGAGTGGCCTTTGCCCTTCCAACCGGAAAAAGCGGGTATGCAGGCTATTATGCTCCACATGTCAGTTATCGGCCCGCAACATACGCTGCACCCGGCCCATATGTACCAGCAAGGGCGTACTACACCAGTGGACCCATTGTAACTGGCACCTTGCACCATTCCCAAGATACCTACGGTCAATACAAATATGGATACAGCAGCTCTGATGGCCAAAGCAAATCTGAATCCCGATCAAGTGATGGAGGTGTAACAGGCTCTTTTAGCTACACTTCACCTGAGGGCAAACCTGTTCACCTGTCTTATGTGGCTGACAAAGACGGCTTCCGGGCTGCTGGTGACCACTTGCCAGAAGCTCCTGAAACTCCAGACGTTCCCGACTACCTTGCAGACGCTTACAGAGAAGCCCATGATCGCCTTGCTCAAGCTTACGCCGAAGCTGGCAGTCGTCGTGTTGCATACGATGATGGCACATACAGACATGGAGCAGCCTATTCAGTCTACAGGGCTCCTGCCGTCTACAAGACCTACACCACTGTTTCAGGTGATGACGGATCTTACCAGAAATACGCCAGCGCTTATGATGATGGATCATACAGACCAAGTGAAGATCTGAAATACGTTGCCGGTTACGATGATGGATCTTACAGACCTAGTGGCGATGATGGAGCTTACAGGCCCTCTGATGATGGTGCTTACAGAAGATACCATTCAGTTGCCGTTGTTGCCCCATCTAAGCCTGCAAAGATCGCTTCTCAGTCTTTTGCCGTTTATCCTTCGGGAGCTTATTATGCTGCACCTGCTGCAGTGCGTGCAGGTCTTGGATCTGTCAGCTACAGCACTAATATTGGTGGCACTGCAGTCAAGGTACCTCAAGTATCTGCATATGTTGCCCCAGCAGTTCCGGCAGTTCCAGCCGCTCACAAGAAGAGTGCTTATGCTTACACGGGTTAAAAGTTGTTTTGCTAAAATTGTTTCACTTGTTATATAATTTAAAATCGAATTTTATTTGAGATGTTATTGCTGCATTTCTATTGCAATCATTTTGTGACAACAGAAATTCATTTCTGCTGACTTATGGGACACTTCATTGTTATTTTTTAAATAAACTGAGCATTTAAAAAGCAAATCATGTAGTATCAGTATCACTTTTTGATATTTCAACTCAAAATTTCTAAAATTTGATTACAACAATAGCTTTATTAGCAGTTTAAGCTGCTAATTTCACCCTAACATTTATAAAGAGCATCTGTGAGTTCAGTTTTCTTGAGGATTACTTAACGTTAGATTTATAACGTAAGTAAAATAATAAAGTCATTTAATGAAAAGTCGTGATAGCTAATGTTTCTGTGACGGTTATTATTTGAGCATACTTTATTACCATGCCGAAGAATGTCGGAATAAATAAGTCACCAGCCACAAGATTCGAACTGGTGTCTAATAACTTGCTGTCCGATTATTGCTACATCAACTTTAATAAAAGAATTTCTACAAATGATTAATTTGGCTTCAGCATCAAACAAGCACATTTTTTTCAAAATTGGCTTCGTGGTTTAGCAAGACAAAAAACAGTCAGTAGGTACATATAAACTTTTGAAAAAAAAGTTAATGAAAGGTGATCGTAATGCGTAAACGTAAAAATGCCACAAATTGAGAGGCTGTCGACCCTGCCACAGGCGGGATAAGGGTATGATGATGGTGGTGATTGTAAAGAAGAGGTTAAATAAATTCAAGATGATTAAGATGTTATGGTTGCCTGTACGTCAATTGGAAAATTCATTAAATACTAACAATATTGGTTAAGGCGTTTTAAAACCGCCTTATCTTCGAAATCTTAACAACATCTCTTTGCTAAAATTTTAAAAATGAAAATCGTGAAGTAGTCGCTTCACATGCCTAATATTTAAGACAATTAGATAAAGAGGGTTATGTGAAATGTCTTCATAACACCACTTAATAATATGAATTGAAACAAGTACATGATTATCGTATGAGTGATGTTTAATATCATGAATATTTCTGATAAGTAACTTAAGCGATAAGCTGTTTTGGGTACCATCAAGCGTGTGATTGTGAAGTATAATTAATGATACAACTATATAGAAATAAGAATTGAAGGAATTGTCATTTTTTTTATCGGTAAATGTCAGATTAGACAAGTTAGTCTTAAAAAAATTACATGTGAATTGGTGGTTTTGTAAAGAATTGTAACGCAGCCGTTTATTAAACATAACACGTAGTTACACTATAGCCGTTGATAAACTGACGTTCAAAAAAGTGAACGCCTTGTTACCTCATTTCTCTTGTTATAATATATTACGTCTTAGATATCACGCAATACGAAAGTAAACAATATTTAAATTTAATTTAAATGGGTGTAAACTTTATTGAAAAGCTAACTCAGTATATTCTGACAAGGGAAAAAAAGTGAACGATGTTGAATTATCTGATTAACTTTGGTGCCGTTTGAGGGACAAAATAAAACTAGGTCTAACCATTATGAAAAAACAAGTATCAACATTGATGTCCCACAATACAATAAATATACAATGCCTACGCACGTGAATATATTCATATTGTCCTTTCAGTAAGAAGAAATCATTTTCATAATGGTTCTTACTACATGATAAAACTGTAACTCTTTGGAATTGAGAAAAAATGGCACACTGCCACAAATAAGTCTTTGACACTTTATGGTGCATTTCGACCCAATACTTAACATTAAAGGATTTATAATCGAATTTCATTGTCCATATATTTTCTATGCTTGCCCATTCAATGAAATCGTTCACTTAAATTCCTGAAAATCTGAGATGTATGTAATTATAGCAATAAATGAGGAAAAGTTGAACCTGCTATGCACTTTAGGAATTCCAATACAAATTTGATTATTATGAACATAAAATCGTTCATACTTTTTAATATTTCAGTAATTACTCTGTAAAAAAAAAGCTGTTCAAAGTAAAAAACATTAATGCAATAGTAGAGATATTTTCAGGTTGTATAAAAAATACGCTTTCCGTTGTTACCAACTTAACGCACTTCTAAGATGAGCAAAATGACCATTAACAGTGACCAGTAAGAATGAAGCTTAGCAGAAAAAAAAATAAAGATGGTTCAAGAGTGGCTGACCAACTCATCCTCAAAAGACATAATCGGAGTCCAGGTCAAGGTCCCATCCGTTGAAAAATATATAAAAGTGGCAAAATTTACGGCAAAAATACAACTCGAGATCAATCGTCTACCCAACTATCAAGTTATATCAGCTCACACAGACTTCTACTTCATCTTTACTTGTAAGATGTACGCACTAGTAAGTACAACATTTGCTAAGTTATCCACTAAATTTACGAAAAAATGCCAATTTTCTTCGCCTTTATTGATTATCCGATGAGTCTATTGAGAGCATAACAGCAAAATTCAATAATTTTCAGGTAATCTTATCCGTCGTTTTAAATGGAGTGCTCAGTGCTCCAAGTGGAACCTATTCAACTCTTCCGGCTGTGCCACCTGCCTCTCCGCCAGTAGCGGCTGCTCCTACTCCAACTCTCAATTACGCTGCAGGAAAATTCTATGCCGTCCCAGTCCAAGCTGTATATACTAAACCGTTTTACACGGAAGTCGTTCCAAATGCCCCAGTTGTTACTGGCCACCTACAGCACAGCCAAGATACATATGGTCAGTATAAGTTTACCTACAGCAGCAGTGATGGCCAATCCAAGAATGAAAACAGGAATGTAGATGGTAGTGTCGCTGGACAATTCAGTTACATGTCACCAGAAGGAAAACCTATTTCCTTAAGCTATATTGCAGACAAAGACGGCTTCCGCCCTGTGGGAAATCATTTACCAGTAGCCCCCAAGGTTCCTGAGATGCCTGTTGAATTAGCTCAAGCGTATAAAGAATCTAATGACCGCCTTGAAAAAGCCTATGAAGAAGCTCGTATTCGTGGCGACAGCGATGATGGATCCTACAAGGCAGAACAAGAACTGCCCAAACAAGAAGCTCCAATTACCTACAATACTTACTCAGCACCTAGCCCCATTGTTCATACCAAATATGAAACTGTTCAAATCCCAGTTAAAAGCATTTTTCTTGCTCAGCCTCAAGCAGTTCCAGTTCAAGAACCAGTAAAATATCAATCCACATCTTACTCTACTGAAATTGGAGGAACTCCCATTGCACAACTTTCTCCTCAGACCCCTGCTGTACTTAAAATGCCACAGAAAAGCGGTTACACTTTCACTGGTGGTTTCTAAGGATTTTTTACTTGCTTTCAGTCAACAATGCGGAATGTCTTAAATAATGTGCTATTGGATACGTTGATGTAATACTATTTTGATATATATATTCATTAAATTGCAAATTGAAAAGTCACACCTTGTGTTGTCTTCAGTTGGTTCGTTTAAGACAAGTCTGAAAAACTTTTATTATACTTAGAGGAAATTTTTGGCGGTCTATTTGTAACAAACAATGCCTGATCACCCCAATACCTATTGTCAATATTTAGTTAAAAATGCATCATCATATGACTATTACAATGAGGAAAATCGAGATATGCAGTCATATTTAAGATTCGTTATCAGAGTCAGGCCTCATCAGAGTGAACTTCTTCAGCAAATTTTAGCCACATATTGTTTTCGATTCCAACTTTTAGATCTAAGGCATTAAAATGATAAAGTTGCAGGTATTCATACTCAAGAAAATGTAGAGTAAAAGTGATAAAAATGTGTCACAAATATCTCAAATATTTGTTCATTTCTTAAAAGCATTTCCTTATGTAACATACCCTTGGGGAAAATAGAGTGGAGGGCTTACTGAAAGGGAAGGCCACCTTCGCAAATTCTGTAGTGGGACACAACAACTATAGCTTGGGGTCTCAGAAATTTCTGGGTTCTTAAGTAGCAATGAGAGTTAGTCTCTCCACTGCCAAATTGGCCATAATGGCTGCTTGGAGTGAACTAAAATTAGAATTAAAATACCCACGGACGTCGAGAGACGTCGCCGGGTCCGAATGAAAAATTATGGGGCAAGTGTGTCGTTGGTGTTTTAGGGCCCTTCAACTACAAGGTTATTAGAGCCCCGTCCACGCCGTAGTTGTAATTCAGGGACTACACAGACACTGCACTAATGCGACGATTTTTGGGTATTAGCAGTACCCAGTTTTCCCAAGCAGCCACCCATGTTAGTACTAGCTGGGGTTAGGTTGCTTAACTTCAGTGATCAGATGAGAACTGGTGTGTCCAACGTAATGCAGCCGCTCCTTGACACGGGCGGAGTGCATGTGCTTAATAAAAGACATTGTGGGATGATGCCCGGGACCCCGTGAATCTTCCACTCTCTCGGCTCTAAATACTCGAAAAAGTAAGAGAACTTGGATGTCGAGAACTCATTAGGAAAGAGTAGGACTGGTTTTAAAACGATGGTTTAGTCTTATGTGCATGCTGTGATTTAAGGATCATTAATAACCGTTTTGTCCCACTGCAACACATGAGTTTTGCCAATATTTTTACTCAGCCTGCTGCCAACCGGTGCCAGAGGACGAGCTCTTACAATTGGAGATTTTATCGAGCCACACGTACAGTATATCTTCTTTAATGTAGTAAGGGTTGTTTTACATACAAATGACATCGTGCACATAGGACGGCACCACGACTTCACTTCCCATCTGCCGAAAGGAGCATTGGGGCCTATCATTATCCCCCGAAACAAGTCAAATCATATCCGCCTAGAATCAAACCACTGACTCTGTAGTCTAGTAAGTCAGGTCAAGAAAATGGGATCCACATAAAGTGCAGATTAATGTGCTGTAATGCAGGCGACCGCCAAAGCGCCACCTTGGGGGCGCCTTGTCCGCCTTGCTGAAAATCAGTCGCTGCGACACAATGTTGGTACGACAACTTTACGGCCAATAAAAGTGCCTAAATACCTGTTCCATTTCTGCTCAGGACAAGCAACAGGGAAGGGGGGGCGCTTTGAATGCCTCTTGCCCTGGGTGCCACAACTGAAGTTACGCCACTGTCTAGAACAGCGATTCTCAACCACTGTGCCGCGGCACTTTAGTGTGCCGTGAGATTAATGAAATCTGCCGCCACTACGAATGCCCATGCGCGAGTGACGTCAGGCAAGTGGTTCAATCAGTTCTGCCTTCCTAGGAGGGACTGGGCATGGGCATGAATATTACAGTTCTCTCTATTGGCTAATAAAGCTATGTAGTAGTTTAGTCTACTAGTCACCCGCTTGATGTGTGCATAGGGCTAGGTTACAAGTAACTTCTAACCTTCTTCCTGCCTATGGCAGGGTCGGGTACCCATCTTGCCCCTCTGAGTGGACACAAGGGCGATATATTGGACAGTGTTTTCCCACAGCCGGCTGCCGATCAAAGCTGCAACCCCTATGTTATTTATCGTCTTTATACTGTTCGTTGGGACATTCCACCAAAGCCAGAGGGCGAGCTCCTACACCTGGAAATTTTGCTTCCTCTACCCGTTCCATAATAGAGAGGGTTCTTTCACTTGTAGATGCCATCGTACAACACACGGGACCTCGGTTTTACTTCTCATCCGAAAGAAGGCGCACTCAGGGCTTCTCTCTCGCCCGAAAACAGCCAACCCACCTCGGTCCAATATTTGTTTTTGCATAGGGTTAGGTTACATCTTATATATTTTCTTTGGCGTTTGTGAGCCCCAAAATGTGTCGTTGTCAGTGTGCCGCCAAATTTTTGAATTATCAAAAATGTACCATGACGAAAGAAAGGTTGAGTATCGCTGGTCTAGAACAATGCATAATAAATACTTTTGTGGTACGTGCTTATTAAATAAAAAAGTAGTAGTTGTGTTCCTATTGGCTTATAATAAAATATTTTAAGAAAACTACTGATCTATGATAAGTTTACAGCTTTCTTAAATTCTTAGTATATAGAGATCCCCGTAGAGTGCAGACGGCACTGAGATGTCAGTGGTTGTCAGGTGATTGTCAACTATTGGCCGACTTCTACTAGAAAGTTGATATTCTCTTTTTCTACTCTCCTTGAATTTAGAGGGCAAGAATAAAAATTATTCCATGCCTACCGAATATACATTATGCATTTTTGAAGCAATTCCGTGTTTTCAGCCAGAAATATTTCCATAAATTCAACTCTGGCTGCCAGTGATAAATTTGATTCATAGGTAATAAATTCACTAATAGTCGTCATTATTTATAATGGGGATATTGCGACATTTGTCACGTGAAGCAAACATTAGAGAAGTGGTAGTTATTATCACTGTGCCTCTCTCTCTTTATGTAAAAATATTAAAACGAATAAATTCAAGAAATGGAATGGCCTATAATTAATGACATTTCCATAGAAAAAGCTGTTTTTTCAGGTAGGAAGCAGTAGGTAAGAGGTCTAGAAAAATGATTGCTAATGGTTATAATTCATTACTTTTAAAAATTTAAACTGTAACGGTATCCAATGCTTGTGTACATATGTAGGCCAGTCTTTAGGAATTGGAAACATCCCCTTAGGTAATACTGAGGTTGTAAGAATTTTTTTTACTTTCATTTACACAATTTCTACTCGAAATGTAAAATTTGTAGTGATTTTGAAAATCCAAACAAAAAACATCTGAGCTTTATGCCCTAGACGGTTACCAAAGGACCAGTCAGAAAGAGGAGCTTAGCATGCAAAAAAATTAGACGATCTGCAAATGGTTGGTCAGCACATCTTCAAAAAACATTAATCACAGGCCAGGTCAAGGTCCAAGACTTTGAAATCACATAAAAGGCACGACATCTCCAACAGAATCATCATCACAAAGACACTCATCACTAAGATACGAACTAAAGCTGATATAAGTTTATCGTAATTCGTACCAGCGAAGAGCATATAATGGAGGTTATGGTAAGAGCATCCGTTAATTAATTTCATTTTACAAGACTAACCAATAATATATAGGATATGACTGATATTCAGCATATGATTCTCTAATCTTTCAGATTATTCTTTCCGCCATCATAGCAGTTGCTACCAGCGCTCCGTCTGGTGGCTATTCTAATCTTCCAGCACCACCTTCACCAGCCCATATTCCTACAATAGCCCTAACTCCTGTAAATATTATTCCAGTACATACGGTTACTTACACTCAACCTGCATACACGAAAGGGGTCAGAACAAACCCTCTAATCACGGGCACATTGCAAAGCATCCAGGACACATATGGGGCGTACAGATATTCCTACAATAGTAACGACGGTCAATCAAAAACCGAAAGCCGTGATGTAGACGGACGAGTAAGTGGACATTTCAGCTATATTTCGCCAGAAGGAAAGGAGATTTCCCTTTCGTACATTGCTGACAAGGATGGATTCCGTCCAATTGGTAGTCATCTTCCTGTTCCTCCGGAACTTCCACCGTATCTTGCCCAGGCTTATAAAGAATCTAACGATCGCTTAGCACAAGCTTATGAAGAGAGTCGCCTTAGGGGCGATGATGAATTCAGAGATGATGGCAGCTATAAATCAAAAGTCACCCCAATGTCGACAGTCAAATCGTCTTATGGATATTCAATGACTGTTCCAGCAACTGTACTACATCATATTCCTGTTAACACCAATGAAATGCCAAGTAAAGAAGTTCCAATGTCGGAATATTCTGGATATTTAACTCCAGTATCTACTCCAAAATCAAATGATTATGCTTATGCGACATCAGCCCCAGCAGTATTACGGCCAATTCAGCAGCAATGTACAAATGGCGGCGAAGTTTCTGCCACGACTTCAAGCGTTTCCACTCCCGCAACTCCGAAGAAGAATGGATATAATTACATACAATATGAAAAAGCAGTTCCGGAAGTACCAAAGCCAGTTCAACATTCTTCCACGTCTTATTCGACATTAATTGGGGGTGCTCCTGTTGTGATACCAAGTGTATCTATTCCTGCAATCCCAATGAAAAGTGGTTATGAATTTACAGGATATCAGCAACCTGCTCCAGAACAACCGAAACCAGTTCAACATTCTTCTACATCATACTCAACAGTTGTTGGAGGAGTTCCTACCTTCACTTCCGGTATCTCAATCCCTGCAGTTCCAGCGAAGAGCGCATATGATTACAATAACTTCAAGGTTCCAGTTCCAACACCATCTGTAGAAGTTCAGCCGACTTCCTCGCCCATTCATGAAACAGAATCAACTGAAAATCCTGGTTATGGGTACTAGAAATTGCTCTTGGGGATCTATAAGAGATTAAAGAGAGTATGTTGTTTTCCTAATATTAGTACTTGTATAAATTAATTGGATTATCATGAGATCAATAATTACAAACACAATAAAATATAATACAAATTGCAGCATTAGAGTAGAAGCATTTTTTTCTCGTCTCCGGTTATCAATAGATGATTTTTTTATTAAGGTAGTTTAATAATTACTACTGGTTGTAACAGAAGCTGGTAAGTATTTTCTACAAACCAGCCTTAATGACAGGTTATATAAGTGCTAAATATGCTCTGGATATCATTCAATTAATGACACATAAAACCGTAATAAATTAAATCTCACTTGTTACAATGCGAATGTCAATGTCGCAGGTAACAACTACCAACAACTCTTTATTTACCTTTTTTGTGCTGCTCGGCCTTCAAAGGTATATACATTCGACATTTCGTATAATCTGGAAACTCAACAAGATAACATACTTACGTTGAATAGTTAAACCTCTGTATTTCATGTGGCTAACATGAGCTGTAATTTTCGGCCTTCCATCATTATGTATTTATCAACTAATAAATGATTTATTTTAACATCATTCGGGTATTTACCATAAATGAAGTGCTGCCAATTCACAGTCTTTGTATGAAAACCTACAAATAATTGAAGCAAAATGAAGATGACCTTAATTTCTCCATTAATGCAGTTATAATCTGTATGATATTATACTGTATCCGTCTAGAGAAATACATTATAGATTGATAACAATCTAGGACATGAATATATGGATGAAGTTTGACTATTTGATTTCCTAGACATGACACAAACTTAACGAAAGCTGTCACAGTCAAGTTGTAGACTACATATCTCGTTCCTAATGCAAATTATGCAATAGATGAGGGCATACATACTGTTCCCAATAAATCTAAAACTATTACTCCCACCTTCGACTAGAAACCGTTTTCAGTACGTTAGTTGCATCATTAATCATAGTAGACGTTTAAAGACCACGATCCTTATGTCCTACATGCAAAAATTCCTGCTCCACAACTCTATTAAATCCTCATATTTCTCTATGAATTTAAAAGAGTTTACATGTAGTAAATTTGCATAAATATTAATTCAAATGTCGGTTAATTACTTGAATGACCACTACAGATGAAAACTAATTGATAATCGAAAAGCACTTACAAATAATACCCTAATAGAAATCAGAATGGTAACCTAAGACGAAATCGCCTGAAGTATTTAACGTAACATTTTTTTACTGCAATAGTTGAATAGGAATTTATTAAAATGTATGACCCAGCCATCACAGTCTTTAAAAGTAGACATGGTCTTGTCATCGTTATTGAGGTCATTTTTAATATTCACACAGGTTGCTTTTGTTACGCTTTAACTCAAAATTTTTCTTTTTTAATCAAGCTACCCAGGCGTGTTGTATCAATATCAAAAGTAATAATTTGAAATAATATTAAAAATGAACTATGGATAATTTTCCTAGAACTTTTCTCAATAATATCAACACTGAAAATCTAAATTATGAACACACAGCAGTCGAATACAATAAAATATTTCTATCACCAAGACGTTTACTGTTATCTAAATACAATAATCAAGAAAATTATTAAATAAATAACAATATCTATAAAATTAATTGTAACTTCTGGCAGCACGGTACCTCATGATGACCAGTAGCTGCTAAATTGCATCGAGATATTTTTATTGCATGCCAGGCTTTCTTTATCAGTATCTTATAAATAATTCTGAAGACGGTCATTTCAAATTATCAACGCTATTAAGGTTATACATTGAGTCTGTCTACCAATGAGATCGAAAGTGGCGCAAAATGCAGTGGGTGATAGTGAAATTAGGTAACGAATATTTGTAAATTTTATTGCTATAACTTACCACTGGGTACAATGCATCAAATATTTTAATAAATAACCGACAACTGCAGGGCCAGTAGAAATTAGGTGTATACCACAAAAAAATGGAAGATGTTTATAGGAGTGGTTGACGAAAACTTCTTATAGGCAGACAAATTTTGGGACCAGGTCAAGGATCCATTTTTGAAAATCATATATAAAGGCATCATGCTTTCTGGTGATCATTCGACAACTGAACTCGAGAGATATTTGCTCGGATTATCAAGTAGCACATTTCAAAAGCTAAAATCTTGAAGAATGAGGACCGTTGTAAGTATCAATAGAAATCTATCTCAACACTCAAGCTTTAATGCTGAAGTTAACATTTTAAAACTAATTTTCAGTTTTAACACATTGCATTTCTACAAAAACTAATGAAATTGTATATTGTTCTAGATTATTCTAGCCGTAATCGTGTGCGGAGTTTTTGGTTCACCTCGTGGTGGATACTACCACCAAAAGCCAGCTCAAGCTGCAAAAATACCGCTATATCAAATTCAAGTACCAGCTCAGCCTGCAGCCTACGACTATCAGCAATACAAAGTTCAGGAAGTTAAAACTGGTCCAGTCATTACTGGCACCCTTCATCACAGTCAGGACACATATGGACAATACAAATATGGATTCGCAAGCACTGATGGACAAGAAAAGGAAGAGTCTCGGGATTCATATGGTCAAATTGATGGACAATTCAGTTATGTATCCCCTGAAGGCCACCACATTAAACTGAATTACGAAGCTGGTAAAGGTGGTTTTGTTGCCTCCGGTGACCACTTGCCATCTGCTCCAGAATTACCTGCTGAACTTGCTGCCGCATATGAGGAATCTAATGCTCGATTGGCCCAAGCCTATGAAGAAGCTCGTCTTCGAGGTGATACTGAAGACAGCGATGATGGTTCCTACAGTCATGAGAAATATGGAGGTGAAGAGAGAAAGGAATATCCATCAGCTCCATCCGCCCCTAAATATCCAATTTATGCTCAACCACCAGCTCCAGCTGCTCCACAGTTTCACATCTATTCCAAGCCCGCTCCAGCTGCACCAGCTCCAGCTCCAGTAATCTATGCACAATATCAACCAATTCAAGTGCCAGTTCAGAAGCATTACGTACAAGCTCCAGCACCAGTTCAAAAGCATTACGTACAAGCTCCAGCACCAGTTCAAAAACATTACGTACAAGCTCCAGCACCAGCTCCTGCCGCTCCATCTAAGAGCTACAAACATCCAGCGATCCATGACGATGAACCTGAAGCCAAAGCTCCAGTTCCATACATTGCATCATCGTACTCCACCGAAATTGGAGGTGCACCAGTGGTTAAAACCGAGAAGGCAGCTCATCAACCCGCTTTCCAAGCTCCCAGTAAAAGTGGCTATTATTAAAAACTAATTTATTAATAGAAGTATTACAAAAGTATTTATGAAGACTCGTGAAAAAATATTTGTCAGAACTGATCACTGACCAAGTTAAAATATTATAAAAAGTAAAGTAGTATTTTAAAGAAAAATATATATTATAAAGTCTAACACGATTATAATAAAATGCATTGAAAAAATCTAAACATGATGTTGTCATTTTTGAACATATATTTCATAAACATATAAAAGTTACAAAAAGTTTATGTAAACCCTTAAGCGCATGGGGTTTTCTTAGTTAACAGGAACATTCACGCTATAGAGTACAGTATATTAATGTTGTCTCCTAAAAATCATGAACTACCTACTGCAGTTGTTAGGCAGACTGCAAAAAAAGTAATCGCAATTTGTGGTTAATTCAGAAAAAAGTGGAATAAATTTTTAAAAGAAAATTTTTTACAAAAAAAGTTGCTCTTGATTTAAAAATTATAATTGGAATGAACTTGAAACGACTAACTTTCCTTGTCCAAGAGATAGTTATAAGATTTAAAATGAAAATGAGCTACAATTTCTGCAATGCAATATAGACAAGCAACAATAGATAAGTTGTACAGCATAGTTTAGTTTCCTTGATATACTGTACAACCAACCAGTTTTGAAATATTATATTACTCGTTAAGATTTTGGATTATAAAAATCCATTACAGTAACGAGCAGAATACCACATTACGTCATCTTTCTGTTTCAATTTTTTGCATTTAGGTTACCGAAAATTAGTTAATTGGTAACTAGCAGAAAATTGCAATTTATCTGGTCGCACCATCTTATTGACAGTGAAACGATTTTGAAATGGAGAGAAAGTTATGGGGCATTACTTGCAATGCCCTCGTTCAATAACAATCACTTATATGACCAATGAACTGCATGCCTGAGTGAGTTTTTAATTACATATTTGTTGACAACTTCCCCCTCAATATCAAGCTACGATTCAGTATGTAACAAAAGAGGCTTTCAAATATTTCATAACGCCTGAGGAACGAATGCCACCGACCCATTATCACAACTAAACATTTATATATTCATTACAACAATTTGAAAACTCCTTGCCTATTCACGATGATGGTGCTTATTTATAACTCATGCTGTGCATTGATCTCAAAGTAAAACGCTACCGGAGGATATACTGTAGACTGCAGTTATAATTATACCTGATTGCCATTTGAAAGTCGAACCATTTTTCTACTGCTATAAGAAACGTCATAAAGTCTAGATCTAGATATTTTTCCCTATCCAAAATCAATTAATTGCCAAATGCATTATTACACATGAGCCTGTGTCCTAAAAGTTTTAGGTAACAATTTAAAAATAAAAAAATTACTTTCTATTGTTTAGAGTCAACGATCACTTTATGCAAATTATAACCAGCAGCTATTAAGGTAACTATAAGATGTTTAACACGCATTTATTGCACTTAATTTGAACCCCTCCCAACAGTTTCTCTACAAATGACATACCAAATGAAGTTTTAAATAAAAAACTTGAACTGAAACGACTCCAAAATGAGAAAAAATAAGCATTTTAGTGCTGTGGTGGCTTTTATCATAGAGATTCCTAGAAACGATTACAAATTATGTTAAATCACTAACAATGTGTTACCTGTAACTAGTTGTAGTCTGATGTTGCTTAAGCTAAAATATGTTTGGGCGGATAATGTCATTCATTAAAGTGGCTTTCTTGTACGAATTTGAGAAACGCTTTACAATAAATTATCACCAAATGCCTACAAAAAAAAGATGCTGATCATGTAACAGTCATAACTTCATATCTAAAACGCATGTGATTATATTTTCATTTGAGAATTTACGAATTATAATTAATAAGAAGTTGCAAACCGCTATATGAATGTACAGAATAACATTTTTTACTGTATTACATGTATTAAGTGGACACACGCAAACTGAAATGAAAATCATTCGTCGTTGTCCACGCCTGAAGGTGCATGAATATTTGTGAACAAAAAAAAGAAAGAAATAACCTAAGGTAGCCCAATTTTGGGGAAAGGTAGTCAAGACAACTAGGGTTTGAAGTAGGTCACACTTTCCTCTGTTACATCAACCGCAATTATGTCCTCCCTCTCTGTAATTTCCTTTTCATTTCTTTATGTTCTTGAAAAACATCTGGCTAGGCACAACAAATTGCAACTTTCTTGTAAGGAAATGTTGCACGCCATTTTTTCTTACTTTCGTTCATCACAGTATTGATCTTTGGATCAAAATCAGAAATTAGGCGTCAATGAAGTGCGACGTAATGAATTTTTATCATCTAGAATCTAATTATCCATTATTGTGCTAAACTGCTAAACAGAATCATACTTAGTTATGAGGACATTGGTCAAAATTTATGGGTTACGCATAACGTTGCATGTGACTTCTAAGTCATTATCAGCACTTTCACAAAAAAACCCAATTTTTAGGTTTACCTACATTTTAAATGTCTAACTCATGTGTTAATATTGCTTACAACTAGAATATAGGCAGTTCAGAGCAGTACTAAATAAAACTAGAATTAAATAAATAGATTAAGATACCAAATTTGTAAGAATGAAAAGTTGTCACAAATAAGGACAAAGTCACCATCATATAGATAAGTGATGAAAGTATTATGAGAAAATAACCGTTGAAATGCAAATGAAATATACTGCTATTTACACCACAACAAACATCAGATAATTGCGCTTTGTGGTTGCGTGTAATCCTTTTCAAATTTTTATGGCATAAAATTCAATCACCTTTCAATAACGAGAAAGCCACTACACGATCTATTAATATTTAAAATACGAAAAATTTAAAACAACAGGTAGTCAGTTACTCACTTATTTTTCTTAGCGTCTAAATTTAATAAATCACAGCAAATAAAATATAAAACCTCGATAATTCTGTGATAGAAATCTACAAAATTGAGAAAAACAACAATAAAACAATCTGAGATAAATAAATTTGACGTTAATTTCGGAAATTTTCGTTTGATATTGCAATTCCAGAAAATGCGATCAAGGATAGTGGTGTTTATAGAGATTTGGGGAATTTTATTCATGCAAAGTTGAATACAACTTCATAAATGATCGAAAACGTCACATTAAATATAGAAATTTGTAATTTATTTTTTTTAAATTCGACACAACATGGTTGTGCATAAAAATGCTTGTAAAAAAAGGTGGGGGAACGAACGTAGAGTATATGCGAATAATGAAAAACTTCCAGGTTACTGACTAACCTTGTTATCAGATATGTCACAACCCAAAGCACACCTACAGATATTATGTCACACAATGTGAAACGCGGAAAGTTGACAACACCATATATAAAAAACCGGTACAATTTTCCCCAAGAAATGTTGTTGATAAATAAATATATAACAATTTATTGTCGAAAATATACAAAATTTCACTTTCGAGATAATCAAACCTCTTTGAAACACTTTTTTTTCAAAGAAGACAATCTATTTCATTAGGGACTGACCAGTAAGAAACTAGGCGTTTGCCACAAAAAACGGAAGATGTCATAGGAGTGGTTGGCCACAGACTTCTCATAGGCAGACATATTTTTTGGGCCAGGTCAAGGCCCCAATTCTCAAAGGTGTATATAAGGCGGAAAGTTTTTACAATGGGTGTCAAGAAACCAAAGCGTTTCGTTTGGATATTACACTTAACTCAAAGTGTTACTCGAAAGTGACAGTTCATTTTCAAGCATGAAAGTCATTGTAAGTACTAACAGTTGAAAAACTTTTGATATTTCACTTAGTATTATATAAACTCCTATGACTTTTGTTATATTCAATAATTTCCAATAGATTTTTGATTATTTGCTACGTATAATACCTACCATTTTCTATTTATGTTTCAAAATTCCAATGCCCCAGATTCATATTCTTTAATATCAAAAAGCGAAAAAAGGCTTTTTGTAGTAAGAAGTTAATTTCCTATAGGACCACTAGTTTCAGATATATTTTAGTGAAATTCTTATGACTGAATGGTTCAATTTTAGCCATTAACTCGATTTATGTCGTTGCAGATTGTTCTATGTGCCATACTGGGAGGCGTTTTCAGCTATCCTAGTGGTGGATATTCAAATCAATACGCACAAATTCCAGTTCGAATTGCATTTTCTGCACCAACTCAACAAATACCATTGTACAAAGTGAGTGCACCAATTCAACCAGTTTACGTTTCACAAGCCATTGCTCCATATGAAACCAAGATAATAGAGAAACGTCCAATAATCACTGGTACACTGCACCATAGTCAAGACACTTATGGACAGTACAAATATGGTTACACAAGTTCTGATGGACAAGAGAAAAGTGAATCAAGAGAGGTTGATGGGGAAGTTGATGGTCAATTTAGCTACACATCACCAGAAGGTCATCACATTAAATTGAATTATGAAGCTGGAAAGGATGGATTCCGGGCAACTGGAGACCATTTGCCAGTAGCTCCTGAGCTTCCTGAAGAACTCGCAATTGCTTATAGGGAAGCGAATGACCGACTTGCACACGCTTATGAAGAAGCACGTCTTCGAGGAGATGTTGAAGAGAATGAGGGTGAAGAAGGTGAAGAACAAAAGGAAGAACATAAAGCGGAAGACAAACCTGAAGCTCTTGCTCAATTTGCCCCAGTATACAATATCTATCCACCTAGACCAGTCGGAACACCTGTAGTCGCTTACCAACCCATTCAAACTCCTGTTCAGCAAACTTATTATGTATCTTCACCAGCTGTTCCAGCTCCGGCACCAGTAGCAGCTCCTATCCCAGCTCAGAAACTTTACTATGTGACACTGCCTGCTGCCTCAGCACCTGCAGCTGTGGCACCTCAACATCACTATGTCCAACAAGCCGCAGAGACGAAAGAAACGAAACAGGAGGAAGAATCTCAGGGTGGACATTCAGCTGATGAAGGTAAGGAGGAAGAAAAGAAGACACCTGTGCCATACATAGCTTCGTCTTATTCAGCTGAAATTGGAGGTGCACCTGTTGCTGCAGTTGCCAAACACGAACAGAAGACATCCGGCAAAAGCCATTACTATTAAATTATTTTGATGTTGTAGAGTATTTATATAACTATGATTCTGTATTATTTTCCTATAAAGAAAATTATTTTCAGGACTAAATATAATAATTGAATAATAATAAACTATATATATATAGAGAGAGATAGATATATGTATATGAAATGTCATGATTGACTTGGTATGGAATATATTCATACTGTAATTATGGAATGAAATAAATATCGTCAGCATCAAAAGTATTTCATTAAGGTTTTTTCTCAAATATCGCATTTTCTAGAAACATTTGGTTCCATACTTGCTACAAGGCTCTTACACCACATTGCTGAATGACGGTACTACATGTAATCATCGCATAATTTCCCCTCACAATTTTCGGGCTTAACATTTTGACAAGTCAAAGAAATTCAACCGCCTAGTATGATCAACTAGGCAGGAAGTTTAATCCTGGTTTAGTTGGAATATCTCTTTACAAAGAGTAAACTATATCCTCAGATGATCGAAATTCCTAAGAACGGTAAACTTCCTGCAGAAGAAGATAGATCGACGTTAAAAAGAACCCAATATAAAGGGCGAACTCTTAAAAGTCCATAATGAAAAGGGGTATCATTCATATTTTGTGTAATACCTTAGTGCTAAAGCATCTGAGGTGCAATACGCCAGTTTTATTCTGTCAGGAACACAATACTCGTACGCGTATAAATTACAAAATTAAAATTAATAACAATTCAGTTCTGAGAACTCTTACCATCAGTGTCAGTATTACAATCATCCACTTCAGACTTGCAGCCCTTATGGTTGAGTTCAACATAATTTAGAAAGATGATACCTAAACTAAATTTTTATTACCATATTTATTCGTTTTATACGAATTCCTCCACCAAACGCGCAGAGTTTTGCATTTCGGACACTAAGCGTTAAGAACGGGTTAACTCCCTATATCCACAGTGTCGTATAGACATTATTCCTTGCTTAATGTCCGTAAAAATAATAACTATTAGGCGTTGCTTGAATGTCGCCACATCACGAAAAAATTCGGGTGGTGAAGAATTTCGTCAATTGAAAACAACGTAGATATCAAATTACATTAAAGGTCTCCTTCTATTGACAAATGTTAACATTGAACATTTAACATTTGACAATCTTATTATTGGGGGGCCACTAGTTTTTACTTCTATTCCTTGAATTGCTTGACATTTTAGCGTGAGACTTTGAAATAGTCACGAAGATTTGATGAGATTTTAGATATTTATCTGTTCCATATCGCAAAGGAAACTAGCTGAATTATGATGTGACTGTCATGGT
Source organism: Trigoniulus corallinus (assembly GCA_013389805.1). NCBI lineage: Eukaryota > Metazoa > Arthropoda > Diplopoda > Spirobolida > Trigoniulidae > Trigoniulus > Trigoniulus corallinus. The sequence goes on from JAAFCE010001036.1 coordinate 20,938,720, forward strand.
AGATAGAAAAACAGCATACTTTATACAAAAATCGTGATTTTACTATTCTATCATGGATTCATTTCTCTCAAATTCATGTATGACCTATTTACAATTTGCTGAAATGTCGTGATCAGATAAACGAATAATATTTCATGACTTTAATGTATGGATTTTGTTTAAATGGTAAGGGTTGGATTCGATTAATAAGCACAGAAAGTAGTGTTCAATGGCAAACAACTTGGAATATTTTGTGAGTTATGTTGAATATTTTTATATTCTAATTTAAATTATAATAGATGGCTTAAAACTTGGGTGACATTCTCAAGTATTTATAGTAAGCCATTAGATCTCAATTGTGGAGACATATTTTATAACATGCACTAGAAAAAAGACCTTTGAAATTTGATAAAAAAAAATATCTAACCTGTCAGGAGTTTAAAAAGGCGTTTGAACTCATTCTTAAGTAATGGGTCGAAATTCTAGTTTTAAGGAGTTGTTCACTGATATCTTATTACTGGTATTTCTCTCAGAGTTTAATGCGTCACATAGGCTAATGAAAATCCAACAATCGACCTCTTTTCAAGTGAATACATTAATTCAGCGAAATTGCAATGAGTAAAGTGATAACTAATAAGTGACTATTATGAAATACGACCATTTTCAAAAAGATAAAACATCATAAAATGGCTTCAGCTATTTTATAACAATTTTCAACAAACCATTCCATAATAATAATCACATGGCACACATTTTCTGACAATTTTTGCCTTTCGTAACTTGACATCTACTCATCACCTCCTTAGACAAAAGAGTAAACGCGAAATCTTTCAGTAAAGTTTTCAGTCAAGGTCAGTTTTTATACAGAGGTTATAAAGCTGCGTTGCCAAAAAAACCTTCATTATGTAATAATACACTTAATCTTCATAAAACACCTTCAGTTTTTCTTTGTTGTTAAAAACTTCTCAAGCAGTCAGACATCAGATCACGTATACACTGTATGAACTATAGCATATACTTACAACGGACACTGAACGAAATCACAATGCAGAAAATTCCCACGACTTTACCTTTCAGGCTGATTGAACTCAGAGGAAACAAAATTCATGAGGCATCTCAATGATATCCACAAAATCAACCAACTCTAAAGATCTATGGATATTAAAGACCAGGTGCTAATTTCCATTTATCGAAATTCCTTAATTTAGGTGTTGTTTTGAACATAACCTCAGGAACGGTTTGCTTTCTGGTAAATAAGATCTAAGATTAATTTACTTATATAGGTTTTAATAATGATGAGACAAGGAACGATCAGGGGCTCTATCAAGGAGATTACTAACTCTGATTATTTAACAAGTCAGAACTAAAACTCTGACTTCAAGGTTAATACTTACTCACGAATCAGTTGCAGTGTTTAAACTCCGAGATCGATGAACTATTAAATTATTGTATAATTTCCGTGTCCAGAGGCAAGAACGCCCTTTCCTAGTCTAAGATGAAATCAAGCACCGATTTTATTAACATGCTTTCAACATGCTAGAGTTTAATTTATGAAATACTGTATGTGTTAGCTACGAAATTAATAGCTGAAAAACATGTAAACAGCAACCCTGTGTGTCTTCCTTTACATTATACAATGTGTATCTGCAATCATTAATATTTTACGACAATGCAATATTTCTAGGACAATTAGCATAGATTTAATTCACTATATCTAAACGTGTTAATATTATTCAATTCACACGATAAGCTCCACTCTAGATGAATTTAGATCGCAAGATTCTCAAATGGGGCCACCAAGACATTTTTGGTGATCACAAAATAATTTTCACTTTGATACTTTTACTACAGAGCAATCATATGAAAGGGTTAGACATTCATAGGTTCCTGTTATCCAGAAAAGGAAGTGCAGAAGCAGTAGAACTAGTTAGACAACCATTTATTAACACTTGCCTGTAAAACACATTCGTTAATAAAAAAATGAAGTCGTGAAGCAACCAGCAAATTCATGTGGCCACTTTACTGACCATTAACTAGAAAAGTCACGAGAACGACCGGTTCACATCAGAGCTTGCCAGCCATTTTCGCATGATACCATAATAAGAATGACATTGTAAAAGAAAATACAATCATAACAAGCTTAATTTAAAAATTATTTTTGCAGAAATTACAAATACATAGAAAATTCGTGCCTTGTCAATAGTGCCAATTGAAATAAACTTAATTCATCAACATTCCGCGGCCGGCAGACACGCCTAAATTTGATGTCCTGTGTATAAATTGGAATGCAGTAGTGCTTTTCAAATATTATTGTAAGATTTGCACGATGAGTCAGTTTGGATTGAATTCAAGGCATTCCATAGATTATTTAGAGACATTAGAGTATGAATTGTCAATATTTTGAAATGGAGAAATAATAAGATTTTTCTCTCAAATAATTTCTGAGTCATTTACATGCGTCATCAAGCAAACTTGAAAGGTAAGCGGATTGGGTGGGAGATTCAATTCTGGTAAGAAAACAACAGAACCAAAAACCATGTCAGACAGTGGGAAATTTTCACCTTAATGATTATGACGAAAGATGCAAGGTCAACATAGACCTTTTCATCGTTGTGATCTAGTAAATATATATGTAAGATTCCGGACGTAGATAAGTCATCAATGACGTTAGCCTCCTGATCAACCTCTGTTCCGTATAACTGTCCAAGATCGGTGTTGTTTGGAATAACTTTGAGAGTTAGAATATTCTGGGAGTCCACACCCTGATAGGTGTCTACATTCACTGAAACAAAACGACCTTAAGAAAATTCGGTTTTTTCCCCCACCTGGCATTGTCCACTTCTTCAAATGCTGAGTGCATCATAATGTAATCAAGTAGGCCATTCATTATTTCTGATATTTTAATAACGTAAAAAGTAACACTTGCTAGAGATAGTCCGAATTGGTTAGAGTAACTGTTAGTAGGAGCACTAAGCATGGCATATCCAGGGTGGCCCTGTCATTAGGTCAAGGATCCTTAGAGGTAGAGCCTATATAAGGTGGTGGTCGAGCCACGCCATTGAAAATCTTTGAAATTGTCAAGTCGGATAGACACACGAGAACAGTGCTCCTTTTTTGCTTAAACTATGAAGTTTTTGGTGAGTATGCTAACCACTTACAATTATAGTCTACCTTATAAATAGATTAAATGATTAAGATACTGTCCAAGTTCCTATTTTTAATCAAACCCAATACAGTAAATGTACATGTACCTATAAGATATGTGACTGAGCAGCATTTACCTTTGACATTTGAACTTCTAGGATATATATTTTTTTAACGTAAATAAGAGTAAGTCATCTACGAAGTTGAAAAGGGGCAAAATCAAAAACAATCAAGCGTTTTTAAAATGATTCCAGTCCTTTTAACCGAAATTTTCATCTATTATAATTTAAAACGCGACTTGCACTTTGGAGCCGAAATTTATGACATATGTATCTGTTGAATTTAAATTTGTGAGAAACTCTTTGAGAATCCGCTATTGCATTAGATTTCGGACAGCAAAGATTTGCTCTAAATTTTTTAAGGTAGTTTATTATTCTTTTTAAAATGGCGTCCGTTAGCCATTTTGTTCTCAAAATAAAAATAGTGCAATTCACCTTTTTCAAGCCTCTTACGTCCAAATTCCTGAGCGCAGCAACCATATATGGCAATGACAATAAGTCGAATGTTACTCATTGAAAAAAGTAATCAAAGTGATTACAATATACTTTTTATTTTTTGGTAAACCACTATGCGTTTCAATAACTGCACGTTTGGCCGATAATGTTTATTTTTTACAATACACTCTAAACTAAATTGTCTTACGGAAGTTATCTGTATCTGGGACATTGTTCAAACTGTGCAATTTTATATTTTTAGGTGGCATTTGTTGCCTTACTGGCGATTTCGAATGCTGCTCCAACATACAAGAGCTGGGGCATTCCGGCATCATTGGCACCACAAAGAATATCCTACAATTACGTCCCATCTTACTATATACCCATTCATCTGGCTAAAGTTGTAGCACCTCCTCCTGCACCAGTGATAGTGACCTATCGACCTGGAGCAAGTACCCGCTACCACGTTCAAGATGAATATGGACAATACAGCTATGGCTATGCAAATGCAGATGGTCAAACCAAGCAAGAAATTAGAGGCATAGATGGATCCGTTGCCGGAAAATTCAGTTATGTCGACCCAACTGGTAAGAACATCGAGCTGACCTACGTGGCTGACAAGGACGGTTTTAGGGCAGCTGGAGATCATCTTCCAAAGCCTGTCGAACTACCAGAGCATCATAAAGAAGCTGTAGCTCGTATCGCTGCCATTAGGCGAGCCACTGCAATCCGACAATACTACAGGGCTCAGCAAGCTGCTATTGCCGCAGCCCAACAAAAAGTCCAAGTGTACGCCCAACCTGCTCCCCTAACCAGAGTAGTTGGAGTGCCATATCCTCAAGTCGCCGTCGCCCAGACATACACTCCAGTTGTTACTCAACCTAAATATGTGGCCCCTGTTCCTGCACCTCAAGCCACCGTTGTTCAAACGTACGTCCAGCCAGCTCCAGCAGTAAGTACTGTAACCGATGACGACGCTGACGATGATGACGATGACCATGATGATGGACAGTATGATCATGATAAACATGAAGCTGAAGATGATGATCATGATGATGGCAAATATCGTCCAGAAGAAGCCAACCACGAAGCTGGTCAATACAAGCACGATGATACTGGAGATGACGATGGCGATGACGACGGCGATGATGACGGTGATGATGATGGGGATGGTGATGATGGGCAAGACAAGGATGATGATGGTGACGACGACCAGAAAACTGTAGGTCAGGTTTACACTCAAGGTGTTTATGCTGTTGTCCCTGGTCCGGCTGTTGTTTCTGCGCCTGTTCAAACAGTACAAGTTGCAGCTGCGGGACAAGGTTTTTATTCAGCTCCTAGTGCGCCCAAAGCCACCTTCAGTGGTCTTAGTCATGGTGGTTACATTGCCCCAGCGCAGCCCACCGTTGCCATTGTAAGACCAACAGTATATTCTGCTCCGGCACCAGTTCGCGCTCCAGTCACAGTGGTACAACCATCATTGCCAGCTGTAACAACTCTTAACCAGGCTAGTACGGGTGTATACTCAGCACCGTTCCCAATACCATCTCCTGCTGCACCAGCTGGTGGCGCTCCTATCGCTACGAAAGTGAAGACGTACACTGCGACAGGTCCCGCAGGCAGCCTTCCAATTGGCGCTGTTGGTGGCTATGGTCCATTATCCACTGGCATTTCTCACTATTCTGTTTCAGCTCAAATCCCAGTCAGTCGTGTTCCCCTAACCACACCTCAGGTTACTGTTCCAATTTATTCTAGTGCAGCTCTAAGTGCTGGAGCCATCGGAGGTTACAAATCTCATTCAGTTCCCGCTCCTGTGGCCCCTGTTCAAAGTGCCCCTGCCCCACATGTCAAGAGTGGCTATACTTACACTGGTTAAGTAATTCATTTTCTTAAAAAAAACAGTACACTCACACATTGCATGTCAGTATAAACTTTCTGGCTATTTATTGCAAGTCTTTGAAACTGATGGTAAGACGTGCATTTAGCAAAAGCATAAGTTATGAATAAATGTACTACACTAGTGATAATGTATAATCATTAAAGTGTATGACTGTTTTATTTTTGGTCTTAAATAAACATTGATATTCATGTGAAGAATGAGCTTTTGACTGACGCATTTCTGGAAATATTGTCAGCAAAATTGTCATCTACATAATTGAACAAAATAACAGGTTGAAGTATCCCCCTAATTAAATTTTTTATTACCACAAATAAAAAATTTCAAACGGGACCGACGACGTGTAAGAAATATTTATACTTATATAAATACAAATTCTGACTGAAAAAAATTTCAAGGTTCCCTCAATAAAATGCCAGTAGGCATGCCTAGTTTAAATAAAAACTGAATTTTAATAAAGCTGGCGTAAATAACTTTACATTCAAGATGTAGTGCAACTTTTAATTATGAACCACTTTTTTTCGTGTTACTCATTTCAAATTTTGAAGGCAACAATTCGTCCATGAAGAAAAATGAAGGCCTTCAGTGCAAGGCTTTGGATGAAATTAAGTTTGTGAACAAGTATGTCCTCCAGCACACTTCGAACACGTTTGATCAGATTTTTCGATCAACATTTATAATAATGTGAAGGAGTTGAAAATTAGGACGCATTAAACGGACATCCGCTTCAAATGCATTCAAAATGTCCATCGTATTGTGGACATAAGTCTGATGACGCATTACTTTAAAAAAGGGGCGAAGCTAAAGCGGAATTTAAAAAAAATAATCAGCCATATACAAGCTTCAATTAACATAAGGCCCGCAATCCAACATTTCACTTGACCACATTTTACAGACAAATAAATGAAATATTCACAATAAAACATTTACCATTAAGATGAAGGACAGCCATCGTTGACGCCAGAGAGGAGCGCCCTTGTAAGCATTGAAGATTTGGCCAATCTATGATTATTGTGAGATCATTCCGCAGTAGTGCGCGTGCGTCAGGTCAATTAAGCATACAGACATTCCCCTTGATATATTTATGCTGCCGCAAACACAAAAATAATGACCTTGATTCAGAAAGACATTTCACCCACATGTCCATGAATCCAGAAAAACCATATCAGCATGTCTAATATTTGTGCACGTTTCTCGAAAAGAGAATTTTACAGGGCGCCTTGAGCGATCTCAGAATCATGAAGAACTAATTCAGTAGCTCTCATATTATCAGCTAATGTAAATATTTAGCGTCAACAAACAATACCCCTGCAGGAGTTCAACTCTTTCCACCAAGAAAACTGGCTACGGATCAAGTACCCACAGGCGACTATTGGAGAACATTTTAAACTCACTAAGAACCTAAGTCACCTTGGACATCAGCATCATCGTCGTAATCATCACACTCTTATCACGCCTGTGGCAGGGTCGGGTCTGCAGGTTCTAGCCATCCACTCCCGCCAATCCCCCACCAGGTCCTCGCCCCCCCCCCCACAAGCTACCATATCATTACAGACAACTTGCTCCAACGTCAGCTTTGGTCTCTCCCTGCCCCGGGTGCTTCCATCCACCTCCATTGCTGAAATGGACCTAACGAGCTCCTCCTCCCCTCTTCTCATTACTCGTCCATACCACCTGAAGCCACTCTCCCACATTCTTTTCCGCCATTTCCCCCACCCCAGGCTACTTTTAAAAATTCTCATTCCTAACTCTATCAGCTCTCGACACCCTGCTCATATACCGCAGCATTCGCATCTTGGCTACTTCCATTCTATTTACGTGGCTCTTCCTCACTGCCCAACACTTTGATCCATTAGCATAGCGGGCCTAACCACTGCCCTGTAACACTTCACTGGGACCCCCCCCCCCCGTATCACACAGGAGTCCTCTTCCATCTCTTCCCTTCAAACATCTCTCGTTGATTGTGTGGGTCACATCCGAGTCTATCTCCCCATTGCTTTGGAACGTTGATCTTAAACACTTTATCTTTTGCACCTTTTTCACCAGTTCGCCCTTCGAGAGCGCGTCAACATTACTGTATCTTCCTGTCCTTCCCAATTGAAACCTCGATACTCTATCTTCTCTATCTTTATGCCTTCCTTTTTCGATCGGCCCTGTAATATCGTTTAGGCGCCACTCTAGGAGTATCTAAGTTTTCCAGTTTTCTCTGGAGTCCCTAAGTTTTCCAATATCGTCGTCATACACTATGCGCCGAGGGGTCCATTCTCCTACTCCTGTTAGCTGGTCGTCCATAACCAGAATGAAAAGGTATGGACTTTATGGTGAACTTTGGTGCACCCCACCCTTCACTGGGAAGCCCCCAGTATTTCCCCAAGTATTTCTTTATCGTTGGCCAATCTTGATTTGTTGGTACACTATTTCCTACACTCAATCCAGGGAGAGCTCCTACAACTGGAAATTTTACGGAACTACATGTATATTTTTACTCCACGTAGTAAAAGTGCAATTGATAACAGGTGACTTCGAATTATCGAGGTAGAATTAGACCACGACAAACGTAAGAGCTGGCTGTACTGTGAAAGATAGCATTATGTGGGGTGGACAGGGTCCTGGATGCGAATATAAGGGAATGGAGAACCAAAGCTCGAAAAATCCAACCCTGCCATAGGTGTGGATAAGGATTACCACACCCTGTTGATATTTTTTATTTCATTTGTTCGAATCTGTTGATTGCGTGCTGATGTTTTCAGACAGAAGGAACTACATGTTCACATCAAGCAAGAGCATGATACGCCGAATGACTAAAGCGGTAACCAACGATGAAATAGATCTTCCATCAGTTAAAAAACAGAACCCTGCTAACCATTAAAGGACTGTTACATTTGGCAATTAAATATTAACGAGATAGATGAAGGGGAAAGCAATGTCAATGGCAACCTATCTAATTCGTTACCTTGAGTCTTAATATCACTTTAATGAATTTATCATCACTGTCTCTAATGGAAATGAGTGTTATGTTTTCACTTTCAAGGTAAAGTACTAATTATAATAAAAAACAGCTCAATTAAATAGCTTATGATGCTATAAAACTTGACAATACAATAAAGTGAAGCTGTAATGCAGGGACCTCTGCCACCCCTGTTGGTAAATCATCTGAACAGTTTAAATAGCCTAAAGTGTGCAAGCGTTTTGTTACCTTTTGTAACAATAAGTCCCTGTAATCTTGAAACCCTTGGTTGGGACATCCGGTATGGTCCTTTGGCAGTGAGTCATGTAGGCTATATCCTTTGTTCACAAGGATCCAACCACAACCAAGGCTCTCAGGATTGGCCGGTTAGGGTACATAAAATGGACTTTTCGGGGAGTCAAGGACAGTCTCAGCTACAGCCTTCAAAAAACACTTTCCATCCTTATTGTCCCAAATATGCAGTCTCTTTTGACGTAAACTTTGAATAACAAGATAATATCGTGCATATTCCGGACTACTAATACCAGCACTGGATGAAAGCTTCAGTAGGACTCTATCCGTATCCAAAAAAATATTTAAACTAGAACAGTTATTAAAAATTGCTAGTGATTTTATTGAAACCTTTCTTTATCCGCCTAGCACTTGTCCTGATGTTGACTCACTTAAAGAGGGTGGGACACAAATGATTATCTAGATCAGGAATGCCAAACTGAAACCTAGCTCAACTTGAAAAGCAAGGCCAGAATGATGAATTTCCCACTCCATGAAATGAGGCCTTCAAAGGGATGTCATAGAAGTTAACAAGAGAATACAAAGCTATTGTTTATTGAAAATTTTTTTTACGTTAGACTCAAGAGTAAACTGTTATGCCGTGAAGCACGTTTAATGAAGGATTTAGTTAAAGAAAAGAGATAATGACCAACTAAGATGCTTTTCAACTTCAAAATAACACTTATCGTGAAAAAAGTCAACTTTTTGGCACCTCCAAAGCCTATTAAGTCCTTATAGGTAATTTTCCATAGGCAAAATGTTTGCTTAATTCGCGGGATGCTGAATTTTATTAGTTCGATGTTATTTCCATAGGGGCAAGGCGATCACTATTTTTCTTTGTTCCAAGTTGAATAGATGCAATGCGGGTTAAATTTTAATACATTGCCGGCATTTGCAAGTTATAACACGACGGAAATATTGTTGAAATATTCAAAACAAAGAGACATTGATGATCTCAGGTCTCTCAGAATTTAATATTTCAAATAACTTACCGTACTTTCCAAATCAAACCCCCTCATCGAAAAGTTCTCATAGAAAATATATAATCAGAGATCGAGCTGTCAGTATTGAATGAAAATCAAGCTCATGGGGCGTTCAGAATCACCTTAAAAGAAAAACGCTAAAACGAGGACATATTTCCAATCTCCTGGTCGGAAAGCATAACAAGTTAGCCGCTAAACTACTGAAGCTCGCGATTTATAGACAAAAATCTATGTTAGATGACGTCAGCTGTTGACACATGTTTTTCAAACGCGGTTATTCAGTGAAACGGCGGAATATATTTCCGAAAATTTGGTCTGGTCAGACACGTTCATGATCAAATAAAGCAATGCAACTACTAACCCTTTACCACCTACAGCAGGGCTGGGTACCCATCTTTGTCCCTCTGGATGCACACATGGGCGATCTGTTGGACGTTTACATAGCCGGCAGCAGACCAACGCTGCAACCTCTCTGCTTATTTATTGTCGTGCTATTGTTCGTTAGGGTACTCCACCGAAGCCAGAGAGCGAGCTCCTATATACTCCTGGGAAGTCCGCAGAGTCCACTAGGTGCACTAGGAACCTCTCTCTCGTCCGAAAGAAGCAAACCCATGTTGGCCCAGTAGCAAATCTGGAACCACTACCTTCAATCTGGAACTACTGACGAAGGAATCGGGCACGCTACCTCCTCCGCCACCGAGGCAGGTTTTACCTAACTTTTTTGAAATAAAAATAAATTTTTGTCGTCAAATTCTTATAGATGCTCCTTGAGAGGGGGAAAGGGTTTAAATTATTTAAATTTAATGCCCATTAAATGGTTTTCGCAACGTTGGGTCATTTTACGGCCATATTCTTCGTCAGGGTTAATTTTTTTTTTAAAAAAAAGGTAATTTGAGATGAAAAACAACTGGGAAATTCAGAACAATAAAACTCGAAAAAATAATTTGTATGCAAATTCAAAATACTGTGATGGCAAGTCGTGATCTAAATATTATGCTGTACGTGCTAGACGAAAAAAGGATTGTTCCTGTATTTTCTTTTACACCTTTCTCGCCAAAAGATCCTTTATGATAAATCTTTTTTTGCAAACATGAAACCCCGACCTTCAGATAAGTTACCATACAGTATTTAAGAATTTTGATCACAGAAAGTCTTACGACTTATTGACGACGAATGAAAAAAAAAAAAAAACCACATCCTCTTTTTCATCACGAAATGTCGTCCTACACTGGCTGTTAGAATTTCTGAACATTTCACTTGTTATATAAATTGCGGACGAATCAAATAGTAATTTGGTTGCAGACTTATAAGCATCAACATTATGCTTACCACTACTTAGAGAGATCATAAAACAGTCGTGCAGAAAAAACAGATATCAAGTTGAACTATTTCAGTCTCTAGGAGAACAAGTAATCATTTCTGAAATTTCACTGAACAGTTTGATGTAATTGTTTAAAAAAAGGCACACTTTCTCTTAACACTGATAATTTAATAAAATAAAAAATCTGCATAAATAGAAAAAATAAATATTTCACAAAACGAAATACTTATATGTTAGATAATCGGAATGTCGTCTAAGAGGACAAATGCTAAATTTTTGCATTCGTACCACAAGACACAACAGCTTATATACCTTCTTATAGCCACTATGCAAAACAAAGGAATTGCATATTCATATCATTATTATTTTTTATTAAACTTTTCTGTCAAATGTCCCTTTGAATCTAATAATCTAAGAAATGAATGTGGTCGTTGTAATTTATAGCTATTGAAAAGTAACAGTTACTGACAACAGACAATAGACAGTCTTGAAATATTAACCATATTTTTGTAATTAACTACGTCATTAAATTATAAAGAGCTATAAAATTTCCTATCTATATGGTTTTAAAAAATTCAAAGCACGTATGAATTTTTCGGTATGGATTGCCTATTATTAAAAGCAACTATGGAGATTTGAGGCTTAATGTGCACAGAGACTGATTAGTTATCAACGAATAAATAGAAAATTTCTGTGTTATTTAATCGTGAATTGTTGATCAAAATGTGAATACATGAAACTGATGCACAATTTTCAGTATTTTTATCACTGACCGCTAAAATGTCCTTCAAGGATTTCAGAAAAGGAAAACTGGAAAAAGTTAAAACTTTGTTAGTTGACTATCATTAGACTGTTGTTACATGTACTACTTTATGTTTAAATTATATTGAACTTTTTCAAGGCTGTAAATCGCAAAGCCATTTGATTTACTAAACAATGAAAACACCTCACCTGACTCACGTCTTTTATATATAGTACCAATATCTGTATTTCTAAACTTAATAACCTATGACAATCGTTTGGACCCACCCTTAAACCCATCCCATCTTCCTCAGATGCCTCAGTCTATGAATAATATTTGAATTTTTAACAACGTTTGACAGGGGCTCAATTTAAAGACTTTCAAACCTCGTTCATTACGTATTTCCCTATTACATACGTGAACATTAAAATTATCCTCTGTCGAATAAAAAAATTGTCAAAATTTCACGTAGGTAGGTCAAGGTAAAAGATTCACGTCTTAGTATAAAAGGATGCTATAACAATCGATTTGGAATATAAAGCTTTTTGTGGAGCATCTGCAGTGGTATTCTCAATCACTCACTTACCCACAAATATTTTTAACAATGAAGGTTGTGGTAAGTCTGTCTGCATTCATCTAGGCTATAGTCACTTTCTTTTTAAACTTGACATTGATCTCGATAATTTCATTTTCACGAACACTAAGAAAAAGTTAAAAAGAGATAAACGCATTACCCATCATATTTTTCCTTTAACAACTTTTCTCACAATGGCTGTCAACTTCTAGTTAAACATTTTCTTCTTCAAATGCTTTAAAAAAAGTCAATTGGCACTCATAACAATATTTCGTCAATTTAGCATGTTTTGTTAATTTCAGATTGTCTTGTTCTCCATTTTGGCAACAGTCTTCGCTGCAGGAACCTACGTAGTTCCAGTGGCTCCAACAGTTCAGGCTGCTCCAGCTGTAGTCTCAGTTGATGACGTGACCATCGGATCGCCATCAACCCACAGTCAATATCATGCCCAGGATACCCTTGGTCAATATTCTTATGGCTATGCCACAGCTGACGGCCAAACGAAAGTTGAAACCAAAAACATTGATGGCACAGTTACTGGCAAGTACAGTTACTTCGATCCTGAAGGCAAACAAGTGGAATTAAGATACGTCGCTGACAAAGATGGATTCAGAGCGTCTGGTGATCATCTTCCGTCTGTGTCGCGTACTGCTGATCTTCCAGATGATGTTGAAGATGCCTATGAAGACGCAGTTGAGGACTTAGAAAAAGGTCGATACAAAGCACTTGCATACGCCACTACACCAGCTCTTACAGCTGTGGTGCCAAATGCTAAACCTTTTGCATACTATTACAACTCTCCAACGTATGGTGCTTATGCAGTTTCTCCTTTCAATCGTTATTACTACCTGAATAATGGCTATTACACCTACCGTCCAGGTCTGCAAAGCTACACTAGCCTCGCCAAACCAGCAGCATTTTCTTACTATACTAATACTTACACACCTGGTTATTACTCTTCTGGCCTCTACAATCCTTATTATGCTCCACTTCCTTATAGATATTCTCTTTATCCAACTGCATACACTGGAAGTAAATATGGTTACACTGTAAGATACTAAACAGTTCTCGATTAAGTTCTTTAAACAACTCTTACTCTTTAGCTTTATTTTTCATTACTAAAACTTTTTTATAATATAAAAGAAAAATTACATTAGCTAATTTTCTTAAATTCATTTTCATTGAAAGCTTGTGAGCTTTGGAAACGCAGGAAAATTTTGCTATAGAGAATTTCGATAATGCATCAGATATTTTTCAAAGGTGGTAGAATTGTAACTTTTGAACACAACTTTTTATTTTGTGTGGAAATAAAATCCTTGCTTTTTCATAACTTCTTGCCATGAATTCATTTTGTTATTTAACATGGCATCTTATGCTTATTTACCCTCAATTCTCTTAAGAAATGAAGAAACGTAAACTCGATAAAAATACAGTAGCTACCTTTATCTCCTGGCAGTGATGCATCCATAAAGGGGACACAAAGTCTAGATTTTTATTTCAGCATCATATATTGAGCTAGAACGTTTTGTGAAACTCACCTCTGTCAGGTAGCAAACTATGGACGTTACAAATCATTCCTTGGATTATGAATTCAGTGCCCCAGATCGCAAATTCAATGAACTCTTGCCATTGTTCTCTTCCCTACACTTCTATCTTAATTTTCCCAGTAACTTTCATTGTTGTTGTTGTTTGTTGGAGTTTAAGGTCCCGTCAACTACTAGGTCATTAGAGACCCGTCCACTGTATAGTTCTAATGCATATACTGCACAGACACTACACTAATGAGACGATTATTGGGTATTAGCAGTACCCAGCTTTCCCGAGCGACCACCCATGTCAGTACTAACTGGGCTTGCGTTGCTTAACTTCAGTGATCAGACGAGAACTGGTGTGTCCAACGCAACTCGCCGCTCCAGTAACTCCATACCCTTATCCCACCTGTGGCAGGGTCGGGTCTGCGGGTACACTGAACATGCTCTGACTGGGGGAAACCCAGCCAGACGTCTGGAACCCGCAGGAAATATTGGCTAAGTTGTCTGTGAAGGGATGCCGGCCTACTCCACTGTTCCAACACCGCATTATACAACCAAAATAGAACTTTTACCAGGTAAATTAATGCTTTGTTGGCTATAATATTGCATGGTATCTGCCCTATTGTACAATAACTATAATGTAACAGGAGTCAGGCTCATGCCCTTTCCCGGTAACTTTAAAGAGCTGAAGAAAATGTCACTTAGCCATTTCACGCTATTTTATTGAAGAAATTGTAGTGAAATATTTAGCAACCGCAAATAAGTTTTCATCTGCATCATTCATGTCATTAGTGGCTCCAGCTTCTACACTGATAAAGATAGTGTGGTTCCTTTTAGGCGAGAGAGAAATCATCCGTGCGTCTTCCGTCGGATGGGACTCCCAGGTGTAGGACTAATCTCCTGGCGTCAATGAACGATAAGTGTCCCAAACAAGAAAAATAGGTCGACATACTTAAGCAAAGGGAATTGAACATTGGACCAGCAGCCGGTTGCATAAAAATAGCCCGTGTGTACCGACGGGAGATAACTGGGCAACTAACCCTGCAATAGGCGGAGGGGTTATTAATGATGAGTTAATTTCACCGTTTAAAAAATCTACTATACATTCTAGAGATAATGGTGACAATTGCTGAAACCATGATACTGTAATGTATTTTTTAGATATGTATTGTCTATGTACTTTGTCTACGGATAATATAGTGTAAAACAGTGTTTATTTGAACGGAACACTTTAGAGCAGTCTAAAGCAGTATTTGGACTTCTCGCGGAACCCTTTGGAACGTTTAGACCTTTCGTGGAAGCCCATACAGTGACAGAAAAAAATATTAATTGATACAGGTGTGTGTTAACATAAGCATTTGAATTCGTGGCCTAATGTTTGAGAGAGACACCCGAAGTTCATCTTCGACAAACAAAAGTCGTTCTCGTTTCTTGTGTTTTCATTGCTATTTTTATACTGTATTTTACCTTGTCATTGGCAGAACCCTTGGGCGGACTTCACGGAACCCTGGTTGAAAAACACTGGTGTAAAATATCAACTTACGATTTTATTAAATATTTAACGTTGTCCTCAAGCCTTCAGAAAATTATTTCCAAGCTGCTGAATGACACCAGAATTGATTTGTCCATGCATGGTCTTCAGGGATTTATTTCTAATCTTCATTGTAATCAAAAGTTGGCAGCTTCCTCATTTTTTGAGCAAATCTATTTATCTAAATTGTATCTATGAGTTAGAAAGAAATGTAACACTGACCAGCTGTTCAATAAATGAATGTGCTATTAGAGAGCTATCTTCCTTTTAAAACGATGATGCAACTGTTTCTTAGCGACAGAATTTCTCTTCTTGTGTGAAGCGAAAAAGCAAGCCGTAAAAATTAAAGCTTTCGCTTTGTCTTTGTGTCTTTTGTTGGCATTCTATGGTTCTTCAACTACAATGGCCAATAGAACCCCCGTCCACTGCGTAGTTCTAACGCTGAGGCTGTGCAGACTCTGCCCGGACCCGCCGGGTTATGACCAGATCCGGTTCTGGTGTGTCCAGCGCAATACAGCTGCTCCCTTTCTTTTTTTTTGCAATCTTTAATATAAAAAATGAAAAAGAAAGTACTCTTATAGGGGGCCTATACAATTTCAGATATGAAAAAAAATTTCTATTCCCAGAACACAATTTCCTTTACTTACTCTGTGGCTTTCAATTAATTTTGAATATCACTTTTCTTTTGAAAACTAGACCACGCTTGTGCAGCCCAAAGGGGAGGTTACTTAGCGCAAATACTTTTCAAAGGGATTAAACCAACGCCTTGTTGGAAAGTGGCGAAGGTTAATTTCTTGGACAGTATTTTTATTTCACACAGATTACTTGCGTCAATATCAATCTAGATAAAAACTGACCTCCAATGTCTGCATTCGCAGACACCCTTCCCCTATTCGATTAGTAAATAGTCTAAAGGGATCACTTGGAAGGAAACTCCGTTAATCCAGTCTAGTTTCTGAGCTATCTAATCTTTGGGTCACTCCTAGAGGTCCTAATCTAGCTATCAAATCTGCATATATTAACACAGGGTCAAATCAATCGGGTACATACAGTGTGGTGAATGTCCTGATATTCTTCGTTAATTCTCTGAGTCAGTGTATCATGATAAGGAACTGAACACAATTTTTCTTTTTACTTTACATGACCGACGTCAGTAGAACACCCCCTATAAATTACCGTGAGAGCGGCTGTATTGAGTTGGACACACCAGTTCTCGTCGTAAGCAACGCAACTCCAGCTAGGAATAGCATGGGTGACCGCTTGGGACAGCGTAGTGTCTATAGACTCTGCATTAAAACTGCACAGTGCACCAGACTCTAATGACCACTGTAGTTGAAGGGCCCTAAAACACCAACAAAACAAAATGAATTACTGTGCTCAACAACTTCGTTGTAGCACTATTCGTAAGAATTGCGAACCTTCAAATGACCGCTTACTTTTGACTACAATGAATTCTAGCATTCTGTTACTAAGTACTGTACTATAGCCAAACATAGTGAGCAGCCTCTCCTGATCTTCCTTTCTAACTCCAATATACAACAATCCTCTTTATCACAAATTCTTGAACGTATCATCATCATCTTGCGCTACTCAGATCCTCTCAACTTCAGCTCTCCTCAGCATCGTCCATGAACACGCGCAGTTAGTGAAAAGTGTTTGCCCTTCTTAAATTTAGTTGCATGGCGGCAGATCTAAACCGTGGATAATCTGAATTTCTCATCTGAGGACCGTCTAAATGCAACGTTTTAACTACTTTAATTTTAATTAACAACAATGACAAAAGAAATTGCAATTTTATAAACTAGGAAATAGTGGCAACGTTATGGACTATGGTAGATTCTTTTGGATATGTCAATTATTTTCATCTCAATCAAGAGTTGTATAAAACTTCCTGTGGTGATAAGATGTGCCTAATGAATGCACAAGTCCCAGTTACATTTATCAATGAAAAAGCACAGTATGAATTTGAAACCTTTTCTTTTTATGTTTCATTTAACATTTCGGTTAGAAGCAAATTGAGTTTTCCACTTTCGATGGTTATTTACGTTCATAAAATGCATTTGACCCAATTTTGCATATGCTTTACTGGGTGTGGAGTGATCAATAACCTACCTGTGGTGAAGAGAGACAAGTGTGGCTCATATGACAGTAAAGAACGAAAACTTTTATTGTCTTCAACATGCGCTTCGTCTTCCTGTCACAATATTGGTCGGTTGGTCTTTAGTTTGTCATCAACAATGGAAATGATTTCAGATCTCATTTTCATTCAAATCAGGTTTTTCGTACTAACATTACAGGGGGAGGGTGATTGATAGCCCTCTAATGATTCTAATCCAAGGAGATCCTGTAACAAGGTTTTATTCACTTACAATTAGCTGTATGACGGTCGTTTAATAAACGTTGTATTTAAAACATTTGAAACATCAGATATGAAGAAAGTCTGTCAGACAACATAAGCTAGATTTTGAGTATTAACTGTTGGCAAGGATGTGATACGATTCTAAATATAGTATATCCTGCTGAGACCTGACCATGTTACAAATGTCAATTTATGCACCTTTTTTAAAAGTGGAAAAATTTGACGAGATATTACGTAATTCTGATAGGAACTTTTGATGACCATAAGGGGAACTAATGTCCAAACTTGAAAAGGAAAAAATAAAAAGTGTTTTAAGCTATAAAATGAGAACACTCTTTTGTGTGGGCAAGGATTTAACATTAAAACGTAGAGGACTGAATAACTTGTATGATCATAAAGTCCTTTACACTCTGCTAAGTGACACAATCTAAACACTCCTGGTAAAAGGGAAGGACTGGTTATGCAGGATATATAGAGATTTCCAATGGGCCGTCAACTGATTCTTCGGGAGCGGCTTATTGCGTTGGACACACCAGTTCTCGTCCCATCACTGAAGTTAAGCAGCGCAACCCCAGCTAGTACTGACATGGGTGGCCGCTTGGGAAAACTTGGTACTGCTAATACCCAACAATCGTCGCATCAGTGCAGTGTTTGTGCAGTTTGTGCATAAGAACTATGTTGCGGATGGGGCTCTAATGACCGTGTAGTTGAAGGGCCCTAAAACACCAACAAACAAACTGATTCTTTAGTGTAATGAATGAAATGCACTCTTCCACGCTGTCATTGCGGCCTTACCTCTCCCTTCTACATTAAAGGGGCATGAAAAAATTTCTATTTCAAATTTAGCTGGCAGGCCGCCCCTACCTGGTAACTCACAATAGACTACAGCACAAACAGTCAATACTTCATAAGAATTTTGCTCTTAAAACGTAGATACTGCACGTACTAAGTAAATTTGCATTTTAGCTTTATTACTTCAGAAAAATCGACTACCTCAAAATCGACTCCTTGAAAAATTGACTACCTCATTAGCTCTCCCAAAATAGTCTAATATTTACTGCTAACTCTTCGATCTTTTTATCACCCTAATGAGCGCTTCAATAAGTACTAGTCATCAGAGGATAAATTGGAGGGCCAAGGATTTAGTTACTAATAGTTATCAAGGAGAGCCTCCCTCAAGAGAAACTATGTCACTGTTGATTTTCTCATGACCCATGGTTTGCAGGTTCGATCTTGACCGAGGTAAGTAGCAATTTCGAATAACAGTGGAACCTTACAGGCGCCTTCTCGGTTGAGGTGGACTTAATCAGGATTTGCTAATCGTGTGTATGTATGCAACAGCAAGAAAACTATCGTCTATACCCTGCATTTGTTGTAGTTTTTAATGCGGATGTGGTTCTGAGCACAGGAGGAGAGCACTATGACAGGACTATGAGCACTATGACAGAACGCGTAAAAACACAATCTATTAACCTGATTTTCTTCCAAAAAATATACAAAGACTGTGCCTTTTAGTAAGAAACTGGTTCTCTGCTCCCCTCCTTGAAAAACAAAATAAGGAGGGGATAAAAAGATGTTTTTTGACCCTCCAAGTTGCTTCTACGCAGTGAATATGACCATGAGAAATTACTTGAACGGTAATTATACCGTATATGAGTATTCATTTACGTTCGAAGGTGGATTAAAAGTGTGACAAAGGAAGTTAAATACAACTAAAAATCATTTCCTTGGATCACAATTTTTTTTAACAATGACAATTTCTCTAAAGTAATTAAATAAGCGCTCGCAACACCCGTGTCACTTCATCGAGGCCTCATTTGCGGCCTCGCTGGATGTTAGGCAGGTACCCTGTCCCGATATTCGCCGGCGATACTTCCCCGTGTTCTGCTTTGGGCCCTGGAACGAGCTCCCGGTACCTATTCGGGCATGTCTCAGCTAGTATCCCTGGTTGACTGCGCTCCTGGGCGCAGTGCCAGGGTCTAACTCTATTTTCTGTCATTTCTCTTCATGTTGCAACAATGTTGTACTCTCTAATCGTTTTCACGCGATTTTTTTCTTCTTCTGTGCGATTGCATGTGAGCAAATAAATAAAAATAAATCTACAGCACGTTAAACTTTTCGAATCCTGTGTAAGACATCCCATGAAAGCGATGCAGTGATTTCATAAGAATTATGATAAGACGAAACGCATACCCAATAATTGGTTTATCAAGCATAGTATCTGCAGATTCTAAAGAGGTATATATATATATATATATATATATATATATATATATATGGAGTAAATGGCAGTTTTGTTGGGCAAAGGAGGGTAGACTCTAGAATTATGCAGTCCAAATGTAATTAGTAGGTAGGTAGTAATTGTGATTAAGTGCATGCAGTGCAGTGACCATACTTTGTGGTAAAAAATGAGAGGCAAATCCAAGATGGATTCGTAGGCCGGACCAAGAAATAAACAACAGAACCTCATCTGAGAATATTCATCAAAGGTTTTATTGAAACAAAGATTGTCGGATGCACGGAAGGCTAATTAAACTCAAAACAAGAATTGTTCAGTTGCACTATTATTTATGCTGCACGTTAAACAACTACTACACCACAGAAATTGTGTGCCGAGTTAGCTTCATGCTAAAATTTCAAAAATTTCCTTCATGAAATCAGAAAAAAAAGCATTCGAGGTTAGATCACAGTTTGAACAAGGTTAGACAGTATGCGAACTGCCATGTTAATCCTACTAAAGTGCGTAACTACCAGCGCCTTGTGGGGGCAGGGAAGTAAAACCCAAGCATATTTTACTGCATATTTAGTAGAAGGTTCCCAACTGCTATATTATTATTACATAACACTTAATTAAAAATCAAGCTAATATATAGGGCTTAAAAGCTATTGTGCAGTAGATTATAATGCTTTTACAACTAATTTTATTACAACGTGACAAATTTTAAAATATTCTGCATTTTTCTTGCATTTATTTTTAAGCCTTAGCAGGTTTCAAAAATCCGAAATCTTACAAAAGGTCAAGAACATGATGCCCAGCAAAGCTATTACAAGTTTTAGGCATTTCTATTTCTTTAATAAAATTTTAAAAATATCTTTTCCCACCTGCGGTAAGATCTCACCACGTTCCCATCCATCCCACAACTTGGCATATCCCTTCATACAACCTGTTCCCACGTCTGCTTTTGTTTGTTTGGGTTTAAGGTCCCGTCAACTACGAGGTCATTAGAGACCCATCCACTGTATAGTTCTAATGCATATACTGCACACTAATGCGACGATTATTGGGTATTAGCAGTACCCAGCTTCCCCGAGCGACCACCCATGTCAGTACTAACTGGGCCTTCTACTTCAGTGATCAGACGAGAACTGGTGTGTCCAACACAACTCGCGGCTCCCTCCCACGTCTGCTTTGGTCTTCCCCTGCCCTGGGTGTTTCTAACCACCTGCATTTCCATAATGTACCCAGCGAGCTCCTGATGGTGATTAGGTTGTAGGGTTATTTATGAATTTTAGGTAGAATTATTAAAGGTGCAATTCACAACGATTTCTTGCCAAGTTGTATAAATAACTTTTTTCCAAATTATTACTGGTGTTGTCTTTGCTTAATAAATTCATAGGGCCTATTGAGAGGGATAGGGGTGCCAAATAAGGCCTTGCGCACAGGCGCCAGATATTACAGGCATACCAATGCTCAGCTTTCTGGATCCTTCGGGAATCAAAAAAGTCTTTTTCGTTGTTTCGCTGCATTTCTAATTTTATTTAAGCAGTTATCATGCACAAATTATAGCATGTGGTACAACGTTTACCTCCTTGCAGCGCAGCTAGGTGGCGCAATTTCTCAACTTTAGTAATATTTCTATTCAGGACTGCTGCGGTACATGAGTGGTGTGTCGAGAGCTGTTAGAATTCGGAATAAGTATATTAGAGGTAGCCTGGGGGTGGTGGACATCGCCAAAATTAGGGAGAATAGGTTGAGGTGGTATGGACATGTAATGAGAAGGAAAGAGGAGGAGCTCGTTAGGTCCATTCCTGGAATGCAGGTGGTCGGAAGCACCCGGGGCAGGGGGAGCAGGTTGCCCGTAAGGATATGACAGTGTGTGGGGTGGACGGGGACCTGGTGAGAGATAGACGGGAGTGGTGGGCTAGAACGACGCATACTTTTGTAACCTTCTTATACTGCGGTTAGGAGCCTTGGAGATGAACTGCTAAATCCACAAGATGCCTTTTGAAGCTAGACGAGTAAAGCCTACTTTCGAAAATCCCGCTTAAAATTCACAATTTCAGAACAAACGGTTGCAACAGCGCTTTATGTAATGTCTTCAATACGGTTCAAATGCAGCAATTTATGGTTAATAAGCAGTTTGCAAAATGCAAACTTGTTTTCTCATTTCAGTGTTTTCTATCTAACGCCTGTAAATTTTATCTCTATGAGGAAAACAAATATGCTTAGATGTTCTTGATTACATTTAGAAATGTAGTTGTAGCAAATTAAGCAAATGCTATAAGGAACAAAGTTTAGCTTTCAATTGGGATGGTCAGGAAAAAACAACGGGGACATACATTCGAGGGGCGAACTGGTGAAAAAAGTGCAGGAGGTAAAGTACTTCGGATCAACATTTCAAAGTAATGGGGAGATTGACTCGGATGTGACCCGTAGAATCAATGGGGGTGGTTGAAATGGAAACAGGCAAGTGGAGTCCTGTGCGATAGGAGGGTCCCAATAAAGTTGAAAGGGAAGTTCTACAGGACAGTGGTTAGGTAGGCCAGCTATGCAATATGGTTCAGAGTGCTGGGCAGCGAAGAAAAGCCATGTTGTTGTTGTTGTTCTTGTTTGTTGGTGCTTAAGGTCCCGTCAACTACAAGGTCATTAGAGACCCGTCCACTGCGTAGTTCTAATGCATATGCTGCACAGACACTACACCAATGTGACGATAATTGGGTATTAGCAGTACCCAGCTTTTCCCGAGCGACCACCCATGTCATTATTAACTGGGCTTGCGTTGCTTAACTTCAGTGAAAAGCCACGTAAATAGAATGCAAGTAACTGAGACGAGAATGCTGCGGTGCACGAGTGGAGTGTCGAGAGCGGATAGAATTAGGAATGCGTATATTAGAGTCAGCCTGGGGGTGGTGGACATCGCCGAAAAGATGAGGGAGAATAGGCTGAGGTGGTATGGTCACATAATGAGAAGAGGGAATGAGGAGCTTGCTAGAGCCATACCAGGAATGCAGGGGAGCCGCGAATTGCGTTGGACACACCCGTTCTCGTCTGATCACTGAAGTTAAGCAGCGCAACCCCTGCTAGTACTGACATGGGTGGCCGCTTGGGAAAACTGAGTACTGCTAATACCCAAAAATCGTCGCATTAGTGTAGTGTCTGTGAAGTCTCTGCATAAGAACTATGCTGTGGACGGGTTTCTAATGATCTTGTAGTTGAAGGGCCCTAAAACACCAACAAACAACAACTGGAATGCAGGTGGAGGCCGAAGTTGACGTGGGAGCAGATCGTCCATAAAGATATGGCGGTGTGCGGAGTGGATGGAGACCTGGTGGGAGATAGATGAGAGTGGAGGGCTAGAACCCGTAGACCCGACCCCGCAACAGGCGGGATAAAGGTATGATGATGACATAAGAAACAAAGTGAAAATCCGGGTGTGTGTGTGTGCATTGGATTGTTTATTATTGTGCAATAGGTCAGACACCATGCCAAATTATAACCAACAAAGCATTAATTTACCTGCCAAAGTTTCTATTTTGGTTGTACTATAATGCGATGTTGGAATACGTGGGGAAGGCTGGCATCCCTTCACAGACAACCCAGCTAATATTCCTGTGGGTTCCAGACGCCTGGCTTGGGTAACCCCAGTGAGAGAAAGTTCGGTGGACCCGCAGACCTGACCCTGCCACAGGCGGGATAAGGGTATGATGATGATGATGAGGAAACAAAGTTAAAAATAGAAGAAAGAAGAAATGTATCAACATTGATATGGTTGCATTGAGTTGTATTGGTCTGGCGGTAGGTTTTAACAAATATTGTCTCTAAACTGTAGTTCAAAAA
Organism: Trigoniulus corallinus; assembly: GCA_013389805.1. Classification (NCBI taxonomy): domain Eukaryota; kingdom Metazoa; phylum Arthropoda; class Diplopoda; order Spirobolida; family Trigoniulidae; genus Trigoniulus; species Trigoniulus corallinus. The sequence goes on from JAAFCE010001036.1 coordinate 20,962,572, forward strand.
CGATTTTGTTAAAATGAATGAATATCTGTTTTCTCATAAGACGATTTGGTTTGTTTTTTATAGTATTTTTGGCGGTAATAAAAAATATTTCACATTTCCCACGCTCTTTAATGCCAATGACTGGGTGAAGTAGAGGTGTTTAACTTGAAAACAGCTTTCTCTCGAGTGGCAGGTTACTTTCTTCATTTTTTATGGTGATAAAATTAAAAAAAGCGGATACAAATATATGACTACGCCACCTTAACAGGGTAACTACTATTTTTTTCTACACAAAGAACATTGTGCACAATGGGAAAGTGGCTGACATTGTGAATAGATTGCACAACCTTTTAAAATCTTTTTTTTTTGTCCATCTACCACTAAAGTTACTATTTTTCCTTGAGAATTATGAACCATCAACGTCTAAAATCTTGCCTCACATTTAAAAAGATGGGTGGATTAGCTATACTTTTTAAACTTTTAATAAAAATCATAATCACATTAGTTAAAATAAAAAAACGACTACTATTATTGGTAACTACTTGAATATTCATCCAACAACAACTTTGAAATATTTTAAGAAGCACAGGCAATCAACATGTCCTAAATAAATGAAATAACTTCGTTTTCAATGGTTTACGTAGTTTGGTTCAACTGTATTTGATAATATCTAAAACTGAAATTATTAGTTTAGTTTTCATCTGAGCTGAGATGATGAGGAACAAATAATGACGGTGATATAATTTCAGTTTCAAAGGCGGTATTATGTGGTGAAACACTAGTAGCACCCTTTTAATTGTTTAAGATATAAACCTATAAAATTTCTTTTTAAAAAGAAAAAAAAACTTCTACTTTTGACATGAAAAGTTGATTTGCTTCAGGACATAAAATATATCACGTCAAAAGAAGAACCGGGTTAATTGCCATTTCAAAAAAGATGAAGAAGACTTAGTGTGGACTATGACTATTTACTTGTAGTAGTTTCAATGTGTATATATAACGTATTTAGGAAGAACCAGTAATGTGCAGATGTTCAACAATCTCTTGATGGTGAGTGGCTCATGTATTTCTGAGGATTTTGGATAACAGAAGAGTAGAAGGTCTAGCGGCAGAGGGGTAAATCCCAAAATAACTGATGATAGAATAATCTGATCAAATAGTGATCTAGATACAACGCATTGAAGACGACTAATTGGTGTTTTCAAACCGACAACTCTTAACGAAACATTACAATTGCTACTATAGCTATTTCATTTCTTTATCCACGGGAATGGTTCTTATGGTAAGTCTTATAACTAACCTGTATTATAATTATTTCACATTTATAATGTATTACGGCTATGTGCATCTGCAGTTAAATAATTGAACTCCATAAAGAGGTTAAACAACTAAAGATTACTGTTCATTTCGTGATTTTTATTATGTACAAAACACTAAAGTACAGCACTATTGTTTTATTTTGAATAACTAATCATTTCGAACAACAAATACGATTGCCATATCACGTGCAAATGCATGTAGTCATCTTTTTAAGAATTATTCAAAAGCCTTTTTAATATTATATATGCTATAGTTCATCCTGTATTTAAGTTAAAAAAAAAATTATGGCCGAAGAAGGTGTATATGTAATGTCAATTGCATGAATTGTCTAATTTTCAATCAGTATTTTTTCCTTTTACCCTCCATTCTGTCTTCCGAAGGAAATCAAGAATTGCAGTTACGTGTGAAGTGAAAGTAACACCTGCATAAGTCGACATATTAGCACTATATTGGAAATTCAGTAACGAAATTTGCTAGAATATCCAAGTTCATTAGCGAAAAATCTCTGGCTCCAGTTCAACCTTCATCTAATTAGATTGGATTTGTATGTTGTCATTTTGTGTGATACTGGTGTGCTGGAAATTCAAGAAAGCCCCTCCCTCACCTTACTTATGAAATTCACAACTCACTGTTAATTAAAAAAAAGCAATGTGAAGTGAGAAAGACGACAGATATTAGCAATTAGGATGGTGATGCTTATTTTACTTTACAAGGCGACTTATAATAGAACTCACTCTGCTGTTGTAGAGCTAAAATTATCAAAAATAAAATACAGATGACGAATTATTTTAAAATATAGTTAATGTAGATTTATCTAAGGTCGTTAATGTGAAGGGACAGTAGTGTGGAGGATTTAAAGAAGTAGTGAAAGCCTACGCAGCAACAAAGTTGAAAACATGTACAAGCAGCAGCACCCCCATTGAATCGATGAGTGAGAGGTACAGATGCATTTCAGCTATAAAAGTGGGTCAAAGACTTACATTATATTAAAAATGAGAGAGAAAAATTTTTAAAGAGAAATACGATCCGAGGTCACCGGTTTTAGTGCGAAAATTTTTTACGACAATCTTAATATTAAAAAAAAGCTAAAACTTTAATATTCGACGGTTTACGAAAACCTATTATTAAGATGCTCCACCAACCCACGAGACTAGAGCAGTCCTACCTTCACCTAAAAATGTAAATTAATAAAAAAAACCGTCTAGCTTTAAACTTTCGCAATAATCATACTTACCACCATTTCTGTACACACAGGAAAAGGTGCTTACCGCTTTTCAAAAGTAAAGTCAGACAATTTTTTAACTATAATTACAAGAGCAGTAACCTGAAATAAATTTCGATGTCAGCGATATAACAAACAGTCCCCTAATACTACAATAAATAATTTTGTTGATTAGAAAATTTAATTTTATTCTAATTAAACTATCACGCGGACTTTCAGAGAATTTTAATGCTGAAATAGTGCGCCAAAATAAAGCATTTCAAAGTTAAAGTTGATTTAGCCATTGAATGCAGTAGCAGTGCAAAATAGGACGATAGGACGAATAAACACCTTACGACAGTCAGTCACATGCCTTCTTTCCGTAATGAGTACACGACTGTCGCCTGTCCTTTTTCAATCTTAATTTGAGCAAAAAATATACAGAAAGAGGATTGTCCGGTCAGTCAACTCATAATTCAGTTTACGCTTGTTAACACTAGTTCAAAGAACAAAGCAATTCACTATTTAACACTTGCCGCTATAGGAGTAGAAATTGAATAAAACTTTTACCTCTTTCAGTTATTTGTTGTATAAAAATGTACCTGTTAAAACATAATGTATTAGACAGTTTTTCTGATTAGATATTTAAAAAAGCAAGAATCTAAATGAGCAGTTTTTAAATTTATCTTGGATAATACATATTTTAATGTGCTGCATTAAATTATATCATAATCTGAATTGCAGTTCATAAGATAGTAGCTATTGCCTTCATTATGTGCACATTCCTTGCACAATGTTTGGGCTTTAGAATCCTTATTTTGGGCTACAATGGCTTTGGGGGTTGTGATGCTTGCTTCTTTCAAACTTCTTTTGTCACTGTGTACATAAATGTTAGTCATATTGGACATTTCAATTTGATCTTTCAACAGAAGCTGAAGCAGAAAACGGCAGGTTCCTCTTTGTTCACCTTTGCTGCAGTAATTCTGTATAAATATCATGATGTCCCATGTCTAAAAGCTACTTTTTGCGCGCTACTGCTTCTGGACCACTTGGCTAATTTACGTCAAGTTCAGCAGTCCATGGCCATAATCCTGGCATCATCCATCCTTAGCCGTCGATTTCTCGAGCCTTCCTTCAGATTCATGTCTTCTTTTTATCTCAAACCAATAACAAATTTATATGCACCTAGCAGTAGCCTACACAGTGGGTTGCAGCACACCCCAAAGACTTTTTAAATAATAATTAGAAGTAAGTGAATAAGCAAGAAATGACAATTTCATGTAGACATGAAATGTCAAGGAAGGTCACAATTGTTACTAAAGTGAAACATAATGTAATAGAACAAGAAACTGTTCCAACAATTTCCTGCCAACGGCAGGGTCGGAGAGAACCATGAGCTAGATACCCCAAGTGGAAATAGAAAGTCGTCAGATGAAAGGCGAATGAAACCAGCAGGTGAGAAAGCGAAAGTAGGGAAAGGAGATTAGGAAAGGAGATTCAGGACACTCATGGAAATTGGTATTCATGGTTGGCTGCTGATCAAACATCTCAATCCTTAGTAGACCTACTATTCTAATCCAGAACACACAGTGGCACATGCACGCTTCAAACTATAAGCTTACTAGGAGATGATTTTTAAAATTTACCTATACGTAGAATTCCAACAATACTTACTCAATCACGAACACCCAACATGTGGTTGTATAATAAAAAAATGCTGATGTATATATATATACAGGGTGTCCGTGAACTCGGAAAGAAAAAAAATACGTATTGTAGAGGGGGCCAAACTAACCATTTTTAGCATAGGAATGTAGGGTCCAAAGTCAAGCCTTAAAAATGGCAAGCAAAATAAGGTATTGGTAGAAATAGTCAATTTTCATGTAAAGTTTTCACCATAAATGTTCAAAGTGGTTACCATTTGCAGTTATGCATGCTGCACAACGTCTATTCAGTGATTGTCTAACTCTTTCAAGCATCCCTACCATGGCCTGTACATCTCCAGCAGCAAATGCAATTCTGGCCATTTGCCATTTGTTAAGGTGGCATTAAGATGAGCTAGCACATAAAGGTAAAATGTGCTAGGGCTCCATCATGTTGAAACCACATCTGTTGGCGAATTTGAGGTGGAATGTGTGCCATAAGTTCTGGCACCTGTTCTTGTAGAAAAACGTGATTCATGTGGCCTGTTAATTGATGTGGAAGCAAGTATGGCCACATCAAATACAACACCTATTTTTGCTTGCCATTTGTTAAGGCTTGACTTTGGACCCTACATTCCTATGCTAAAAATGCTTAGTTTGGCACCCTCTAAAATACGTTTTTTTCTTGCCGAGTTCCCAGACACCCTGTATATATACATATGTATGTAAATATAGGAACTAACTAACATTTTCTGTAGGTGTGTTTTTCAGACAATTAACCCCATGTCAGAGTAGGTTGTCATAGTTACTGGAGTTACTTGTCACAATGTGAATCACTGAATTCGTAAATGAAAATTGTTTTCCTTTAAGAAAGAAACATCTTTATTATTCATAGTAACACATTTTCGCATCCTACGTTAGTTGTGGGATGCACATCACTACTAGCAATTTCTGTTTCTGTACATTTCTTACAATATCGTGCAAAAGTGTGGTAATTAATGCCCTGGGAACGCTTCTTATTTTCTGTTTTTCAATGTTAACTTAATTTGCTGCTTGTACTATCAATTCTGGGGAAACACCGCCTCTTGCCAAAGTAAAATATGGTTAAGATAAAAACACTTGACCACCTATTTAAGCCAAACTATATACCTAAACAAACGCCTCATTCATTATGGCAAAGAATTTCAATTAAATCTGTTTTTGTAGGAGAGAGCAGTTGTGACCTAAGGACATAAAATGAAATAAATACTACAAATATTAAATTTAATTTCAACTGGCGTTTCAAATTTTGAATGTTTAAGTGACGTAGAACTTTTGTCAACAGAAGGGGGGGTAGGTTCTCTCCATTTTTTGTTTTTGGTGATGTTTTAGGACCCTTCAACTATGAGGTCATTAGAATCCCGTCCCAAGCGGCCACCCATGTTAGTACTAGCTAGGGATGCATTGCTTAACTTCAGTGATCAGATGAGAGCTGTTGTATCCAATGCAATAAGCCGCTCCCAGGTGGTTTTCACATGTGGCAACTCTACCCAATCGTCGTGTGACAACTTAAACCAAGCTACCAAAAAACCTAATCTATGCTCCTAATCTGTTGAGGATTTTGGTAATCCAAATAAATCACTACAGTTTTTAGCCAGAACAGTAAACTAAGAGATGAAGCAAACATTCTGTGTTAGATGGCCCTAAGCAAGCACTTACATGAAAAATACATGCAAAAACAAATTTTCTTATCGCTCTCAAATAATGAGCACTTCAATGTGTCTCCCCACTGCTACACAGTTCCTAGAAGTCTGTGATGTGTCACTATGATGTACAAAACCAACATTTTGTGTCTCTTCTGTTGGGTAGGTCGGCATCCCCCCCAGACAACCTGGCCAACATTTCTGTGGGTTCCAGACGCCTATCTGGGGTGCCCCAGACAGCACAATCTCATCTAGAGAAGGAACCACTTTTAGATTAGGAATCTAGAATGTGGGGATCCTTACAGGAAAAACAGGAGATTTAGTTAGGATCATAAAGAATTGGAGGATTAATGTAACTTTCTTCAAACCAAGGACCCTTGGAGACCTAAGGACTCAAGGACCCTTTGGGAGGGATACAGGCGTATACACACTGCTAGTGAAGGGGGACGAAACGGGGTAGGAATAGTATTGAACAGTGAGCTGCAGCCAGGGGTCAACCTAGTTAAAAGAATAAGAAGTAGGCGAATGCTAGTTACAGTAGTTTAGCAGGGAGTAGTGCTCCAGCTCACTACTGTGCATGCCCCTCAAGCTGGTCTTGATGATACAACTAAGGTGGGTTTATGGAGGGACTTCGATGAGTTAGTGCACTCACTAGATTTTCAGGCAAGGCAGGGTAATGGTCATGCAGGCAAGGATAGTCAAGGATATGACAAGGTTCATGGGGATTTGTTGTTTGTTGGTGTTTTAGGGCCCTTCAACTACAAGGTCAATAGAGCCCCGTCCACTGTGTAGTTCTGATGCAGGGACTGCACAGACACTACACTAATGCGACGATTTTTGGATACTAGCGGTAACCAGTTTTCCCAAGCGGCCACCCATGTCAGTACTAACTGGGGTTGCGTTGCTTAACTTCAGTTATCAGACGAGAACTGGTGTGTCCAACGCAACTTGCCGCTCCCAGGTTCATGGGGATAGGGGTATGGAACAGTCAGTATGGAAGGACAGACAATTCTTGACTTAGCAAGAGCACGTGGCCTTGCATTATGAAATATGTGGTCTAGGAAGAGTAAGAAACACCTGATCACATTCAAGTTCACACGCAAGGGAGATCACTGCCCAGGGAAAATTTTCAAAAAACAATATGGCCATAGGTTACTCATGTTAGAAATCATAGTTAAAGCGGCAGGCAAGGCACATTCATCGAAAGTAGAGCAGGTTATCTGATGGTAAAATAGAGGAATTCATGCAGGAATTACACAGACAGGTAGACTGGGATGGTGAAGGAACGGTTGGTGCCATGTAGAACAGAGTCGCTAGAAAAATTAGAAAATTTTAGCTCAGAATAGAGTAGGAGGTAATTTTCAGGGCAGGGAAGACAGGAATCAGGTTGTTAGGGAAACCTTTCAATAGGATAGTTAGTGGAGATAGAATGCCTTTTGCAAGGCATGAGAGCTGGATAGTGCCACTGCAGAAGGTCATAGGTGATGTCCAAGATTGTGGTAACTATAGAGGTACTAAGCTAATTCCATGGAGCTCTGGGGGAGTAATAGAATGTCACCTCCAGGATTGAACCAGTGCCTGTGGAAATCAGTTTGGGTTCATTTCAAGTAGGTCCACACTGGACAAATCTGAGGAGCGCTTATTGCATTGGACACACAAGTTCTCATCTCATTGCAGAAGTTAACAATGCAACACCAGTCAGTACTAACATGGGTGGTCACTAGGGAAAACTGGGTACTGCTAATACTCAATAAATTCTGTCCTGTCGTGTAGTGTCTGAACAGTCTCTGCACTAGAACTATTCAGTGGACGGGGCTCTAGTGACCTTGTTGTTGAAGGGCCCTAAAACACTGATGAAACACACAAACACAGGAACCAATCTTCATTCTATGGCAGATGATAAAAAGTGTAGGGCAGCAATTATCGACTTGGAGAAGGTTTATGACAGTGTTCCATGACAAGTAGTTTGGGAGGAATAAGGGAGTAGTAGAAGGGTTTATTCGAATAGTCCAGGATATGAATGATGATTCCAATGCAAGGGTAAAGATTCCTGGATTAATTTCATGGGTTGGGGAGTAAGCCAAGCAGCCATAACAGGACGAACCCTTAGGAAGCTGCTCGTGGGAGATGAGGAGGTAGGAGTAGAGAACGTAGAAGGGAAATTTGCAGCACCCAGTATTCTTAGGGGAAATACTGGGGGCTACCCTGCGAAGGGTGTAGGTACACCAAGGAAAGGTCGAGCACTAAGTCCTTACTTTTTCATTTTGGTAATGGACAAGTTGCTGACAGGAGAAGGAGAATGGGCTCCTCAGTGCATAGTGTTGCCAATGATATCTAGAAAACTTAGTGACTCCAGAAAAGAAGGAAAGAAGGGCCTAAACGATATTAGAGGAATGATCGAAAGTGTAGGACTAAAATAAACATGAAAAAGACAGAGTATTTAGCTTTCAATTGGGATGGACAGGAAAATGATGGCGACATACTCTATAGGGGCGAACTGGGGAAGAAGGTGCAAGAGCTGAAGTACTTAACTTAGGATCAACGTTGCAATGCAATGGGGAGATAGACTCTGATGTGACACATAGAATCATTTGGGGATGGTTGAAATGGAAACAGGCAAGTGGAGTCCTGTGTGATAGGATTCCATTCTGGGTGAAAGGGAAGTTTTACAGGGCACTGGGTAGGCCTGCTATGCAATAAGGATGAGTGTTGGGTAGTGAGGAAGAGCCACATAAATAGAATGCAAGTAGCCAAGATGCAAATGTTGCCATATAGGGGAGCAGGGTGTCGAAAGCTGGTAGAGTTAAGCCTGTGAGGTGGTGTACAAAACACGAAAATCTAACAGAGCAGATGTTATTAAAAAGGTGATAGCCAATCAGATGCACTCGACACTTGTGACAAATGCAGTTGACTACCTCTCAGCTCCACTTTTTGGTTGATTTCGTGTTACCCCTCCAAAACAAAAGTGGAGCTCTTGCGTCAACAGTGTATGTGGCATTTCGTCTGCTCGCTTGCAGTTCTCCTCGGTGTTGCATGCCACGGAACCAGGCATGCGACAGATTCACAATTACAGGTAGTCTGGGGGTGGGGGACATCGTGAAAAAACGGGGGAGAGTAGGTTGAGTGGTATGATCACGTATTGAGTAGAGGGAAGGAGGAGATCGTTATATCCATTTCAGGAATAGAAGTGGTTGGAAGCACCCGGGGGAAGGGGAGACTGAAGCAGACGCGGGAACAGGTTGTCCGTTAGGATATGATATGTGTGGGAGGACGGGGACCTGGTGGGAGATAGGCGGATTGGAGGGCTAGAGCCCGTAGACCCGACCGTGCCATTGGCGGGATAACGGCATGATGATGAGATCCCATATACAGGCTGCAATTTTATTGTTACGAAGTTTGTGACAACCTGCCCCGGGGGTCCTACTACTAGGCCTATATCTCCATCAAACCCTTAACCCGTCTATCGCAGGGTCGGGCTAAATGTACATTAACAATGCAGTTCCCTTAGGTGCCGCACCGGATGTCATTTTCTGTGGAGACCTTCCAAGTGAACTATGAATTAGAATCCCGTTCATTTCTGTACCTCTCATTTCACTGTTCTGTTTCTGATTTGAAATTCCGGACTTACAGTACCCGACCCTTTCGTTGCAAGAGAAAGGTTTAGGTAACGAAAGACGTGTGACTTGAGACATGTTTAACTTCTGATGAACTCATGCATAATTTCATGGCAAATAATTACGACGGCCAGCTTGACCTCACATTGCAGGACGTTTACCTCAAATTATGGTACAAAAACGTATGCTCATTTGTTTGTCTGGCTCTGGATTGAAAGGTTTGCGTTTCGTGGCTTGTTCCAGACTTCGGTTTTAAACATTGTATTAAGAAACAGCCAAACGTTGACTGCTTATTCTACATCGACGTATTACAATTTTAAAATTATTTCTAACTCAAAAAAAGTTGTTTTCAACCGTCTGGCAAATCCCTTGCTTTCCACCATGAAAAGAAACGAATTGGTAAAAGGAATCCAAATATTAAAAAGCATTTTAGCGAATAACAAATAAAAATAAGCAATACGGCTTATGAATATAATTTTTTATGTATTAATCTCAATATTACGACGGTTGTTTATTTCCAGATTTATATCATAATATTTTCTGTAGTGAATTTGGCGAAATGTATTCCTATTATGGAAGTAGGCACAAGAGAGGACATTCCAGCAGAAGCAGAAGTCCATTTCAAATTGATGAATTCACTTGAAGGAACTTACGAATTTGGATATGACACAGGTGCAGGAGATGCCCAGTCGTATAGATATGAAAACCGAACAGCTGATGGGAAAGTTTATGGGAAATATGGATTCATTGCTCCTGATGGTGTACTGAGAGAAGTTCATTATATTGCAGATAAAGATGGATATAGGTACAGTAACCTCAATTTTTTTTAGGAAGGTATATCTTTTGTTTTTGAAGCCGCAACATTACCTATATTAAAAACACCAAAAAGAAAAATGCTTATTTAACCGCATACGCAAAAGAATCACCATTTTTAAATTCCAGTGGTTATATTTTAAATGAAGTTAAATTGATTCTGGTGCACAATGCGCGATTTCTGAAATTAAAACTGCTTATGAGATAAAATCTACCTATTGCATGACCAGCTGTTTTCAAACTACTGTATTACCAAATTCTGTGATAGCAACCGTGACTTCATTTTCCATAGAGTTTTGTCCTACAATCATGGCTTTCGAACCCAAAAGAAACTTTCTGGGATACTGAACATATCATGGGTGGCCGATGGTTAGGATTCTGTATGCACTTTCAATTTCCTAAATCAATCGTGGTCAGTGAGATATTTTGCTGACTTGACTTCTGAAATATTATAGACTCCACAATCCAGAAATAAAAAAATATTAAGATCCCTTGTGAAAGTCCAATACAATCTATTCAGATGTAATTATTGTTTATTTCCCACCTTTTTTTTTTTTTTGGAAAGGAAGTCAGCAATTCCTATCATCGAAAAGAGGCACCAACGTCAGAGGTGTAAGTGGGCAACTTTACAATTTAAGTGGGAAATGAGAAATTTCCTACTAGATGGCATACGTGCCTCGTTCGAAAGTTAATAGTAGGCTGGCTATTAGTCAGAAAAACAAGTTTTTGTGGAAATGTTTGTCCCTCACGGTTGTGTCACTTTCGTCAGGGACTTATCGTAGAAAAATTATAATACATTGATGACCTTACAGTATGAAAATTTTTTTTTCAGGACATTTCTTATTAACAGGTATCCAGTGAGAATGACAATATCTTCATTTATTGGACCTATTCCATCTCGATTGAAATTCAAATTCACAGATAAACTTTGAAGAAATGTACAAACCTCACGGGTATTACGGCACACGGCTTTATAACATTCAGGTGTTTAAAACATCGTTAACAAACAATTCAAATGATCATTTGGCAAACCGAAATTTGTCAGAATAACAGTTTCTGTATAATGCAAACCAAGATAGTGTCATGTGTAGTAAATCAGATTCAAAGGAGTATTATTGATATCAGATAACGATCGAACATTATAAGATAAGAAAAACTGAAAATCTAGTCATTTTGAAATTTTGTAAAAAGCTCTGCATATATTCCTTCATTTTAAATATTACAGTATCGTTTTTTGTGTGTTCAGAATAATAGTAAATTATTTAACATAACAACGTTTACATCAGAAAAGTATTGTACCAATATAAGCTGCTGCTTTGATTACTTTTTGACAAAATGCTTTATGTGAGCAGAAAGAAAGTAATTTTGGTTTATGTTAATCTACTTCTAAGATTTTGGAGGTATATGAAAGTGAGCAAATTGTACCTATGAAACATATCAGATTGCTAAAAATAAATTACACCAAAATGCAACTCCTAATTTGTACAACTTCTATTCAAACTGGAAAATCCGAACATTGTTCGTGGCATAAATCATCTTGATGGCTTTCACCAAATAAAAATAAATAGCTTTATCCTTCAACGCATTAGCATAGGTCCTTCTCTTGTTAGCAAAACGATGACCTATAAGTCAAATATGATAACCTATCAAATTTTAGATTTCAATCGTATCTAACTTTCCCACATACTTGACCGTACAAATGCTAAACACGCTCATTGTTATCGCGAAAAGATGCAATCAGTAATTGTCTAGATGGTTTTCCTTGATAAATCTACAATTTCTATTTAATTCGTTATTTCCAACATTTGAAATGTGATCTAGGCTAAATTTAGCAATTCAATATTGTCTGAAATTTGTAAACATGCATATTGAAGAGTAACAAATCAACCACAGTTTGTACATGTGTCAGTCATATTTTAAAAAGATAACCATAGTGCAAAAAATGGTTGTTTCACACAAGTTGAAATGTATACACCACGAAAAAAAAAAGAAGTGTAGACATGCTTCCTTCAGTGTTTGCGTGAATCCAACCAAAAATACGAAAGTCTGGTTCAGGGTAATGATGCATTTGGTTAATTGTGAGAAGCAACTTGTGCAAAATATCAGCAAGGAAGCTGTCAAAATCTTTCAACCATGAAAATCAGTTTTGTTTTTCTGAAATTTCGACTTTAAGCATATAACAATATCTAAAATTCACACCTCTGGGTGGTTGGAAGCATTAGATCTGACGCCTATTTCCTTCACAAATGAAATTCAAAAGCACGCAATTGATCGTGACTTTTTGAAGAGTGACCATCATTAGTGCCAATTCACAACAGAAAGCTATGACAATACTGAAGAGCCGAGCTTAGGAATGCTGCCAGGTAGAGATACCAATTATAAGGCATTACAAAATGACATAAGATCATCTATTGAAGTGCCTTGGTTTCCCAGTGTTCTTGCATGAACATTGCCAAATTATATTTGGCTTCAATAGAAAACTGACGGTGTAGGGTATAACTTTGAAAATTATTCGTAAAAATGTAGAAAATATGCAGTAGCACTGAGTAATAGCCTACCACTGACGGACGTTTTGTTACGTGACAGCTCAGAGGTCACTTGAGCCCTTGTTTGAGCCTCTGTTTACGTTAATCACATCGTCCAGCACCGCTTTGCACAGTGGTAAGACAATCAACAACTTTCTCAACCACCTGAGCTACATGTCGCCCAATTTCAAAGATAAGTTTTTTTTCTCCTAAGCTGATTCAAGAAACTAAAAAAAATCAACACATAACCGGGCAGGTGGAAGGAAGTACATGACTACATCATTATTTGAGATTGAAATGGAAATGAAATGATTGCCGTGAAATGATTAGAAGCGGAACTAACATTTGGGTGAAAACGCTGTTAGCATTGGCGTGTTAAATTATAAGTCCACAAATCCTGAAGTTATCGTTTCATAAAAGTATAAAACGAGTTTGAAAAGTCATTAATTTCTTATTGACGACGAAATTAATATATGAAAAGTATGATTTTCTTGAATTAATGCATCAGTATATTTTTAAAGTTTGTCACCAGAAGATTTTATTCAGTCATTGTCCCCTTTAAAGGTTCTCTAACCTCTTTTAGCTCACACAGGTAACGGCACAATGGCTTAGCCACTTCCTCACAGCCGTAGTTATACTTTTGTTGGCCATGGAATAATGAAAAATGAATTCCGTAATGGAAAGTGAAAATTAACCTTACTTGCACATGGCCAAGACATGTTTATAAATTGTTAACTGCCTCATTATGTGCTCATAAAATGTCTTATCTTACGCCGGAAACTTATCACGACTTTTATGTTGCATTATTTGAGCTTAAGATATAAGTACAACTTTGTTTAAGGGAAATTCCGAAAAGCAAGGAATTGTCTGCTTTAAAGAAAATAAATACGATGCTTTTAAAAAATAACGATGATAAAATCGTTAATTTTAGTGTAAGAATAATTGAAAACAATAGAGGGAAATATCTCTTCTTTGTTAAAACGTGTTTTTATCAATACAGTACTATTTCATATCCGACTAGCCCTTCCCTTTCTTCCAGTATTTCACATATCCTGACATTTCAAACCACATTTCTTTATTTTGGCATCCGTATATTAATTTGAGATCACTTAGTCGAATTTTAAATGAATCCTGTAGACCTATTCTTCAACTTGTGGAATTACAAAGACACGATTGTACCTCATAAAGAAGCCAAAATTCGTGTCGTTGTCTCACACTGCTCTCTCAACAACAATCATCCAATTTGCGATCTCCTTGAACCTATGTTCTTGTAGATTACGGTGGAGTCTCGATAATCCGAGGTGTTTTTCTTGTTTTTATGCTCCACTTACGTGCATATGGAGGTACAGTAGAGTCCAGAGTCTCGATAATCTAATTCTTATTGAATACGCTGCAAGCAGCCGTGATAGGCCAAATTGCCAGTGGAGAGAATGGCTCTCATTCCTAATTACTAAACCACTGAACCCCCAAGGAACCTGAAGCATAACGATGGGACCAGGACTCCCTCGGATTAATAACGTTTTGAAATAAAATTACAATCAAATTTTTATTCACATGTAGTCACAGTAGGTATGTAGTCACATTTTAAATCGTTTTAAAATTATCGCCCATTTGCTTTTGCTTCTGCATGGCACCTCATCGTAGCTGTGCGCAAATGCAGGTATGGATATATAAAACAAGCAACTCCTAACACTTTTCCTGCCTATGGCAGGGTCGGGTACCCATCTTGTCCCTCTTAATAGACACAAAGGTAATATATAGGGGCGTATTTTGCCGCAGCCAGCTGCCGGCCAAAGCTGCAGCCCCTTTGCTTATTTATCATCCGTCTACTGTTCGTTGGGGCACTCCACTAACACTAACTCCTCTACCCGTTGCATAGCAGAAAGGATTCTTTTTCGTGCAAATGCCATTGTTCCTCACACGGGTCTTCGGTTTTACTCCTCTATTTTTTTTCTGGATTTGGTTTGTGTTTTAGGGCCCTTCAACTACAGGTCATTAGAGAACCGTCCGCTGCGTAGTTATAATGCAGAAACTGCACAGACACCAAGCTACTGCGACGATTTTGGGGTATTAGCGGTACCCAGTTTTCCCAACTGACCATCCATGTCAGTACTAACTGTGGTTGCATTGCTTAACTTCAGCGATCAGATGAGAATTGGTGTGTCCAACGCAATAAGCCGCTCCCTTACTTTTCATCCGAAGGGAGGTGCACTCGGGGCTTCTCTCTCGCCCGAAAGAAGCCTACCTACTTCGTCAATCTACTGGAACCACTGGTGCAGAAAATCGAGCAAGCTACCTATTGCGCCACCGAGGTGGGTCATGTGTGAAAGTGGAACACACAAAAAAAAAACATCTTGGATTATTGGAAGCTCTGATTATCGTAGGTAGGATTATTGAGACTCCACTGTAACTTCTACATTATTAGGTACACTGTCTTACTTAGCATTATATTAGTTAGATTCACATATTCATTCAGGGCAGCAGGCAACGTGCACAAAGTTCAGTAGAGTAACATCATCATCATACCCTTATCCCGCCTGTGGCAGGGTCGGGTCTGCGGGTTCTAGCCCTGCACACCCGTCTTTCTCCCACCAGGTCCCCGTCCACCCCACACACTGCCATGTTCTTACGGACAATCTGTTCCCACGTCTGCTTCGGTCTCCCCCTTGCCCCGGGTGCTACCGACCATCTGCATCCCTGGCAAGGACCTAATGAGCTCCTCCTCCCCTCTTCTCATGACGTGTCCATACCCCCTCAGCCTATTCTCCGTCATTTTTTCTGCGATGTTCACCACCCCCAGGCTACCTCTAATATACGTATTCCTAAGGCCGCTCGCACACACAGCCACTTGTGGCGGCTGCTAGTGGCGACCACACGTTGTGGACTGCGTTTCTAATTGGAATCAAATAGGCTCAGCGCAGACACGGCGTTTGCAGTATCGCTACTGAGCCACGAGCTGCGGCAGTCGCCGTATCTCGCTACTTGTCGCCAGTGGCGGCGTTTTTCCTATTACCGCAAGCACGAGATCTCGTTGCTGCCGCCTGTGGCAGCCATTGGTGGCCGTGAACAGCGACTAGTGATCGCCACTAGTGGCTGCTGCAAGTGGCTGTATGTGCGACCGGCCTAATTCTTTCAGCTCTCGACACGCCAATCATGTACCGCAGCATTCGCATCTCGGCCACTTGCATTCTATTGACGTGGTTCTTCCTTACTGCTCAACACTCCGATCCATACAGCGTAGCTGGACTAACCACAGCCCTGTAGAACTTCCCTTTCAGCTTGATTGGGACCCTTCTATCACACAGGACTCCGCTAGCCTGTCTCCACTTAAGCCACCCCCCCGTTGATTCTACGAGTCATATCCAAGTCTATCTCCCCGTTGCTTTGGAACGTTGATCCTAAGTACTTTACCTCTTGAACCTTTTTCACCAGTTCACCCCTCGAAAATCCTGCAAGAACCAGCCCAAATGGTATGTGCCAGGATTACTATTACTAGTTAATATTGGAATTACGTACTATGCACGCCCACGCTAAACCTTTCACGAAAGTAAAAAGTCATGATTCATGAGAGGTACAAATACAGTACAGTACGTTCAAAACTTAAAAGGTTATATGATGACGCACATATATGTAAACACCGGTTTTGGTCAGCGAAATTACAAAGCAAAAAAAGAAACAGAAAGATAATTAATGGACAACTCAATTAAAATACTTCAATTTAAATTAAAGTTTGGAAAACCGTTGAGAAAAAGACATCATCATTCTCTGCAAAAGAATGTTAAAACTCTCAGAATTGGTGTTTATGCTTGCCAGATTTATACTCAACATACTAACTCTACAGTAATTATAGCTATGCGATTTTTAATTCTGTAATTTATTTCTGCAGGGAAAATTTTCATGTGGCATATAATTCATGATTCTAATAGTCCATCGCGCATAAAAAAATACCATCCCAACTTCAGTTCCTCCTAACTAGATTCCAGAATGACTTACAGCACGTATTAGAAATACAAGGTTTTGCATTAAGAACTCGTCTTTTGAACAACTCAATTGAGCAATTATCATTTGCAAGCAGACCCAAGGTGGCCATTTACCCCATATCGTGTTCCAAGCACTTTAGGAATGTTTGTACTGACCATATGCATAAAAATATAGAGCGGCCCTATTGCGTTGGACACAACCAGGTCTGATTACTGAAGTGAAGCAACGCCACCCTAGCTAGTACTGGCATGAGTGACCGCTTGGGAACACTGGGTACTACAACAGTAGAACTCCAATTTTCTGAACTCCGACTATCCGAATCGCTTTCAAAATTTCAGGAAAAAAATTAAGAAGGAACGTACTGCGATTTGCAAAATAAGGCGCGACTTGGCTGCCCAAAAACGGATACTGACAGTCAAACAGCTTAGTTTGACCGAGATGTTCAGCAAGCAACGACTTTCATTTACAGTATGGTACCTGTACATACTGTACTAATGTACAGCCCTTTTAAGCATGCTTAATATGTAAAAGTGTTGTCTTCTCATTTAATTAATTAAAAGCTCTTTTCATTTAAAAATAGTTTTTTCTCCCATTTTCAACATACAAACAGTAATAAATTAAATTAGACCTTTTTTTTCGGAAAAAATGCAATTATCCGAATTTTTGATTATTCGAATGTGGTCCGGTCCCAAATGAATAGGTTAATTGGAGTTCTACTGTACTACCCAAATCGTTGTAATAGCATAATGCCTATTGCAGTTGAAGGGCCGTACAACACCAATGAATGAACTGCATAAAAGTATAATCACTTTTTCAAAAATATGATCGCTTTTTTTACATAATTTAAAATACGAGTTCTTAATATTATAGAAACCCCTGTATGTAAATGACAGCAGCAAAATATGTTGAAAATGAAGTTGCAAGTAGAATAAAAATAATGCACCGATATAATTAATATTTGTACAAAATGAAATTTATAAGTTTAAAATATGAAGCGGACGTAAAAGATTAGGCCATTTTAGGCGTGCCCTTTATAACTACCTATGCGATCACCCGATCACTTGACTTGATCTTCCAATTCGTGTGTTTTGTTGCCCCTTTAGATGTATTAGCCCGGTTTTGCACCATTTTGTGTATGCACGTGAAATAAATAAAAATAAATTAATTAATCAATACGAAATTGTACCAATTCTCTTAGCAATTTGACTTTTTAAATCTTAGGAAATGACTATCTATCATGAAGGAGAAAAATTTTTCACATCTCCAAAATGTATACTGAGGCAATCGAATTGAGAGACCATGCATAATAAAAAGTTACAAATCAATTAGTATTCGTTAAGTAATATATCAGAAATAAGTTCTCTTAAAAATAGACATTTTAATCGGTTGTCCTTCAAAATTTAATACTTCGGTTCACATGATACTTTCATCCGGGATATCTTTACAATTTTAACTAGAGGTAAAATAAATATCATTAGGATTTTAGTATGCATGTTAAATATCTATTTTAACCCAAAACATCCGCATATTTGCAATTTAATTCAACCATTCGTGAAGAGATGGTGTGATAACACATCGTTTGTTTATTCCAACTTACAGGGTTATTCATACCAAAATCCACAGGAAAAAAGATCTTATCTTCTAATAGCGTATTTGAAATCAACTTGACAACAATTGATTCGGTTTAATTTGGATAATGTTGCTTTAGGTTCAACTAAAAACGGTATGCGGCAAGGTTGACGACTGATCATTTTTAACGCTATTAGCTCTAATTAAAATAGTTAATCAAGCAACAGTTGTCATTTAAAAAATGCAGCAATTGATTTTGTGAGGTTTTTAAGGTAATTGCTGAGATACAGCATCGTAAAGAGTACGATTAATGACCAATTCACATAAAGCAAGATGTCGAAGATGAAATTTAAAAAAAGAAAATTTCATATTCAGTAGAACTTCTCACACTCAGATCACGTAACTTGATTTTGCATATGATATTTTACATGTGCAGGTGGAAAAGGAAAATTAAAAATAACAACATTTTTACATTCAACAAGTGTATGATGAATGACCTTCACAGATCTCATATTTCAGAACTAAGGTGTAAATTACTAATTATATACCAACATGGAGTTTTAATAGACTTATTTACAATATATGCCATTGCCGTTAGTTACCAAACTAAAATGTGTAATCAAATGCGAGGCTAGACTATTTCATAGTAAGTAAAACTGTGATTTTAAGAAATATTTGCCAACAATGGGAATTACTATGATGGCATCGCTACTTTTCACAAGTCTGAGTAGTTAAATGAGGTAAATGCTGATCCAATTCTTTCATTCAGTCTCAGTGGTTGACTCGTATTCGAACCGGACGTTCAGGTGCAACAATGTAACTAATTGAGGAAAAGCTACTGTTGAATTCATCATTTCGATGTCATAATACTTATATCAAACCTTAGCACCATCACATGCTTCAAGATGACTCAGTGGCAGGATCTAAAGCAGTGCTTCCCAAACTTTTTTTTGCTATGCCTCACCTATGAATATGAATATGTAATCCTTTGTGACGGATACCTTGCTAGGGAGATTTTTTCATGCTAGACCCATATGCCTAGATCTCCTCCAGCACCCTAGCAACACCTTTGCCTTTCGCACCCATTTCAGCCGCTCCACCCCAGAACCCATCACCTCAGAACCTCTTCCAATGTGGGGGTTCCCCAACCCCGCCTGCAGTGATCCAGCATCCTCCACTTGATCCCCACATAATCCAAAGCACTCCTCTCCACCTGTGATCTTTACCATCCACTATTTCGTCTCCAGTGACCCAGCTCTTGTCCGAAACAGAAGTGAGCTCTCCCACGTATTGTCATAGATTACCTCCCTCTCTATGTTAAGCTTGTTCCCATACACCCTCAGTGTTTTATTTGCCGTCCTTCCCTCCATACTCTGTCGCCACTGCCCTAACTGCCCCACCTAAGCCTTTCTAAAATTCTTAGGGCCCCCTCCTAACATGCATAATTTTTCATATTCAAAAATTGAAATGTTTGCTAAAAACATTGATAATAGGTTTTAGAAAGAAATCACTAGAAAATTATTCAGCAAATACAGTAAGCATATTTTTAAACCATATAATAAAGAACTGAATTTCAAGTGCAAAATAATTTTTAATGAAAGCTTTTTCTATATTATTTTAATTAATTAATTTAAATTTAGTAAGATCCTTGTACTTGATGCTTGCTGCAAAGAGAGTTTATGTCAGGTTTCAATTTAGTTAACTTCAGACTAGGCCCGGCTCGTGAGTTTCAGGCGCCCTAGGCAAGTGGGTCCGCCACCGCCCCCATTAAATTTAATGCAGTCTGAGCGACCCTCACGCCTTGGCATTTGTCGCCTTGCCAATGCATTGGTATAACTCTGCAACAAGGCGCCTCAAGAAAGCCAACATCTAGAAAAGGCCCCAACAATCAGAAAAGTTTGGGAACTCAAGGACTGTGACAATTTTAAATGGCCAATAGACTGCATGGCAATGAAATACCTCTGAAATTAGCCACCCCTTCGAAATTGCCGCCTAGCTTTGCCTGCCCCATGAGCCGCCTGTGCTTCAGACGCAAGTCTCCCCATCCTAAACTCTGGGGGAGCCACTTTGGGAATCACTGATCTAAAGTATCACGTAGGTCCTATAGATATTCAATCTTCAAAATCAAGTACAGCTACTAAGCTAGTTTTTCTATCCTCACACCTCTCCTGTCTTACATCCGCTTCAATGGCTGGATTTGTAGCATGTTTGAATGTTGAGCTCATGCTGTGAAGGTATAATTGTGGATGAGATGAGTAGGTAATCGATTTATTTCGGGAAGAGGTAAATTACTCCTTTTATGGGATGGGGAAGAAAGTTGTGGCTCCATGTACGATCTACTCATAAAAATACCCTTGTACAGTATGTAAATCCTAGTTGTAGGAGTTCGTAGAACAGTAGACAGAAGCTAAATGACGAAAAACATCATAGCCACATTCTTTGTCAAAGGACATTGTCTTATTCCCTATGAGCATCGATGGGAATGATATAATTAAGAATCAGATGTTTTTCAAGGTTGACAAAATATTATTGAACTATCCTTAATTTTTTTTAAAACAAAAACAGTGAACGTGTAATACAACTTTTGATACCAATTACTAATAATAGTTTAAAGTTGTAATGAACTTCAAGATACATTTATGCTGAAGGGATGGTTCAATAGCCGAAGTCTCTTAACTGCATCTTTCTGATTGGAAGACCGTTGTTGTTCTTTTCTATCAAACAGAGCTATACAGATACGACATTAAAATTAAATTTCATTTGATTTTTTTATAAGTTTACTCTCTGATAGCAATAAACCGAGATAAATGAAGCAGGAAACGCCGTATATAAAGTGATTAAACAAGTAACACCTGGATGTAAATTTTTATCAAACGAAAGTCGGAATGCATCTAATTACAGACATAGGAAAAGCCATCTGTAGTAGTCATTGCACTACAATTTTCACACATGGCAAACGTTCTTCATTCTATTGAAGATATGTTGAATCGGACTGCGAAATGTACCTACCTAGTCTGAAATACGCTATTGGAAGGACTTTTGGTGAAGAAATAGACAAACCTGGATTGCTGATCACACCAGCCTTTCTTAACTTCAAAACGAACTTGCAATTTGCTATCTTCGCCTTTTTAAAGATAAGTTCTTTAAAACCCAACTCTGTTTTTACATGATAATGATTTAACACGAATTGGAAAAATAAATGACAACCTCTTTTCTTTTCATGATTTGTTTGTCATAAGCTGTTAAGCATTTGCTTAACAGTCAAAGAACTAATCATCATCATCATACCCTTATTCAGCCTGTGGCAGGATCGGGTCTGCGGGTCAACTGAACATGCTTTGAATGGGCGTCACCCCAGCTAGGCGTCTGGAACCCGCAGGAATATTGGCCGGGTTGTCTATGAGGGATGTTGGCCTACCCCTCTTGTTCCAACATCGCATTATACAACCAAAACAGAAATTTTGACAGGCCAATTAATGCTTTGTTGGTTATAATATTGCATGGTGGCTGACCTATTGCACAATAAAAAAAATGCACAATAAAAATGCAATGATATTTATAACATAAAATCATCATTATTGTTTTGCAGAGTTTTTTCACACGTTTCTCAATTTTCTGAATTAAGAGAATATACAAGTAATTAAATAAATTTTATTTCTTAAATACTTTTACCTCTTCATAAAGGTGGCATATTTAAAATGTCCTATTTGTGTATTTTTAGGCATTAGACTTCTGGATTAGTATTGTTGGTTGGGGTGTAAGCCAGTTGTTTTGTTGGTGTGTGAGGGTCCTTCAACTACAAAGTCATTAGAGGCCCGTCCACTGCGTAGCTCTAGTGCAAGAACTCAGGTACCCAGTTTTCCCTTAGTTCTGCCTGGGGATTTGCGAGTTTTGCTAGGGTTTTGGGGTTCTGCGGTTAACTTCAGCGATCAGACGAGAACTGGTGTGTCCTATGCAATACAGCCGCTCCCTAGTTGTGTAATTAGAGAAATTAATTAATAAAATTTATGGAATGAACATTTTAAATGATTAAAGTGTTGTCTTAAATAAAGTATTTATTTTATATTCCTCCTAGTAAACGTTTAAATAAACTAAATAAGTATTTCTTGAGTCATTCATTTCCTTAAATGATAGTGCGCAATTGTCGAGACAGCTTTAAAAAATATTTTGCCACATTTAAACATGACAACATATTTATTTTAAAGGAAATATTTATTTGCTTGAAGTGCTAATAGCACTTGAGTATCTAAGGTGACAATTAATCAAACAAGCAGAGAAAAGAAAGGATTTAAAAACATAAAGATTAAAATATATAATAGATATGAACATTACAGTTGTTGCTTGGAGTACGAGTCTTGTGTTCAAATTTAACGTTTCGAGATTTGAAGAGAAAAACCAGTTGAATGATCCTAAGTGGCATTTCAGGGTAAGTCATAGCTTTCAATCTCGCCTAACAAACAATGGTGGATAAGGATTCCAGAGTTGTTTATCTTCTTTAAAGAGGTAGTTTTTAAATGTCGCCACGCAAGAATGTAGTGTGCAAACACAAAAAAATGCTATTACTCTAGGAGCACCTCTGAGGCTGCGTCTGTATCCTGGATGCCAAATATCATAGGCAGGAGTAGGTGTATCACCAAGCCTGTGATGCTCCTATTCGTCCAGTCTCTTCACCGCCTCATCTTTAAATTCCAAGGCCAATGCCGTCAAATGACCTTGCAAACTTGCAATCATATTACCTCATATAACAATAGTGAAGATTTTAAAATTCTTTACTTGTTCCGGAGATGCACCATAATTTCAAGTGCTCCGAACCGACAACTTCTTACCTAATCGCTTTTTGAGTAGATTTTCGTGAACACTTTCTCAAATATCTGGAGTTTGCATAGAGAAATAATATGGCTTTTGTCACTGCTTATCATCTAACATGGATTTGTTCATTATTTGTAAGTATAGGATTTTTTGACTTTAAATCAAAGATTCAAATTCGTAAATTATTTTTGCTGTTTATTAATTAATGTATTACACTGCCTATGAAGAATAGTGGTAATTGTAATTAAATTTTTGACATATACTTTATGCAGTGAATTACAAAATGTAGCAGTTATTAAGTGATTGAAATATTTGGTTTTTACACAGATCGTTTACGAATTGCATCTATCAGTCTGTCAACAAAGACAACAACAAACAACACCGTCTTATCCTGAAATCAATACTTATAAATATGGCTACGATATACTTTCGCATTATCATAATGAGACCAAAGGTAATACACTAATAATATATCTAATTTCTATCATTTCTATCCCTTTAACAAAGATTTCCCTTTGTCGAATTTTAAAATTATTATTAGTGCTTTCGTTACAATAAATGAAAGTGTCCACTTATGTTGGCACTTCGCTTGAATTCTTACTGCAAATGTTTATCTTTATATTCCTGAAAACTAATAAAGCTAAAAAAAATCATTATATGTAGCTAGGTTTACTAGAGTGATAATTTTAAATGTGACAAATTATTTTTAAATCCCCTTCTGTATTAAAATGTAACACTCGATTGATATCCAATCTCATTATTATTATAGGTATTGTAAATATTTCTAGTAGTCGTAATACATTGTATCAAGACAGTACAAATACACTAATAAGCATTAGTTTCATTATACTTTCAAATGTGTTACATAGACGTTTGTCCTTTAGATGGCCTTAACATTGAAAGCACACCTTTTGAAGGTTAGCACGCTAATAAATAAAAGCGCGTAAAGTAAAATATTTTCAAGCCACAATACTACTACTGCCTTAATGTACATTCACTAAAAAAAACTTAAAACTAAGATTCCTTACGTATTTGCGTGAATCATGTCAAATGATTATGTATTTCATAGCTAATATAATAAAAATTCTACTATATGAGTTGCTTCTCTCAGCATGGCTATAACTACGAAAAACCAGTTTGAATATCGACAAAAAGACGAACGAATTTCACAACATATAAATGTCCATATAAGTTACATATAATTATAAAATTTACCAATTGAATGCCATCAATATTTGAATAACATTGTAATAAACTAATCAAAATTTTAAAACTCATCCATTTATTAAACCTGAACACAGGATGTGTTAAGAATTCACTTAACGAATCCTGCAAAATTGTGATTCATTTTTTATGGTCTGCTGAATGTTATTGCTCTCTCTCCTTCCCTCTCCTCTCTCTCGCTTGCTTAAAGATGTCAAAATATATTACGCTTTTCAAGGAATTAGTTGCATGTTGTCTTCTAGAAAGTGTTGGCATTATATTCCTCTTATGCACTTTCCTCATCTACATGTACGTGGGGCGTCTAATCGTATCCGTTTTGAAAATTCCAGTGATTCCTAGTAAAGTAGCAGCCACAAAACTCACCAATAGTATACTATAGATTAAAATTGTTTGAAGACTCTCAAATATATGCCCAAATCACTTAACCGCGTGAATAATAAGCTTAGATGAGCATCGCAAGAATAAATCAGCGATTTAAAATGGATGGTAGCCTATAATTTTCACGTTTTGTAGCAAATGAGAATGGACTCTGAAAAGCAATTTCAAAGTTGGTGAATCTTGGGTGATAGTAAGAAGTTAGGAGATGTGAGGAAAAGAGTAACATTGGCCTTGGCGTCCTGAATACAATCACTGTCGTTAAAACGAATGAATTAAATGAAATAAATTTCAGAAAATAATATCATTCTGTGGCAGTGAAAGTCAATAAAAAGATGCAGAAAATATTGTGCCCATTGAATTGCTTAACGTCAAACAAATGTATATAGGAAATCAAATAATAGTATCATATCAATATTTCTAAGTAACTATTTCTTGCATCTTTGTTGTCGTCGTTTTAGGGCCCTTCAACTACAAGGTCATTAGAGCCCCGTCCACAGCATAGTTCTTATGCAGAGACTGCACAGACACTACACTAACGCGACGATTTTTGGGTATTAGCAGTATCCAGTTTTCCCAAGCGACCACCCATGTCAGTAATAGCTGGGGTTGCGCTGCTTAACATCAGTGATTCGCCGCTCCCCATTTCTTGCATTAATGAGGGCATTTATAGAAGTCCGGTGCCTTCCCCCCTCCCCAGAAACAAAATTGGGCAAATCAACCCATACAGCCACTTTACGTTAGAGGACTTTAGGGTGAAAATAAGTTACTAGTACATACAGTAGATACCAAATTTTTTGGCGAGGAAGGAGGTCGGCTAGACTAAGGTTGGGTGTAGTTTATTTGCTTGTCATACCGTCTGCCATTAACGTCTTAAATACTTAGAAAGAAAGGTATGATAAAGGTGGCAATAAAACAGTGACATGTAAAATTTCAGAATAGAAAAACTCTCTTAACGTAACAAAAAGTAGTTGGAATGCAAATCAACAAAACAAGTTACCTCTTTGATCCCCTTTGTGTTATGAAACAACTTGTGGAATTCCTTCTACAACAAAACGACTAATTGTCAAAAAGCGTTTGCTTCAAAACTAATTCTTGCATCACCATTATTTCGGTATTAAACGAATGCTTCTTTAAATGCTATCAGTGACTTGATTAAGAATAACCCTCCAATAACGCCCTCGCACTTTTTCAACTGGTTACAGTGAAGCAAATTAGGTACTCGTCGCCTAATTTGGATACCATTAGGCGACGAGTGGCCACCAATTACCCGAAATGGCAGGATAGAACGGGGAAATACAAAGGGAAACATGACATAAAGCGGAAGGAGGAAAGAGAAGAGCTTATGGACCAGCTGTTAGGCGATGGTTATGTTATCAGGTTGGCTACTGACAAATGCCACAACTTTTTTAGGTTGCTTCTTACGAAAATGCAGGGATACAGTTGACCTTATATAATTTCACTACCCCACTGTACGAGAGGTTGCAGGGGCTAGGCACAAACTTTAGCCTTTTTGACAAAAAATGTTTTAGTTTTAAAGGATAGGTGAAAGTAAAATAGATCTATCTATCAATATATACACAGATTGCACATCACAAAATCTGTATGCATACTGCATATTTATGGATGAACTACTTCAAGTATTGGTCCAGTTTTAATTGTCTATTAATCCTGTGCGATAGGAGGGTCCCAATGAAGCTGAAAGGGAAGTTCTACAGGGCAGTGGTTAGGTAGGCTATACGGATAAGAGTGTTGGGCAGTGAGGAAGTGCCACGTCAATAGAATGCAAGTAGCCGAGATACAAATGCTGCGGTACATGAGTGGGGTGTCAAGAGCTGATAGAATTAGAGATTAGAATTACGAATGAGTATATTAGATGTAGCCTAGGGGTGGTGGACATCGCCGAAAAAAAATGAGGGAGAGTATATTGAGGTGGTATTGACATATAATGAGACGAGAGGAGGCAGAGCTCGTTAGGTCCATTTCAGGTATGCAGGTGGTCGAAAGCACCCGAGGCAGGGGGAGACCAAAGCAGACTTGGGAGCAAGTTGTGCCTATGGGTATGGTGGTGTGTGGGCTGGACAGGGATCTGGTGAGAGATAGGCGAGAGTGGAGGGCTAGAACTCGCAGACCCGACCCTGCCGCAAGTGGGATAAGGGTATGATGATGACGTATACTGTACGAAGCACGACCACCAAGAAAGAAATTTATTTTCAGACTAAAGAAGGAAGTAGAGTTTAGGCACGTAGCAAGCTCACAACTGAGTTACCGCACCACCACACTGCTACACCTAAGGCTAGGCGCACACTATAGTCAAGATTGTCTGACTGCAGTCTGTGTGCTCAGCTCAGGCAATGAAAATCAAGGGATCTAATAAAGAGCAAGGCGTCTAATAGAGAAAACTGATTAACAACGACGTTCATGCATAGACAGGTCTTGACTATACAGTGTGCCCCTAGCCTAAAATTTAACTTTTGTTTTAAAAAAAGTAATCAGGTCAATTAACAGCAGTTTAAATTATTAATCTCAATTGTTTGTGGTTTTTTTAGATGACAAAGGTACCGTTCGTGGAGAGTACGGTCATTGGTCACCTGATGGTTGGTTTAGAATAACTAATTACACGGCTGATAAAAATGGATATCGAGTAATTCGACGTCGACTCCGTGGAAGACAAAGACCATTTAGCGTGTTTCCAACTCGAAAACATGACGAAAGTTCAACCAAGACTAGCCCTGCAACCGGAACAATTCCTGATACTGTAGTAGTTGCGGGATCAGCTCCAAAGCCTGTTATTACAAACGTAAGCCAGAGGTATACCCCAAAGGTACCTTGGCCACATATTTCTGGTGATACAGTTGGCGTTACAAAACCTACAGTTGAACTGCCTACAACAATTGGAGAAATTAGTGGTAGTGACAACGCAGGAGTTACGGATTCAAAAGGCGATAAAAATGAAGACGAACTTTCTGGCATAATTATAGAAGACGGAGACGTACACGATACAGATGAACATGATTCCAAGAAACCAGGAACTCAGGCGGAAGGAAGCCCAGGAAATGTTGCTACTACAAGACCTGAACAAGTTGGTGGGGGTATTGGTGCTGGAGGAGACGGATCCCAGGCTAACGGGGGGAATGCTAGACCGAGTGATATTCCAAGAGTCACTGAAGGGTTAAATGAAAAGCCTGAAACAGATGGAACAGGAGGAAAGCTATATGAGGATGAAATCAGTCGGCGTACAACACCGTCCCACCGAGTACCATATGGCCGACCTGTAGATGTAAGTGTTAGTCCTGGAGGAAGTGGCAGCACACCTCTGATTGAGGGTGTTAGCCCTGGACAATATGGTGGCAAACCTACTGTCACAGATATGGGGAATGGAGGACGATACGATTACACTGGAGCGGAAGGAAGACCAAAAGGAACTGGAGGAGTCTACTTTCGTCCCGGAGGAGTTGCAGAACGAAAGCCTTATGAATATGGAGGACTTGATAACAGTAATAGTGAAAACAGGACACCTGACATAAGTGGATATCCTGCAGCTCATGGTCAATCCACTACAATAGGTGTCAGTTATGGAGGACATGGTGATAGACATGGCAAGGTTGGGGCAGAAGGACAGCCAAAGGGAAATGAAGAGACAAGCGAAGGAACCGGAACTGGAGTTTATGGTCGGCCTGGTATTGGAGATGTTAACCATGGACTTGCGCCTCATAATATACCTGGTGTAGGTAGCCCGGGTGAACCGGAAAAGATCGGGAGTCCAACAGTTGCTACAGGTGGACCGTCTGTATTATATGAAGGAGGTGGACAACCTGGAATATCTGGTCAAGGTAAACTAAATAATGAAGTATATAGGCCTGTAACAGCCACTGCTGAAACAGATGCCCACAGGGGTGGAATACCGCCTTTAGGAATCTATCCTGGAGCAGGAAATTTTGATACAAGTGGTGCACCATCAGTTCAGGATAGCTCAGGTTCTGACAGCTCACCTACATTTCCCACGTATGGAAGACCATCCAGTGTTCTTATTGGTAGACATGACATTTCTTCCAATGTTCCTAATGCAAGTAACGTAGGCTCAACTCCAAGACACAGTACTGCATTTCAAAGTTATCCAGGCTACAGAACTAGACAGGCATTACCTACAACAAGAGGAGATCAAGGGTTTCATCAGGCAGCAAGTACCCCTCCTCTCGTATTCGGAACATCCGAGTTTAAACCTTCCAGAACGGAACAATCACCAATTGGTGTGGTACCTACGGATGCATTTAATGGAAATGGTTCTAATGTTAACAGTTATCCAGGTGGGCAAAATGCGGTGAGAAACGATAAATTTCACGTTACAGGAACTGATACTGGTACAACTGCAACAGGAGACGTTCTACGGCCCAAACAAGGTTATCCTCCAGTGCAGTATTCATTTTCAAACAACCGTCAATATCAAGATTCACGTGGATTCGGTAGTGGATCGAGAAGTACTCCTAAAACATGGTATCCATCTGCGCAGCCTTCTATACCAAGTGGTCAAGCCTCGGGCCAATCTTGTACAGTAGTCCCAGGTAAATTGAAATTGCCAGACAACCTCAAACCACTTGGAGTATCTCAAGAATCTCATGAAACCGTAGAAGATAAAATGGTTGGCAAATATACCTTAACATTTCCTTTGGGTTATGTAATGGAAATTTCCTACTCCGCTTATCAAGATCCAAAATTGGCATCCCATTATCTTTCACATGAAAATCAACAAGTCAGCTGTAAGTAAATATATCAAATGTGATTAAGATATAAGACAAATTATCCTTCAGCGCAGTTAAATGCTCGTAGGTAAATTTCAGGCTCATTATGAGTCAATTATAAAACATTTTACGTATTGATCAGGCTGAAATGTTTATTAATTTAACTAATAGATTGTTTCCTAGTCCGAAGGTGAAAAGAATTCATTGGTTATTTATCAGAGATAGGTGAATGAAAGTTGGGTCGAAAGTTGCACTGTCTGTTTAAAATTAGCTGGTAGAAAATTGTTTGAAAGAAAACAAACACTTGTTGACATTATGACTTCAACTCATCTAAACAATAACTGCCATATTCTTCTACTGACATGAACTACCATTATCACTGGTCTCTTGAAGAAGAAGAAATCATATTAAACAAACCGATGCATCCTTATCTTACACACCTGTTTCTTTGCCTAAACGTAGTTTGACTGGTCTGATCTACTCATCGTCATTCGTTATTTAAGGATATTTGACCGCGATTTGTCATTGTTTCCTTATTCATTCATTGCAGTCCTTGGCCGCAAATTGTTTCTTTTAATAATTCAGCACTTAAAAGTTTCTTCGTAAAAGATATTGCTTAATACAGTATTAAAAATATTCGATGGAAACAGTATTGAAAGTTTTAAATCTTGATTAACACTGTGACGTAACGTCAACAAGTTTGTACCAACGGCAATACACTCATAAAACTATAATTGACACATAATTATTACATGGAAGTGACACGAAATATTGTAATCACATATTTCAGGATGCGACATCAATGTATACTTATTGCACTTTTAGGCATGCTGATTGTTATTTTTATAACTGAAAAACAAAACTGCCAAGTGACTGTGAACCAAGAAGTTGTCATTTTTATAATCTTGGAATGTTTAATACAGTCAAATACCGTCATTTTTCTGCTGAACAGTGAAAACGTTAAATATTTTTGCTTTTAATTTTATACTTTAACTTATAAGCTTTGTAAACTATTAAACTTTATTACTGAAATAATTTTTGCTGTGTTTATTGCCTGTTATCACTTACTGTTAGATAACAAGTCTTAAAAGTCAACCACCCCAAATAAACACTCGCGAAATTTGGACGACAATAAAACAGCACTGAATAGAAGAAGGAAATGCAAGCAACAGATTATAAATTTTATGTAATGATCAATGATAATTTCCTACACAAATAACAGTATAAAATATTAAAAAGTGTCAGCAATGTGTTAATTTATTACCCATTCTCCACATAATGCTCATGGAAACGCACGTATCTTTATAGATGCAATTGTATATCCTATTCTGAGTTTACGAAAGAAAGCAGCTTTCATACTAAAACGTGCGTTGCGATTACTATAATACTGTAACTACATCTAAATTTAATTATAGCAATTATGGAAAGAAAATTTAAAAAACACTAAATATGAAAGGAAATACCTAAATGAAAGCAACTGTATTTCTGAGTGTTAATTTGCATCTCTTCACCAACCTGTTGTTTGTTAAGTTAAACGAAATTAATAAGTGATGACGGCTTGTGATTCATCTGAAAACCATTAATCTTCATCGTGAAAACTAGGGAGGCCAAATTATTGACCTTCAGACCATACGTTTCTCTAATTTGCTGCTATTTTCAGCTTGCATATAAGGTAATAATTAGCGAATATTTCGTACTCTATCTCGTAAGTTTGTGGCGCAGTTAAGATCATAAGTTATCCCGCAAGTCGAATCACTTACAAAAATAAAGAAAAACCTTGACCTCATTGGTTTAGAAATGAACAAGGTGATGTCACTGTCATTGCATCTCATCCCACCCCCATCATTGCAAATCATTAAAATAAACATTATTTTGTAAAAAAAGAACTTATGCCTCACATACTAATGGCAAATTCAGAAATGCCGACCTTTCCTTTAAAGCCACAATGACTGGTATCCTGAAACCTTCTGTGTAGGGATCAAATATTTACGTTTGCAATGAGATGTACCTTTCGGAAATTAATATAGGCCTATAAGTCACTGCACCTTTATGTATCATAAGAAGTGTCTTTAAAATAGTTGTGACTTTTGGCCCATTAGGGGAGAGGCAAATTGCGTTGGACACACCAGTTCTCGTCTGATCACTGAAGTTAAGCAACGCAATCCCAGCTAGTACTGATATGGGTGGCAGCTTGTGAAAACTGGGTACCGCTAGTATCCAAAAATGCATTAGTGTAGTGTCTGTGCATCCTCAATCCTTCGCATTAGTGTGGTGTCTGTGCAGTCTCTGCATCAGAATTACACAGTGAACGGGGCTCTAATGACCTTGTAGTTGAAGGGCTCTAAAACACCAACAGCTCATTAGTTCCCTTCTCCTT
The DNA here is from genome assembly GCA_013389805.1 of Trigoniulus corallinus. NCBI lineage: Eukaryota > Metazoa > Arthropoda > Diplopoda > Spirobolida > Trigoniulidae > Trigoniulus > Trigoniulus corallinus. The sequence goes on from JAAFCE010001036.1 coordinate 20,994,423, forward strand.
GTTTATCGCCTTTCTATCCTGAAAACTTCCTTCCTTCACTCAATTTGCTTTTCTGTCAAGATATTATGTTACCTTTCACATGTCTTTATCTTCCCGGTTGTGGCTTTCCGTCTTCTAAAATACCGGTTGTCTTTCTTAGATTCTGTCAAAAGACCACAAATAAGTAGTGTTTCGTCACAGCAATGTTACAATCTGCATAAACACCATAAATTTCAAGAAAGCGCAGTCAACAATAAGACGGATATTGTCTTAAATCTCGTATCTTAAAACCACCAGACATGGTTTTTGAAATACCTGACTAGATAACAGAAATTAGATGTCTGGAGATAACGTGTTGTAGTACATATCTAACCAGAAATACGAGATATTTACATACTCGTAATTATAGCTGACATGTCCATCAAATTAAATTAATATAATACACCGTAACCACCAAATATCATCAATCGAAATAGACTTTGCATGAGCCCAACCACGTGTGAGTAATGTGCATGCCCGTCAATACAAAAGCTCTTTATTGCAGTGGTAAAGTTCAGTAAAAGACTTGAGAACGTAAGTGAAATGAGGAAGAAAGCCTCAATATAAGTCACTTTCCCTTTTTTTGTTAACAAAAAATAACGTTTCCGCAAAAATATTAGAAGACCATCACCAAAATTTAATTTTATCTCATAAAGGTCATGGTAAAATTATGTTAGAAATGTAAACCTTGACAACCGCTATATGTCTTAGAATTTCGAATATCACGATTTGATTATTAAAATTAACTTTGCACAGTCATTTTTTGATTACCTAAAGGTAGAAAATAATCTCTGGTATCGCTTTATCTCCGCCCCCATGTCCTTTCATTGCAGAACATCACACTTGTAGAAAAAATGTGTCTTTGAGCCAGCAGAGGTTACTATAAATGAGGACGGTTGATGCACACGTCAGGTAAAAAGTTAGCACCCAGATATTAACTTGTCGACCAATTTTTTTGTTTGTGTTACTTTGGTGATGCTTATACAATACGGCATTTGAAACCAGAATCATGCCAATGACAACAAAATTGATGGTAAGTTCAACTATAATTATCTTCCAAATGATAAACTTTATTAGAAAAAAAAACTGAATTATTGAAATTATATAGGACTTTATTAAATCTAGTTTGAATTAATACTTTATTAGAATTCTTTGAAAAAACTGTATGATTATTATGTGAAAATCGAGTAGCTCCTTCTGTTTCTTATGAGACATTTATGGCCGAGCATGGCATCCTTAAAAGCAACTTAAAACCGCAACGTCCCATCGTTAATACTAACATTAACTTTTCATAGATTAACTCTTTCAACCCATGATTATTTTAGTCTAATGAACTTTATTTCTGTAGATTTCCTTTGTAATGTCAATATTCGTAGTGACATGTGTTACCTCAATCTCAACGTACGAAAGGTACCGATATCAATCAGAAGACGGACGATATTTTGCTTATCAGCACGGTGATGGTCAATTTCATATTGGTAACTGGACAATAGATGGTATTGCAAGAGGATCTTTCGGATGGTCGGACAAAGAAGGAGTAGAAACGGCACTTGAATTTATCGCAGATGATAGAGGATACCGTATAATTCGTCGTCGAAATTTCACTAGAGTTAATTTTGGAAATGATAATAAGGGCATTCCTATTGAAGAAGATCCTAGCGACCTGGAACACTCTGTGATATCTTATGCCTTCAAATATCTTACGGGAAGTACTTTTCGAGTAGAACAAAAAAGAAAAACTGGACTGATATATGGAAAATATGGATTCATTGACGGAAATGGAAGGTTAATTATTATGTATTACACAGCTCACAAAAATAGAGGGTTTCTTCCTCTAAGAGAAGTCTATGATCCCAGTAGAGGAAAATCGCTAAAAATTGCCGATGCTTATAAACTGCCTCTTCGTGATGTAGCTGCAGAATATGGATTAAAAGAGTATTATCGCTCAGCTAGGGCGTAAAATGTTATATTGTAAAATAATAAATTATACCTATTAAGTGACTAACAATGTGACAGTAAGTGAATATTTTTATACTCAAAATATACGTATTTTGAATGTTATTAATGAATATCACGAGAACTCCATTTAAAAATGATAATTTTTTTTATACTGAAACGTTTTTAATGTAATTGTGACCCTCTCAACAGTTAATAAGCATTACACGAACTACTGTATAATCAAGCATTGTACATTATTTTTTTATAACCCTTTTTTACTTTTATACGTAGATATAATATAAAATTTGTGTACGATATGCCAAGAGTGACAAATGATGTAGTCATGTCAAAAAATATAAGTTGCACAAAACAAAATTGTAATAAAAGTAAGTCATGTACCTCAAAACCTTAATGTCAAATCGTGATTTCTCTTTCAAAGATGTCTGCATCACGGTGCTTGTTAATCATGTATTATTTCAAGACGTAAACCGAGTGATAAATGATAATTTGTGAGCCAGTTAATAAAAAGATTGCATATTAAAATGAGTATCAAAGGTGACATTTTGGTCCACGGATTTAATTAATGATCACCATGCAGGTAGCAGAATGTTTTTAGTCCACGCTATTAATAAATAGCACTTACTGCATATCATCATAATAACAAGTAATATAGCGTTTATAGGTGCGTACTATGTTGAAATGCCCAAGAAAATCGAAAGTAAAATAAACAAAACACGGTCCAAAGCAAGATAGTGGCATCTACGTGTAGGAAGTCCCCTACTCAAAAAGAATTATCAGCTTCATTCGGCACAGAAATCTACATAACAGGATTGGGTAGCATGATTAATCACCTTCCAGGGTAACGCGGTCCCAACAAAGTCACCTTCTTGACATTTTAGTCCCTTTTGGGTCTCATCTCTACTCAGTGGTGATTTAGTTCAGAAGCGGAGGTTTGATGCTGGCAAATTAATGCGAGAAGAAGCGCCACATCTGACCCTCTCCGTCAGGTGAGAAGCAAATTCAAAATCTCTTATTGTGTATATGATTCGACCTACTCGTGAAAGTGCCCCTTTTGCATATGAAATAAAAAATACCCTGGTGTAGGAGGTGAACACCTGATGTTAACCAAATAAATCACGTTTCAATGAGCGCTGTGAAGTGCCTTAACCCCTCAAGCATCTCAGTCACATTCTGGTTATTTTAACTTTTATCCAAAATCAGGTATATATTACACAGACAGGCAACAGGATGATGATATTGATGAGACACTCATCTTGAGCATAACACAGGTGGAGAAAAAAACAGCTAGTCAACTTCACTTTTTAAAAAAGACGTTTGATGGAAATAAGTAAGATAACAGAAGATGACGTTTCAAGGTCGCCTCTATTATTATTATAATAACAACCACCTTTAGTTATTTGTGTCAATGACAGTCACACTGCTTTTACTTCAGTAAACAGAAACAGATTTTACAAAAAATTTGAAAATAATCTTAGAACTATCTTTCTTTTCTAGATTAAACTAAAGTTAATCTTCGTTCTCTTCAAAATAACTAGTTTTTGCCAATTAGGGAATATACAGTGTGCATTTTCGAGACTACCATCGACTTGTGTTTCTATACTATGTGCATGAATTTTAATTCCACTAATGATAACAGGGAGATAAACAAAAATATTGTAGCTTAAAGTTTAGATAGGCATTTAGTGCGTTTCTGAAACATGTTTCTATTTCTAACGTGTATTCAGCATTTGGAAATAAAACTCCGGAAAACTGGTTCCTCGATGAAAATATTGTGAAATTAGCATTATAATTGAATAACACGATTTTTAATATTCAGAATTCATGCTGCACACATTCTGCACTTTTCAACACTATAACATACTGCACACGTATCTAAATGCGACTGTTACTATTCAAGGCATTCTGCTTCTCATGAATGGCCTCCATTTATCATATAAAAATATTCATTTTTAGTGATTCTTGTCCAGACTGTACCTAATTTTAATTTTTATGAAACACGAACTTATGATGTTTTAAAAAAAGCAGCATATTAATTTTATTCATCGAGTCACTAATTTTAATTCCAACAATTTTCAAAACTAAAAAAATACTCGATTGCTCAATTACGTTTAAGTTAACAATTGATACATTCGCTGCACATTTATTACAAGGCCCATACACTGGTATGTTTTGAAGAAGTGTAGTGAGAGCAATGAGATACTTAACTAAACACTGACCAGCAGTTAATAAATAAGGTCATCTAAAACAATAGAAGTTATTTTAAATAATGAAATTTATTTTAGTTATTATTATGTGTTACAATAAGTTAATGGCGAAAGAAGACTGCAGCCAAGAAATGCGATGAAAAAAAAAAGAAAGAATATACAGAAAATTTAAGTCAAATTTTAAAAGAAGGTGGTAACACATATTTCTGACCTTGGAAAAGTTATATGGCGTGATAAGAAACAGAAGAGATTATAAAAGAAGCTCTACATCTACCATGTGACTTTCATTTCTATTAAAACAAAGAGCTAGAAAAGTAGGTGAGGCTTTTTTGTACATCATGGTTGTAAATTAAAACTACTACTCTTTATAACAGGACTTCAACGTCAATTCTCAAGCAGTGGGACTAATACGAGCTTGAAATGGTTCACTTTTTTCACTTATTTGGGCGATCTTAAGTGAATGATACATTTAAATGCCAAAAATCCCAACTGACGTTTGCTAAATAAACCTCATTGTTTGGTTAATTAGAGCTACGAATTTTTATGCAGCTTAGACAACACTACCAATAAAAATTGGCACAATTGCAAGAGTCAAATGCTTTTGTAGGATTACCTACATAATTAAATATAAAGTACTAGCAATCTACGCAAAATACCAATGACCAGAAAATAATCTTAATGGTTTTAAAATACTCTAGTTATCAATTGCAATTGGAAAATAGTCTTGATGTGATTATATTAAGAATATAACGTTGTTAAGCTTTGCTAGACTTTGCAACTGAAGATGTATCTCTTTTAGGAGGAGAATCATCGTCATCTTTATCATCTAATTTATCCTCAATTTTTTCCTTGATTTCTTCTTGAGCATCTTTAATTTTTTCTGCAGCTTCTTCATGAGCATCTTTAATTTTTTCTGCGGCTTCTTCTGCCACCTCCTTGATGATTTCTCTTGCAGCTTTTTCAATTTTAGCAGATTGTCGCGGCAAAACAACCGGTTTAGCTTTGACAGGTGTTGCTGCAACTACAGTCCTTTTTCGGGCATCGATTACAGGCTTCACAGGTGGTGGTGGAAGATAACTGCTAACACTCTTGACAGGAGTTTCAACTATGACCTTAGGGCGGATGACAGGGGGTACTGCAACTACAGTTACAGGCCCTACTTTTGGCACTTTAACTGGAGTATGAACAACTTTTACTGTAGGACGAGGAGGTGCAACAATAGCAACGACAGGTGATCCAGCTCTTACTTTGTAATAATCGTCATCGGTTGGATCAAAAAGGTCGTCAGCATCCACTTTGTATATTAAACCAGCTGCATTCTTCACAAGAACCTCATCTTTTTCCAATTTATAAGCTCTTCCTGCATTATCTTCAATAAGATATTCATCCAATTCGACTTTATGTACTCTGCCGAAGGAGTCCTTCACAATTGTTTCGTCCTTCTCGAGCTTATAAACTCTTCCGTCGCTACCTTCCACCAATGTTTCATCATCGTCAAGCTTATGAACAATGCCTTTACTATCCTTTACGAGCCTGTCATCGCTATCCACAGCGTGAACTCTACCAGTATCATCTTGGACTAACACTTCATCATCATCAACTTTGTGAACAACTCCTCTGTTATCTTGAACTAAGACATCGTCGTTGTCGACTTTATGAACTCTACCAACGCTATCCTTAACCAAAACATCATCATCATCGAGCTTATGGACAATTCCTCTGTCATCCTGAACTAAAACCTCGTCATTCTCTACTTTGTGAACTCTTCCATGACCATCTTTAACCAGGACCTCGTCGTCGTCTAGTTTGTGGACAAAACCTCTATCATCTTGCACAAGACGTTCGTCGTGTTCTACCTTGTGAACTCGACCAAATTTATCCTCGACCAGGACTTCATCGTCATCGATTTTGTGGACGAATCCTCTGCTGTCTTTTACCAAGACGTCGTCGTGGTCAACGTCAAAAGAGTCAGTAAGGCGGTCAAAAGCATCTTCGACAGTGTCTTCAAACGAATCGAATAAAGGCTTGGCATTGATTAATGCCACAAGTGCTAAGATGCAAACCTGGAATAAATAAAACCATAATGTCATATATTTGATACATTTCAGATATTATTCTATCTCTGAGCTCACATCACTTCATATTATTCTGACTCAGTTATAAAACAATTAATTGATAAATAAATAGAAATTCATAAAGCTGTTTCTAATCTTACAAAACAATTGTTGAATCTTGAAACAATACATTTGCTTTTATAAAGAAAGTGATCTTAATATAAAGCCATTTTGAAAATACATCCATAGATACAGTTATAAAATTTAAACTTACCAGAAATTTCATGTTGACACCTGTTGTATTGAAGTTATTTTCTGAAATGTGGATTACTGAACACTAGAGTTGAGATCTAACAAACCAATAGCTGTTCACAGATCAATCTGAGGGAATTTCCAAGTCGAAAGTGATATTTAAGTATTCGGTTGTCGTTAGTTTGGTCACAAGGTTTCAATGGCGTCATTTCCGTTTGGTCAGAAATTTTGTACAAATTTTCATGTGACGTTTCACTTACGCACACCTTCCTGATAAGAGCTAAATACCAAACGGTTGGCTTTGAAATTTCAATGACATGGACACTAACTATCCACCCAACTTCTGCTTCTACGTAGATACATTTAAAATGAAATGATCATATCATGTTCCAATGTCAAAATTTGAGGCAAATCAGCCTAAAGGTCAACTTGCGTACATAGTTTTCCTAAAACAATGAAACTTCTCTCATTAAAATACATCACACAATTCGTGTTTTTTCAAGTGCGAATTCAACGAAATTCCTTCCCATTAAAGTTTTACACATAAAAAAATGATCATAAAACACTTCGGATGTTCACAATAGAAGGTAAACAACATTCATTTTTTACCAACAAAAATATTAGGTTATAAACACCTAGAGAAACAAAATACTTTGGGCTTATATGGAAATGCTATAAATTAAAAGCAGTAGTTCAAGCATTTGAAAATGTTGAGATAGTAGTACACAGCTCAACATACTGTCCTAGATTTACAATTTATTGAAAAGTGAGACTGGCAAGTGCAGTAGCAGGTGCAATGGGGCTCTTGCAGTAAGACGTTCACAACACCTAAAATTCACGTGATTGCAATTTCGTATTCTGTAATCTCCTATTTTATTTGAAAATTATGTCATTTTGACACAAATAATGGTACTTGTGGCGTTTTAAAGAATTTTAATTCAAAACTTTGGATAAACTGCATATATTCATCATCTACATTTGTTGACTGTGAGGGGATGCCGGCCTACCCCACGTGTTCCAACACCGCATTATACAACCAAAATAGTAATTTTGGCAAATAAATTAATGCTTTGTTGGTTATAATATTCCATGGTGTCTGACCTATTGCACAATAACAGTAAGCAACATGGATATTCCAGACCGCATGCATACTGTATATATTCATTGTTCATATTTATTGTTTTATTTTTTAAACTGCCGTTACTACGTTAACATTTTAACCTTAAATGCCTATGGCAAACCATGTTAGATTCATGCCATTATTGCTACAACTACGTAGTTACCATTATAATTCTTACTTAGATGTAATGTTTTTATCCTTTTAATGAAACCGTTAATTGTGGTCATGGAGTAGATAACAGGTTTATTACAACAGAGGTAGGTCTGCATAGGCGGTGCAGAATACAATTAGCTGAATAAACATTCAATAGATATTGGGAAAGCTTCTAGGAATTTATTTTAAATTCAAGATTTGGATAGTAGCTAAATCAATTCTTTAATTTTAGGCATTAATGAAAAAAACATCCATGTGATAAAATATCTATTGCATCATTGGAATTAAATTTTTTGGTGGAAAATGTCATTACTTCTTGAAATCTAGAAACTTCAGTTTACGTCATAATTATATTTCAAAATCTTAAAAATTTAACAGGACTCAACAAGCGTTATAAATTATCCAGATAATAACAGGATGTAAAAGCAAGACTACTCCAAATTTTTATGACATTCTCAGCCATGGCTATCAACTCAATGTCAAACTAGTTGAATTCAAATAATTACTTCTTTTTCGTAGCAAATAGTTTATCTTATCAAGATTTTCAAAGCATTATAGTAGTTTCAACGAATCACAAACTAAACTACATTAATAGGACCAGACAAACTCTACCAGGACTACAGGTTCCAAATCGATATTTAGTGGGGTACCATTAAGGTAGCCACTGAGGGTACCACTGGGTGGTGACACAGACCTTAGAAAACCTATATCCACTGCTGAATATACAGTACTAATTCTGTCATAGGAAAATTCCTTCAATACTCTCATATCTAAGACAATTTATTTAATCGCGATATAATTATATATATTAAATTCGAGAAAAATCGATACAATATCAATTTTATGTATAACTAATCGATATTTTCAAGCACTTGTTTCATGTCCATTTTTCTTCAAATGATTGTGATGTGGTTCGCCTTCAATTTGTGTAAGTAGATATTATAGACGCGCATTCCTAATGACATATAGGAGTGAGTTTTTAAGATTTAATCTGTATTAAAATTAATTATCACTGCAAGGGTGGATACGCCAACTTTTCATTGTGTAGGTAATAATAGGCTACTGGTGAGCGCGCATGAATTTAACCTGCATTCAAAGAAGGAGAAAAAGTAATAGGTATACCCACCAACGTATGTTTTATTATGAAGTAAAAATTTTCATACAAGGTAGGTTAACGTGAAATAATTAAAAATCAACTTTGAAATTCGTCAAGGTGGTCCAGAATCAAGGCGTTTAATGTAATAAAAAATGGACAAATCAAAATAATTTTATTCTAGATCCGGTAAACCGAGGAAAAGGATCAGCAGGCAACTGGTACCAAACATTGGACTTGAAAATTAAGGTGTTGGCTACACATCAAGTACACTTCCACAGGATTACAGTTTAAATTAACACATTGCTCAACGTTTTTAGTTACACACTGCTAAGAAAAACAGGGTCACTTAGTCGGTAGCCAGATTATTAGATATCACCTACGTACATCAAACTGTTGATCAACTACTGCTGATTGACAAAAAGGCTGATTTTCTTTTAAAAAAGGCCTAAAAATCCGAATGTATCCAACAGAGAGAAAGAAATCAAAGTACGCCATTATTACATGAAATTCGTCAACATCAAATGGTCATTTTTCAATAAATGTGCTGATGACTGTGACTGCCAGACTTTTTGCTGTGTCTCTTAAACCGTTAATTTGTTATAACACAGCCTAATGTTCTGCTTTGATTATTGTCATTTACGCATTTACTGTAGCTGTCGAGTGAAGGTTTCATCAGAAGTTTGCCTTGAAAATGATTTTATATAGTTTCTACGACCTTGAATGTAGGTTTATTTGGGATTGTAAAGTGGCAGTGGGATACAAAAAACTGCTTAATATCATTTTAATATATTTCAGTAATAATACCCTTTTTCATAATATGGAATTCTTGTGCATAAAAGTTAATCAGAGCATTATGAATTGCATCAATTTTTTAAAATAATTTTCTAATGAAAATGGCATAAATATTACATTCCAGGCCAGACTAAATATTTGGATATACTGTACGTACTTTTATTTGGCACGTGGACAAGTCATTTGACATGTTTGCACTCATATGCATTCACATTTAATGAAATTATAGCAATTAGTTGCGCTCTATAAAGTACATTGTGCACACGTGTTAGTTTAAATTTATCATAAATGAATAAGAAATGGAAATTAAATATTCAAAAATGCAAATAACTGATCTAGAAAAAATTAATAATGACATGAAGACTAACTTTTATGGTTTCAGCTGTATCTCTCCACCCAGTTAACATTTTGGTGAAAAACACTGAAAAACAACTTTAATTATTTCCCTTCTGCTCTTTCCTAACCAATGGCCAATACTTCCACTGAAAAAAATTATGAGGTGATTAGAAGAGTAGTCAGGACGCTCAAAAGACTGCAATTGTCTAATAATTGTTATGACATTGGTTTATTGAGGTTTCATGCTCGATGCATTGTCCTTTCTACACTATATTATTAATAGCATAGTGTTATTGTCTATTCAGGCTTTTTATCTTACTAATTTACAATGAAGAATGTTACTCCTCTTCAGATGAACAATTGAATGGAAACGTCCAAATAAATGTGTTGTTTTTGGTGTGAAGGTTAACATGTGGTCAATTAAAATGTCATACTAATTTGTCATTTGTATACAGTATTTCAATTAAAAACTCTGAAGGACAGGAGTATGCATTGCACCCGTTTAAGGGTTACTCGATTAAGGGTTACTCGAAAGGATTTCTTGAGTAGCCTGGAAACCGACCTTACGAGTGCTCACCTCCACGATGGGTTCCCGCTGGGAAACGGTTCTCGGTTGGATCTGCATTTCTTGTGGTGTAGGAGGACCTTTAGATTGGCAGAACGGCGCTTGGCCAGATGGTGAGAGAGGCTTTGCACTGCAGAGTTATGTTGGTGGTTTGCAGACACCTCATATAAATTCTCGCATCCTAACCGTTTCATGCTGCCCCCGTGTGTGCCCGGGGTAGGATAGGTACACGGCACCTTCCCCCAGTGCATATCATAAAAGGCGACTAAACGAGGAAGATCCAGAGAAGGCCAACCTGGAACATCATAATTGGCCCTGGTCGATGTAGGCGCCTCTGAGAGGTGACCATAAGAAAGCACCTACCCACGTGCTTCCTGTGCATGGCGACCCGAATCCCTGGGAAAAGCGCATCCTGATGGTTGAGGGGGCTAACAGGTTTGCTATCCTGTCATTTGGCAAATATCTAAATTTTTGTCCCCTACAGATTGTTGCATCAGCTCTTAGGAATTCACAACACCCCTGTCATTATATAACACAATATTTTCTATCTTCTGTTGACATCCGTTCAACCAGATGGTTCCAATTTCAACCTTCTAAACCATATCTTGACTTGCACTGACGTTTATTTCCTGCTGTGTCTTTCCCATTGTGGAATTCTCTTCCCCATGCTCTTTGGTCTACTGTGTTTGCATGTTCTGCACTCAAGTGCTTATCAAATTGTGTACATTTTAAGCGAGCTTTGTATAATCATCTACTTGCTAGCAGCTAATTTATATTTTACTGGATGTATGTTAATAAATAATAATAATAAGTTGCCCCTTCTTGATAGTGTCTTGGGTCCCAATATCGATAGTAGACTCTGTCTTCTCTCTGGCCTACCCCTGTGGTCATTCTGGGTAACAAGGGCCAGCCACCAATAGGCATGTGACACTTGTTACCACTGGACCATTTGTCAGGTGTGGCCAAAGGGTTATACACTAACAAAGAAGGTCCAAGGGTGAAAGAAGGAAATGTAATGGTTTCGCATACATGAATACTGTTTCTGTAAATTTTGGAAAGTTGAAACAAAATGGTACCTGGAAAGGGGTAGTGATGTAAAGCATGACATAGAATAAGGCATGACAAAAATAGCACTTAGAAATTTCATTATTGTTATATTTTATATGGCATGGGTGCAGGAGGGGTGTTACCCCTACAGACCGAAGTGTAAGGGGCAGGCAAGACACATTCATTGAAAGGTGAAAAAGTTATTGGGTGGTGGAAATTGCCCACCAAAACAGAAGAATTTCAAAAGGAAGTCCACAGGAAGGCGGACTGAGATTGGGAAAAGACAGGCATACCATGTGGGAGGCAGGATCATTAGAAAAATTTGACAATTTGGGAAAGCTATTCTAGGCCAGGCTGCAGTAGGAGGTTCATTCCAGGGTAAGCAGAAATGGTGGTGGAATGACGAGGTGGAGGCCACCATCAAACAAAAGAATGCCGCATTCCACAGATTGATTGAGATATGAGACCAGGAGTCTGGAATACACATACACTATAAGCAGGCCAAGACCACAGCCACAAGGACCATTGCCTTGGTCAAATACCAAAAGTATGAAGCCCTCTATCATCAGTTAGGACCAAGGAAGGACGTCACCTGAAAGCACTGTGCTACGGAGACAAGGTACTCAATTCATAACATGCTCAATAACTAGATGATAGTTCTGTGTTTAATATTTGTGGCATCCAAAATGCAGTCTTGTTTGGGAAGACTTTTTCGAAATTTTTAGTTGTAAATAATTGTTTTTTTATTCTCAATAAGAAGTGTTATAATTCTGATGCCCTTCGTTTAATAAATGTCACCGGATATCTGACTATTTTAGATAAATTTCGTCTGCGCCGAAAGTGAAATTGTAAGGTGATAACGCTAGTCAGCACTTGGAACAAAAATATCATCTAATTGTTGTACAAGAGATTTTACATTGTACTCGGTGCACAATATGCACTCGAGAATGGGATATTAACAATCACTTTTGACTGCAGATAAGGTAAATCGTGTTATATGAAACAGTTCTAATATGAGACAAAATAAAAGAAATTCACATTTCTTTGTTGAAACATTTTTAAAAAAATTAAGGAGACGCAATATAATGACAGGGATTCCCCCTTTCTGAATGTATATACTGTATTGCAAGGCTGCAATATGCTGATGAAACGACAAAGTCAGGGTTAAATCATCCTCATACCCTTATTCCGCCTGTGGCAGGGTCGGGTCTGCGAGTCCACTGAACATGCTCTGTCTGTGGTCACCCCAGCCAGGCGTCTGGAACCGGCAGGAATATTGGCTAAGTTGGTAAGTTGTCGGTTAAATGAGGATTAAATTTACCTTTTCTAATATCAAGGTAGGAAAAACTTCAGTACTAAAAGTATCATTTCATAGTATTTGTAAGTTTTAAAGTAGGCCTAAATTATTTGAGAACACACACAAATAAATCAATAAGATTTCAAAACTTTTTAAATTGAAAATTTTAAAGGATGCTTTAATAAACACTATAGTTGTGTACTTTTAAGGCCACTTCTAGGCCCCATTTTTGAATAGTGAATTAAAAACATTGCATGTCCCAAATTGTAGCTTCCATTGTCCCATGACTCAAGCTAATTCCTCTTGTTCATTGGAATGTAAAACAATATCATATGGTTCATATTAATAAGTTTATGTAAACTATGTAGCAGATAAGTTTATCACCGAAGTGGTCTAAATTGTATGTAGGACCCCTCATATTTGAAAAAAAGTAAAGACTTCGAAACTGTCCCTAAGTAGAGAAAAAGGCTGGTCTATTTTTAAAATAAGCAAATTTTCCTAAAATAAGACTCGTAATTAAAGACAGATGCGACAAACTCAAGCTAGTTATGCATATAGGTGACCTTCGGATACTGTCTAGATTTCGCAAAATCCTTTTCCCGCCTATGGTGGAGGGAGGTCACGCACTTATAAATCGGGGTTTCAGAGCAGATGCATAAGAGGTGAAGACAAAAAGCGGAGAGGGAAAAACAAAGAGCCTGTACCTAGCCTGTCCGTCTCCTCATACGACATGTAGAGATTAACTTTAGACAGAGAATCTAAAAACTATCTTAGTCATCAAGACGTCGTTGACATTCAAAAACTCATTAAAAATTAATAATTAGTAAGAACTAAAGAACTATCATCATGCTAGAAGTCCGTTGGTATGTAAAATGTCAACCACGGCACTGTCTAGGTAAGAATAATTAAGGCACAACGACTCCAAAGGAGAGGACGACCTTCAATTCTGTCAGTTTTTTCTAACAGCAGTACTTTGTTACACCTTTACAACCCACCGTTTTGAGATTTGCTAGATATCTGTCACTTGGATTTACTAAAATAAAACTTTATGAACTCGGATAACATGCAAGCAGACATAGTTTGACTACAATATCTGAACTGAAATTAGAAAAGTTGGCACCACCTAATTTGATACATAACATTGCTAATGTGGGAGTGTTTAGTATCACTTTCTCTAAATATTGTAAAAATCATTAAAATGCATTGAATTCAGATACAGTTTTCTCGTGCATAAATAAGACACATGGCTTACAGATTGTTGGACACGATTTTTCCAACTTTCCAACCTGAAAACTACATTCGACAGCTCCACAATATTATAATCAGGCACGATTTGTCGGAACACGATTAACTTTTCACGAAATATGTAAAAATCAATCAAAGCAGGCTTTAATCTCTAGAATTTCTACGTACTGTATTTGATAAAACTAGTTTAGAAGGACACCTGTCTAATTCAAAGAAATTTGTTAATTAAACCTTTCATTGGAGAGAATTCAATTCGATGATCAATACAAGGCTTGTCCGTTTAAAAAGTACTGTAACGAAGTCCATAAACGTTTCGTTTTTGAATATAGGCACACAGGGTCCTACTCTTAAGACCATCCAACTTAATGCAACTACAGATATCTCAAGTTGTACAAAAATGTGTTTTAACTGAAAGGCAAGAAACAAAGAAGAAGTTCCCTCTCTTAGCATTGAACAGCAAAAATGTAACTACTAATCCTTTTCCCGCCTATAGCAGGATCGGATACCCATTTGTGTATCACTGGGACACACGGCGATCTGTTGGACGTTACTTTAACGCATACGGCCAGGGCCGACCCAAGGCAGCAGGCGATAGCGGGGCCCCAGAACGAAGTATTTTTAATTCACCAGCGCGTGGCCCAAGGCGGTCGCCTTGCCCTAACACCGGCCCTGCATACGGCAGTGGCGTATCGAGGGCGATTTCGGGGTGCAGACCGAATCGGGTGACACTCTTTAAGGGAGTGACACTGGGATACCAATACACGGAAATCACAAGTGAGGGAGTGATACCGGGACTTTCCGTTTACAAAAAGAAGGGTCAACAAAGGAGGTATGTTTCGGCCGCACCGGGTGACATCAACCCTAGGGAAGCGGCGAATTGCGTCGGACACACCAGTTTTCGTCTGGCCACTGAAGTTAAGCAACGCAACCCCAGCTAGTACTGACATGGGTGGCCGCTTGAGAAAACTGAGTACCGCTAATACCCAATAATCGTCGCATTGGTGTAGTTTCTGTGCAGTCTCTGCATCAGAGCTATGCTATGGACGGGGCTCTAAAGGGGCCTAAAAAACCAACCCTAGGTACGCCACTGTCAGACGGCCGCCAACGCCAGGGCCTTCTTTCACCAATGCTAGGGGTGAGCTCCTACACCTGAGAATTTTGTCGATTGCACATTGCATGTAGAAAGGATTTTTTTTACGTGCAAATGACGTCATACACGCCGCACGACGCCACGCCTTTGCTTCTCATCCGACGGAAGGTGCACCTGGGGCCTATCTCACCCGGAAGAAGTCAAACCACCTGGATCCAGTACCAAACGTGGAAACACTGACGTAGTATTCGAACATTTAACGTGAGGTGGGTCACAGAGCATTCGATACAAAATTCATTAATTACAATTATTGGATAAAAGTTTCTAAAAGAAATTTTTCAGTATTAGAAACGGATTTTGCACCTTGAAAACAGGCAACATTTTTGATACCTATAGCATTTATGGATAGTTATTAGTGACCCCACACACGTTTGCCGGCTCTATAAACGTTAGAAAACAGTTCGCTTTAGGGCAGGGTGTGAATTCATTGAATCTATCAATAGGTCTGAAGCGGAACTGCTGTTGCCTGTCCACTTTTTTTAGTTTTCGTACATTGCATCATGCAAGAAAGTCATATTGCCTACGTCACTCGAGTGGAAATATCCAGGATTAATCATTACATTAGTAATACATTGATTAAATTGATTACTTTTAAACCCTGCTCTAGATAATTTAAATGAGGCGCAATAGTATTACGAATTTGATTGGAAATACATTAGACGCCGCTTATTGTGATCGCTGTGGGACCAGTAATTTTTGACAACAATTTTTGATAACATTATCCATGATTATAATATCCAGCTTCTACTGTATAAAAGATTACGAAAAATAGTGAAATGTATGAACTGGATTACCACCATTCAGTTTGAACAATTCAGGCTTTGAGTTCTTCAAAAAATGAACTTCATAGTTTATGTAAGATTCAAATACTTTATTGGGGAAGACCAATATTATTAATACCCGTCTGCCTCTACATATAAGATGCTAATAAATCACGGACGTGAGTAGATGGCATTTATGAGTGATTAGGCTGCAAAGTTGGGGAAGGCTTTCTGGAAATCGACGTCGACATCAGATTAAATAGATTTGTAGGAGAAGATGAAGGAAATAGTAACATCCTTCTGGATGAAATATTACGCCAGTTTCGTAAAAGACCTAGAGGCTGGGCTGGGGCTGATCAAGAGAGGAGAGCAATGCAGCAATTGCTCCCCTCAGTGCCTCAATGGGGCAAAACTGATGAGGCATTTTTGCATTGCTATCCCCATTTCTGCACTGTCAGTCCAACAGTTGCAGTCCAATCTATAGTTGGCTAAACCACTGAAGATAGGACATTGTCTAAGAGGCAGTAAAGGACCTATTGTAAATGCTACCTAGACTCATACTAAAAGATTCCGAATATTTAAAAATATTGCTCCCTCCTCCTTTAAAAATACTGCAAAAAATTGCTCCCTCCTGATCCCCCCTCAATCCGCCACTGAGGCTGGGGATAATTAACATTTCCCACAAAGAAGTTTGACTTTAAATATCTTGGAGATTTCTAGGGTAATCAATGGATGAGAGAAAGGACTAGGGACGGACTGGACAGAAATGTGACCCGGGGAAAAGTTACAAAAAGATTCACAGTCATTAAGAAGCAAGACAGAGCATCGGGTATAGTTCTATAAAGTTTGGGATTCGTAAAGAACTAATAATGATTTGTTTCCTTCTTATTACCGGTATATTAGTATCTTACAGTAGATACTATATGACTTATTCGATGTCACTGGGGAAAGCCCGGTCCTTAGGTAACAGTAAAAAGGTCCCAATTAGGCTCCAATAAGCTCCTTCCACGTTTCAGGGCTCAATTTCGAAATTAAAGCCACATTTTCAGCGCAGAAAGATATTGTATACTCGTGCTATAAGATAGGTACATGACTGGTAAGCTCAAACTATACAAACTCTTTAAGTAGTGTAACGAGGTAGCACTCCGACAAGCTAGGGATATATGGTTGGTTGAACAACTACTGCTACACACAACCTGCGATATGCAAAAACAAATTATTAGACTACTGCGGTATATGGGTGGTGTGTCGAGAGTTGATAGAATTAGGAATGAATACCAGTATATTAGAGGGAGCCTGGGAGTGGTGGACATCGTGAAAAACTGAGAGAGAGTAGATTGAAGTAGTATGGAAATTACAGAAATACAGGTGGTCGGAAGCACCCGAGGCAGGAGGAGACCGAAGCAGACGTGGGAGCAAGTTGCCCATAAGGATATGGTAGTGTGTGGGGTGAATGCGAACGTGGTGGGAGATAGGCGGGAGTGGAGAGCTAGAACCCGCAGACCCGACCCTGCCGCAGGCGGGATAGGGTATGGTGATGATGATTCAGAGATAAAGCGCAAATTTACTTCCCTGAGTCCTAATAAGTAGAGATTCCAATAAAATTATTCTGCATTCAACAATATTATGAGGTGGTAGTATGTGCATGCGATGAGAAGAGGAGCTGGTTAGGTGCATCATAGGCAGTGACGTCGCTAGGGTTGGCGTCACCCTGTGCGGTGACACCATGTGTCACCCCCCTCTCCCAAAAAGCCGCTTCTTCTGCTTTGGTGTCACCCCATTTCTCATGGTGCGAGTGGTGTCACCCGGTGCGGCCCACACTTGGAAGCACCCGCCGTAAGGGAAGCTGGTTGCACGAAGTGATATGATGTGTATGCAGTGTATGGGTGGATGGGAATCTGATGGGTGATAGACAGGAGTGGGAAACCAGACTCCCAGACCCGACCCTACCACAGGCGGGCGAAAGTTATGATGAAGATGTAATAAGTAGAATCTTGCTCAAGCTTAGGTTATGTTTGCAATCAGTGGCGTACCGAGAGGTGGGCGGAGGGGGACAGATGTCCCCAGGCGCAGAAGACAGGAGGCGCAAAATATTAATTCACATTAAGTTTAGCGGGTGCCAGAGGGCGCAGATTTCGGTCTTTGTCCCCGGGCGCAGAATACCCTTGGTACGCCACTGTTTGCTTTCAAGGACCGCAGTTTGAATAGTGGACCTGGCTTGGGGTACTGGGTTTCTATCTGGCGGACTTTCAGTTCCCAACCTGGATGCTGCTCCTACCGTTGTTGTCCTGTCTTTTGTGCCCAAATTTAAAAAAGGCATCAGAGGATGCAGTTTAAAATAACATTTAAACTCACTATGGTCATTTGAAAAAGCGTCTTTGTATAAATAGTAATTCCTGTTAGTATTCGCTGTCTGTTTATAAAAAAAAACTTGATTCGGAAAAAATCCAGTAGTCGGCGTCAGGTGTCAATGTCTCCTTACTCAACCTACTATAGAGAGGCAAATTTAAATGCTTCCAACGCTGGGGTACAATGAAATTTAAATAAATAAAGATTCTTACGGGTCACTTAATATTAACTTTGGTAAACATTTTTCGGAAACGAAATTTGACAAACTTTTTCAGTTCATGTAATGAACACAAAGAAAAATAAAATTTTCAAGCTGCTATACAGTAGTCAGTTACTTCCATAGTTACAAGTCGGGTCAATGAACTCTAAACAGTCCTGAAATATTTTTGATATCCTCTGGGATAGTTGATGGTTAATTCAAAGCATTTTTGTACTAAATCATTTACTCACTGACAGTTCCATTTTTTCGAGAATATCGAAATTTTAATAGCTAGAAGTTATGTAGGGGAGACCGGGGCAACTTGACGATACTAAGAGGTTTCAAATTAATTTATTTTTCTTTCGAGATAAAATATTTTACTGTGCTGAGATACTTAGAACGCTCCTTTGTTTATAATTTAGTGGTTTAAAGTGAAACATTTTTTGATATCTTCAAGGTGATTTTATAATTTTTAATGAACGATGAAAAATTCGTCATCTTGCCCCAGTCCCGGGGCAAGATGACGGCCATTGAAAATTAAAGGAAATTAGTAATTCTCCGAATTCTATTATTGTATCCTTATTTCTTTTATAGTAAAATAGGATTAGGCATTATTTATTACATTGTTAAAGGTAAATGAAATAATATTTTAAATTTTTTTTGTGAATAATAAAAATGCATTAACACTAAAAGTTAAAATCGAAGAAAATAGTAAATCGAATTTATTGTCAACTTAAAAGTTAATGTTTCTAGTTAAAAATAATCACAGGTAAGCTGTCCACCAAAAAGAAGATGCCAGTTGACATTGAGGGTCAAGATGGTGAGCTCGTCAACTTGCCCCAGTCATCTTGCCCAAGCAACAATTTTAAAATTTAAGTATTATAGCAATAAGATTAAAAAATTATTTTAATAATGAATACTGAATATGAATAGCCAGTTGTCTAAGGTAGATCAAAATACTATTAGATATTTCTATAGCTTACCTCTATATTAATTAAATCTTATTTCCAAAATTTGGTTTCATATAGCACACAGCAGAAACGCAATGAAACTCATGTAAATAATATGGTAATGGCAATATTGCCTTGACAAAATGATTTTTTAGTGTCTAGTCATGAGGAGTACTAGTAGTATTCATATGATGCTGCTAACTATCAGGAAAATCGCTAATTAAGGCATTAGTCATCTTGCCCCAGTCTCCCCTAATATTTATTAACAGTGCTCTCTCTCAACGCCCTTTAATAAGACCTAGAGTGAGAGATTTCTGAATATTTTCCTGCCAATTTGCGACTGATTCTACACAGTAGTCATTCTGGCAACCAACTGTAAAAATTGATGTGGGAATAACGATTTAATAAGCGAAATGAAAAAGACAAGGTGGGGTCGACACAGGGTGAGGTTGTTTACTGAGATACGTTATATTCCTACAGTGAACATTATACTATTAGCAAGTCTTACAGCACAATTATAATTCAGTTATCAATTGAACGGTGCATATATTTACTTACATTTGAAAGCTTAGTTTTGTTTCTTTTTAATAAAAAGAAATTTAATAGCAGGGAATTCCCTAACAAACTCGTGTTTCGCAACAGGCTAACATATCCTTGGTTTTTAATCAGTTTTTATATCTCAAACGCCCAATTTCGTCGGTCATTTTAATTCTCACATTTTACGTTCGTCCCACCTGGATTTCAACCATTTTTATAATAAAATATTTTTGTCAACTCTGAAATTAATAACTGACACGTGAGTAGAATCACAGAATGTCAAGGCTAGTTACCTTTTTAACATATATATAAATAAAAGGCGAAAGGGCATTATTACTCAATTTAGGATCACAAACAATCAGGAGTTCATCAACTTAGAAATATCGCTGCTTTTCAACGGAGGAAAACAATGACTGGCTTAAAATTACTGGTAAGTTGCCGTGGGCAGCGAACTTAAAACCAGCAACAACAACAACAAATGGGATGCAGATGACCTAACTGCATAGTTAATTGCCATTTTTAACCCATACTTACTCATTAATAGTTAACTATTATTGGTAGTTTAAAAAGTAATAACTAAAAATCAATAAGTGTAATTAGCAATAACTTATTAGTAACATAGAGTCATAAATTAATTTATATTGACAATAGGGAAGCGGTGAAACATTTGATGTGCTTAACTTAACATTTCCTCTTAAGAGGTAGGACATTAAATATTCACTTTATACATTTTTATTATTGTTTAAAGTACGTCTTAAACATTTTGAGTGATAAATTTAGTGAGTTCTTAAGTAAAATGCTTTTTAAAGGTGGTCTTGTTTGCCTTATTGGCCATTACAAATGCCTACGTTGTGCTACCATATTATCATAGAAGACCTGTGGTGAGACCAAGACAAGTGGAATCTTATTCCTATTCAGTTTCTCCCAACTCTTTTCAACTGCCAGTTTTATATGGAGCATTTCACCGAATACCACAAATTCGTCGACCATTTGGATACGGTTACTCCTACTGAACACTAAAGAGGTAAAATATCCTGAATGATTTTCTTTCATATATTGGATGCCTAAAGTATCAAAGTTATCATTGTATACATGGGATTATATTTCAGGGGGCGACAAATGAACTTTATGAATTTCAAAGAGAAGAAATGCACCAGGGTCTAACACTTAGAAATACTTCACTAACTCAAATACACATATATCGATATTGTTTTTCAAAATTATGAATTTCAACTCAATTCATAAATCAAGTTTGTATAAACACTACCATCGCTTGTAATTGCATCATATTTTCAATGCATTTTGTAATATAACATCTTTATTTGTATATAAGTTATGCCATAATAAATGAAATTTTTCAATTGAATGTAAGTATTAAGTGAATTATTATATTATAAATTAAGCGCCTACTATTTTATATTCCCTGTCTCATTAGAGACTTTTTTGAGAAATAACTAATATAAATACTCAGTACTGCATTATATCCGAAATAGCACGTTAAAAGCTTTAGTTTAAATATTAATTTCCCCCTTTTAAAACCTGGTAAATTAAAATATGAATTTTAAATTAAAAATCTTAATGAAAAACCTATAAGTAAATGTTAAAAGGTATCTGAACAAGACAAAAAAACTTAGTTTTAGAGAGACGACTTGGATGAGGGGACTACTGCCCACCATATTCAGTTCTTTTTATCAAAAAGTTACATTAAAATACGAATCTTGTGAACACTTGTCACGCAATAAAAAAAAATATCTACGAGTTCAACTCTAAAATCAAGGATAGAAATTCGGACACTTAGTCAGTGTTTAAAATTTTATTACAACGGTGCTGTCTTAATGCTTGACTCTTGCTAACATACCACATGATGTCCTTGGAATTTCTCCATTAAATTAATGAAATTTAGGGCAAGGACGCTGAGACCAACTGCCCTAGGATCACGCAGACATGGGCGGGGCGAGCCCTAGGCGTACCTTTCCTAAATACCGACCCAGATTTTTTCCACCCTTAATTCCAGTAAGGTAAGGTAAGGTGGAATGTGCAAGGTAACTTCATTGTCATGCAATAGATATCGCTCATTTATAAAAATATTCGAACATTTGATTTTAATTGCATGCTACCTGTTTCTCAGGGAGGTCCACTATTTGCACTTTAGTCGACACAACATTCATTTTTTAAGACAGGTTGCAACAATTTTAATAGTAGCTATATCGAAATACCAGTATTTATCGTTCTTTGTTTCACTACCAAATTACTTAATTTCTTAAAAATTAAATATTAGATGTAGGTAAAATAGATCATTAAATGAAGAAAAAGAAATGTAGACGCACTTGGCAACGATCAAATGTCGACATTATTTTTTTATGCCATGAAAATGCTTCCAACTAACAGTATTATGCCTGAGCTGAACAAACAAACACTGGCAATGAATTTAAATTCAGTAAAAGAAAGTTTCTGAATAAACCTCAGGAGATTAAATACTATAAAAGACAAAACCTTGAATATTTGAAGTTCACTGGTGCATGCTCAGAAAATTTAAACAACCACATAAGGTCACAATTTAATATCTAGAAAAGATTTGTCGTGGGAGAGGAGGGATCAGGAATGGCCTTCAATATGAAATGCCAAGTTCGCATTGTTCACTGTTAAGACTTAGGAAAAAAAGATGCATAACAAAGACTAGCCATAGTAAGAATTTAATTTTATAAATATTTTCATAACGCTCTTCAAGGAAAGATATTTAGATATTCCTTTTTTTGTAAACAAAAAAATAAACTGGTCAAGGAATTGAACTCGGTTTTCCTCCTGTAGCGTTGCACAACTTAATCTGTCACACATAAATTAAATATAATCAGGTCCTGAATACAACCTGTGTGTGCCCTAAATTGGTAGGAAAATAGTATGGCCTATAAGCCCATCCCAGCGTGCATTAAAATATTTTGCAGTATATATCTGGCAATGAAACGCAAAAATTGAATGCAAGCCGAAATGACAATCAGTTTATGAGCCCATTAGTATGAAATTTAAGCGTTTAATAAGTTCATCGATTGCTCTTCCTGAAGCCACAATATCATTATTTCTTTTATTTAATTATATGCGTCTACTAACTTGAATTTGTTCAATATTTCAAGCCAACGGCTTTTTGTTTTATGAGATTGGCTATCTATTATTAATTCAGAAAACAAGTTTTATCTAAGAAAGTGCAATGGTTTCTTTTCTGCGTTCTAGCCTAAGGTGCAACTTTCTTTAACCTGCATCCATATATAAACAGCAATTGAATCACATTTCATTTACTTTTTGTAAATTCTGATGACGGAAGTGTAAAGAGATATGAATTTTTTTTAAGATTTCAGTCATGAATTTGTTCCAATTACCTAATCTCTTTTATATATAATTGACCTAGTCAGCACTTTAAAATGCTTTGACCACTCAGACGCTCTCCAAATCGCTATTAAAATAAGATAAAATAGAATATGAAATGACTATAAACATTCGCAGAACTGCGATAGGTCAAACTGGATAATACTTCAAATGTTTATTAATGCATGAAAATGAATTTGCTTCACACTTCTTTTTCAATTTTTACATTAATTTCTTCAATTACATTACAAAATATACAATAAATAAAAGCCTAAATCTGTTATATGGAAGAAATAGGCCCATCTATTTTCTGAAAACATACTGAAATGAATGGCACACTGATTAAATCACTGAAATCAAGCAGTCACATTATTTTAAAAAGATTGTAAATGCATATAATCATGTAGAAAACATTTAACATATGAATGTGCAGTTGATATTAGTGATTTAATTTTCAGGCAGCTGAGAGTAATTCTGCACAACAAATATTTCGTTTAAAATCCTGGCTGTGCACCTTGAAGTTGTTGTCTCAAAAAGGATTCGACGGGAGAAGGTGCTGCCTGAGAACGGACTGGAATAGCTTGGACAGAGCTAAGTTGTTGCGTTTGTCTGGCAACTAATTGAGGTGCTGGTTGAAATTGTTGAAAGGAGACTGGGGCCGGAGCAGGGGCTGGTGCGGGAGCAGGAGCCGGTGCTGCAACAAACTGAGGCTGTTGAAAGACCGGTTGAGCTTGAGCAACAATTTCTGGCTGAGGTCGAGGTCGGGGCCTAGATACTGGTTGTGCAACAAATTGTTGAACAGGAACTTGTTGAGCCCTGACTCTTGGTCGAGGTGTGGTACCACTTCCGTCATCGTAGTCCAAGAATTCTTGACCTGGAGGTCTTGGTGGTGGGCGTGGTGGCACAGTGATGCCCTGTCCTTTTGGTTCGTAGCCAACATCGCTACCTGCAATGTAGTCAACTTCTTTCCGGACTCCGTGTTCATCAATGTAGCCATATTTGCCTTTGATAACGCCATCTAAACCTTTCGTCTCCACTCGGAATGAACCATCACCACTTTCATAACCGAAAGTGTAGGAACCATCGTTATTGACCCGGTTGATGTGACGAATGATGGGAACTAAAGGTCTTGGTGTAGTAGTGGTAACGAAACGGCCTGCTGACACCGGTTGAGCACCTCCACCAACTGCGATTTGACTGGGGTCAAAAGACTGCGGTCGAGCACTAGCCCCTCCAAGTAAAAGGATGACCAATACCTAAGAATAACAATAACATCTAGTTTAGAAAGCAGACTATTATGAAGTGCAGTATTAAGACTGCGTCTTCCAAACAAAATAAAACGTCAAATTGTTATGCGATACGACTTCCTGTTAAGACGGAAGGACCAGTTATCACTAATGAGGATTTCAATCATTACGACTAAGTAATTTCAACAATAATTTGCTGTGTGCTCCTATAAAGCAATTTATACTATCTAGAAAGTTTAACAAGAATTTGACAGAAGGGTTAACGGAAATTTCGCTACTATTAGTATAATGTATGCAGAAAACATTTCTGTTACCGCTTTTCACAATAAATAAAATGCATCAGCGATTCATCTGACCTATGTGACTTAGACTGCAATTTAGTGTAGTAACATGTGGAGCTCACTTACCGCTGTAAGCTGCATTATGCTCGCTGGTCAGCAAAAACTAGCAAGTGGTGCTTCTTGAATAATGGTCGGTTGTATATATAGTGTACTCCAAATGTCGACAAAAAATTTGTGCAACGCCATTAACCTACTTCCAATTCCTTTTACCAGGTGGAAGGTGTCCACTCCTAAAATGCAAAGATATTTCGCACAGACTATACGTTGCACAGAAATTCATTCAAGCTCATTTATTGGCTCTCGAATTATGTCGAAAGCAAATGTGCAACCCATGATAAAGTAGTCTGACATGACAACTATGCAATCTAGTGTATAATCTCAAGAATGAAGTTGACAAAATATATTAAGCAAAAGGTGGAAGAAAGGCACAACCGCATAACGAATTTCAAGGAATACATCGAAATATTTCAATTTCATAGGAGACATTTGCAAAAGTCACTTTATTGAATAACTAAGTATTTTGAAGTTTTAGTGTAGATATTTTTGTAATAAAGTCTTAAAAATAATCCTGCAATAGCTGCCGGTCGAAAGGAAGATGCTTTCAAATTCTGATTGCAGGCGTAGTTTTATAATAAATGTTATAAAGTGAACATCCCTGGTTTAATTGCGCAGTGGTTACACCAAAGTGAAAGGAGTTTTCAGGTTTAAAAAGCCACACACCTATTTTTGATTTAATGTGTCAAAATGTATATTTTTTCTGAGTAGATTTCGAAGTAATTTTTGTACATTTACTGATGGTGGGCCTGAGTGACAGTGACATTAGACTGTCGGCAGTCATTTTAATGTCACATTACTAATTCTATGACTACTACAAGAAAAATTCACTTTATTTGATGTCAACAGACATAACGCAGATAAAACTATTCGTTTTTAGTGTTTCCTTCAAAAAATGACAAAAACTATCACAATTTGTAATGACAGTTTTACCTTCTTAAAAACCTAAATCAGTTTTACCCCATTTTTCACAAAGGCCACCACCCAAATATTGCATTCCTACAAACGTAGTTAAAAGATAAACAATAATAACAATAATATTTCTATTATCAGAGCATAGAGAAAGGTTCAATCCATGACATTTATTTAAATCTCTACAAGGTAACTGAACATTTATACGACTATAATGTGAAGCTCAGTTCATGGATACACAGATTCGATCAACGGTGCAAGGCATTCAGGGACAAACTGCATTTATTAGTATATTGCACAGAAACAACAACAACAAGCACATCATAGTGATTATATTTCAGTCTTATAAATATTCATCAATAACGTAACTCATTAATTGTAATATATTCGCGTCCTGAATAATTATATATCCAGTTAGCATCCAAGCTCTTGATATTTCCCCCTGCCTCTTTCCATAATGTTATCGAAGAATAATGAGGTAGAGCTTCAATTTTAAATTGGCACGAATAGCCTGTAGCATCTTAAAACAGTTATTAAAGTTTCTTCTATGCTATATGGCTCACAATAGTAGGCAAAAAATTATATTAAGATCATCATATTTCATCACAAATAAGATGTTATTCATTCTGAATATTTTCTTTGAGCTCTCCATTATAGTAAAAGCATTTTACAAAACTACATACGACTTTCAGGAAGTTTATTTTAATACAATGTACCTCAATTCCCAAATATAGTTAAAAACACGCATACCCTATATCATTCAACACTTCCTTAAAATGTCTATTAAACAATTTTAAAAAGAAATTTAACACTTTTTGTTTGCATTATGAATACTGATAATAACTGCATTGTGGCTAGAAGATACTAGTCGTTGATAAGTAGACTAAGTTATCATTAGGAAGGTTTTCTAGTAGTTAATCCGAATTTGATAAACTAACACCATGTTATCCCATATCAAACTAGTCGAAACTCACTCTACAGTTTAAAATATGACACATTTTGGCTTACTACTCTCGAATTTAACTAGCCTTAACAAACAGACGCCTCAACTGGACTAATGGTTTAAGGTAGTAGAGGTTACCTTTGAAGAATGGAGCACTTGGGAGAAGTCCAAATTAATGAGGCCCATATCGCATCTGATCCTCAGACCTATCAAAACCCAAAGTTCGAAATCGAGTGTAATATGAGTCAACTTGGTGGTTTTTTTTTGTTTCATTGCCGTTTTAGAGGCCTTCAACTACAAGGTCATTAGAGCCCCGTCCACTGCGTAGTTCTAATGAAGAGACTGCACAGACACTACACTGATGTGACGATTTTTGGATATTAGCGGTACCCAGTTTTCCCAAGCGACCACCCTTGTTAGTACTATATGGGGTTGTGATCAGACGAAAACTAGTGTGTCCAACGCAATAAGCCGCTCCCAGTCAAGTTGGAACCGCACGCTCAGTAATGTCTGGTACATGAGCTTTGGTCGCCATCAGCATTTTAGTAGCCATCATGGTCCCAACTAAGTTCATTCACTTCCCTTGAGGGCGCCATCTACTACCTTCACAAACCTGGTCAGCAGACTAGCATTTAATACTAAAGGGAGTTCCGCTAACTGACACCTGTAATCAAACCGTCTTCACTTCATGCTCCACATGAAAGGGACGGTCAAGAAGTGCTAAAACTAAACATTAGTTTGTTTTCAATATTTGAAGATTCCCTCATGACCTCAATCCCGCCCCTACTGAGCCAAAAAATGCGCACTAGTCATAATTCAATGCCACCCAAAGTCTACAGTATATAAATTTGTGAAATGAGTCATTTTTGCAAAAGTATAAGGACATTATTAATGTACAACTATATTTTTAAGTCAGTGGACTGCTTATTTTTTACGCTGTCAAAATTTCGGTTTTTTCTTGAGCAATACTGGTTCAGATTTCAATCATGGACTCAAGGAACCGGATTCAAGAGAAAAACTAATTTAATTTACTGACTAAGTCGTTTAACAGGTTTTCTTTTCCTCTCAGAAACACCTTTCCTAAACAATAAACGACAGGTTTTTCAATCAGAATATAAAAACAGTATACTGCCATTGATGTTTTCAGACATTAAAATAATTTGTAATTTTTGAAAAGCGCATTTTGAAACAAAACATTTTAGCAATGTACTTAATCCCCAACTAATCTCATACTTTCATAGGATCGACCTTGAAAGTTCAACTTCCAACTTTCTCTGTCTTCAACAAAAGATTGTCTCATCCCTACATACAAGGTGGGAAAGCGGACTCAGGAGAGTGCCCGTGCTGGCCAGGGGTGAACGGCGACGGCCATAACACCTTAATGGAAGCAGAGCTAGGTCCTTTGTATCCCAACAGCATCATCCACGTTATGCTGAGAGGCATAACGTCGATGAGTGTGCTGGCCCGAGGAGTGCTCCTGGTTCATGATAATAACCGGTGAAGCCCTAAGGGTACAAAAACTGATGGTTTGGGTTACAGCCCTGGAGAGGATGGTAGAGGTGTTCGGCAGAGTTCGACACTCAGTGCTTAAACGTATTTCACTTATCTCCCCCTACCCAAATAAAATCCCTACTTTCAGCTATCTCCCTCTAGCTTATTAGCATTCGAATCCTTCTCTTTTGCTGTATTTTCCCAGTGACGAATCAAGGATTTGCAGGGCCCCATGGTTTTGAGGGCCTCTTTTCCTAAATACTAGATGATGCTATCAAATAGGTTTATTACTGAATAAAAAAATAATGCTTAAATAAAGATCTCTGTATTTTTTAGTGCTTTGTTTTCAGAGTCCGTAAGTTCTTGCACGCTTCTGAAGCCCATGGAGGGAGCAGGCACTGTCTCTCCCATTCTAATTCTCAAACAAAGATGATTTCCATGACTTACTTCAATGTTTTCCTTCTTTAGAAACCTGCTATTTTATAAATAAAACGCAAATATTCATTTTGTAACATGATTTAGTGTCCTATAATGGAAATAAACATAGTTTGTAAAATCCAAGTAACTATTTTACGCAGTATAGTAGGATGCAAAATCGAATTATAATGTGATGTATTAATGAAACTCAGGTTTATCCAACTTTTTAACGTTACATTTGTCCTCAATCAGAGATCCTGCGCACCCTATACGAAGACGAAGAGCGTTTTTTTATTCACTCCCTTGTACTAGTTTTTTCTCGAGATGCCCTAAATGGACTTTTTCTTATCAAGGTTGTATAAAGGCTGTCTTAATAACAATAATACTTTAAATTGCAATAGCGTAGCATGAAATAACTGGTCACTTCATATATAGTTCAATCAATGTTGATATTAATTAGTTACTACTAGATATTACCGCCTGTTACTTAATACTTTTTGTCAATAAGTGATTGTGAAACCTTTCATCCATTTTCGTATCTATCAGTAATATGTCATATTGATATCAATTAATGGAACAGGAATTTGTAAAATTCCCTGACAGTTGCCTGAAAGTTACAGACAATCATACAATTGTTGTTGTAAACATCATTTAAATTTGAAATCCTACTATGCAGTCAGTACTGATTATTGTGACAGGTTTGGACATTCACCTCCAACGATTACAGTATGTGATGAAAGAGTCATTAGGAAACCTGTGTTGAATGTGAATCCAATTGCAGTTATGGTAATTACTCATTAGTAACATTATCAGTATCATAATTTAACATCTTGGCAGACTACTTCTAATTTCACACACCCAATTCCCGCCTACATCAGGGTTGATTATCTACGAGTTCGGCAGGACCAATCGATGGGTTCCGTTAGGGAGACAGCAACAATATATATACTGTAAAATCTTATTTTTAAGAAAAAGAAGTTTTCACTTATTAAGTTAAAGCACATAATCGAGGGTCTAGGTTCTGTGACTGTAATAATAACTAATTACAGCAGAAATTCCTGAAACACATCACTTTAATTGCCAGATGTGTTTTGACCTCGACCAATGCACATTTAATCAACACAATTCCATATTTAACAATATTGTAATTATATCGATCAGATTTTTGAAATCAACTGTTTGAAAAAAAGTTGAAAGAAGAAATTGGCACAGACATATCTTAAGTGACCTAATAATTACACTTCTGTAAAAAGTAGCACAAAGAGTATTTGTCTACAAATGACGAGTTTTAATTTATAAATATTTAATGATTTTATTACTGGTTCGTAATGAAGTGGAAAGTACTAAATGACGTTTCAGTTTTTTTATACAATGTTTATCAAATTTACTTTTGTATATATATATGTTGAATGCGAAATAAAAATTTATATTATTCTTCTTTTTAGCCTTTCGTGACTATTTTATGAATTTAAGACGTTTTATTGCGGAAATATAGGTCTGTTTGGAACCAATGCAAATTGATGAGATTTCAATATCGTGGTCAACTTCGACTCATCGTCGTGGTCGAAAACATCAAGCATGTTAATTTGACAGAAATTGCAGTTGGTTTTCAATTCAACCATCTTAAACTTCTAGGTACTAAAACTTAATTTATGACTTAGAAACCATACATAAAATTTGTTGAACTATGTAGAGCATATATTTATTGTAGTGTACATCCATTTTATGACGTTCAGGATACTGATGCGCTTTGCTATCTAGTTAATCCATGCCGAAAAAAGTAGCCGCCTATTTTTATGATAATTTTATTATTATTAAAAATAAAGGTTTATCAGTTGTAATTTCCAATTATAATAATGCTTTAGCTAATATATGACGAGGACATATATTACACTGATAGGAAAATTTCCCAGCGAAAAATATATCCGGAAATCATTTTACTACTTCTTATTTATTCCTTTGATGTAACTATTTAAATACACATTACTGATAATTAAATCGCAAGTTAATTATTCTACATAATAGTTACGAGATATAATTTCTAATCAGATCTTAATGTTTAATTTATGAGTTTAGCTTTATTGCAGAAGAAAATAGATGATTAGTCAAATAATCCCCCAATGAAAATGATGTATAACTCTAGTTGTAAATACTGTTAAAAATCTCATTTTTCATCATCAGATAATATTTCCTCAATTATATTTTTAGTATTATTATGCATCATATTCAACAAATTAAATTTTATTGATGACAAAAACGATATATTGAAGATGCCATAAAAGGTTTGCCATAATGGTGTCACTACTTTTTGATCAAACCACAAAAAATGCCATTTTTAATATGACTTTAAAAATAATTTCAGCACCCAAAGACAACACCTATTATTAATGTACAGTATGTTACTCTACAGTGCCAAAAATACCAAAAATAATCTCTGGATGCATTTCAACATTAATATTATTCATGCTTCGTGAATTAAGTTAGTTCTAGGCCCGCAGATTCACCGCCCCTGGTCAAAGTGAACAGAGAACTAAACCCTGCAATCTGATATGGATTTAATCTGGACTAGGAGTACATAAGGATTCAATTTTAGGAACTGATGAATTGCATCTGGTGCTAGACTCTGCTCACAATCCACAACACAGCTATACTATAAATAAATAAAGTATTTCCATGCAACTCCTCTTAATCCTTTTCCCGCCTATGGCAGGGTCGGGTAACCATTTTGTCCCTCTGAATGGACACAAGGGTAGTATATTGGACAGTATTTTTCCGCAGTCGATTGCCGACCAAAGCTACTACCCCCTATGCTTATTTATTGTCGGTAAAGTATTTCCATTCAATTCCGAATACAGTATTTAAGTCTATATTACCCCTGAATGATTGCTGAGGAGCCTAAGAGAGGCTGACATCAGGTCCACAACCAGTCGCAACAAACCACCGATCTCTCTTTTATTCCCTCTGGCTTCTACTCTTTTTGGAATCTTTCTCCTGCTTTAGGCGTTTTGTTTTCACAGTTTTGATAGTTTCCTCATTTTTGTTCATTTTTATATTTCTTCTTATCTCTTTCTTGATAACTTGAACTCATAAATAGCGAACTCTTAACTCAAATGTGACTTTTTAATAAGGCTCCAAGAAGAACCGGCCGTTAAGGGATGCAGTAAAGTAAAGGGATGCTTTCAGTAAAGTAAAGAGATACGGTAAAGGGATGCTTTCACATACAAGCATCATGTGCCAGTAGGTATTTGGGTAAGTTAATATCCTGTCCCGCCCTCGATAATGAATATTTGCATACTGTTATCAAACTGAAGCCTGTTTGCAAACTTTTTGGAATGTTGTTCCTGGTCAATCATGCGTAATATCTATAAGCCATCAGTATACTGAAAAACTATTGAAAATGAAATTAAGCCCACGCCTTATCTAGTAATACAAACCGCCTTAATATTCAGCTGCGATTAGGAGAGATGGCCGTTTCTACTGAAATTACTAGACATTAATGTTTTTGATACCTCCAGCTACATTAAAAAAGTTCTCCACAAGGTTATGTTCTAGCTTTTTTGTTGATTATCTTTTATCCTGAACAATTACTTTATAACAAATTGAACATTTTACTGCTCGCTCTGGGGTTAACTAATCGGACAATATATTAATCCAAAACTCACTCTCTAGGAGTTAGTGAGAAGACTGCAATGCATCTTGTTTAATCGTTATCTACGAATGAGATGAAGTTTTTTAGACCTCGGGATATTAATGTTTCACCGTTTAACATCACGTATGATCATCGGAGAAGATACATTGCCAGTACGCCCTAAACACTACTTAAGGTAAATCATCGTTTTTTTTCAGTCAAATTACTTTTGATTTGACTGGCAAGACAAATAAGCGAAAGTGACCAATTCAAAAATAATTCAACACCAAGAATGCAGCGTTGCCTTGGCCTCAAATTTTCTGCGCGAAGTTTCAGTTGTCAGACGCAATAAAAAAATTCGCATTTGACTGTCTAATACAAGTTCCTCCAGACTTAAAATTTTGAAGGTAAACTAAAAAATGTCCCTCAAATTAAAATCTACACCACATTTTTAAAAGAAAATGTAGTGCAAATAAATCATAACTTTTATTTTTTTACATTATATTGTATATTAGTAAGACATAACTAAGGTGATCATCGTGGTAGTAATATAATTGGCATCTTCAATATCATTAAGATGTTTTGCAGGGTAAAAATCCAAAATACTCTGGAAATTGTCGATGCCAGAGCATATATCATGAAAATGATTTCGAGTAACTTATTGATTTGCCTGTTAGCAGTTCCCAAGAAGTTTACTTGAGGAGAAGTGGGAAATTGTAACTGCAACAGTTCACGTTTGCTAAATTTTTCATTGCGCATTTTCTGCACTTAAAATACAAATTTCGCATCATTTTATATATTCCTGTTAGAAACATGTCGCACATTAACTGTTTTATATCGTTTATGATTGGCTACTCTCAAGCGATATTTTAATGGGATTAATCTGTAAAAGTCACAATAAAAAAACGTAGCAACACACACGTGTTAATCACGCACTCGATTGACTTTTCATGCGCTCTTATTCACTAAATTTTAGGTCAAGTTCAGTTTATAAATTATTCAATAAACGTATTATTTCACTCCCATTATCGAGTTGCATCTGTAGAAATGCAATAGGCGCTTATTTCAACTTAACACTTCAACAACAACGCTCTGACTTGTAGCAAAATCCTGATGAAGTCAAACAGCAAATTTGTAAAAAAAATCTATTTCTAACAAGTAATTTCTTTTGTTATTACAGCGAAAAGTGGGAGGTGGATTTGTCAAAATGAATGGTTTATAGTAGTGAAGACAAATATATTGGTTGGTGGCTATCGGAAAAAAATTATTAATATGACCCACTGTGTTTTTAAGTACTAATGTGACTTTGTAACGATTCATGAGATTTGATGTTTCACTTAGCAGAAAAAAATCTATATATCTCAGTCCAGTTAACATTTAATATTACCACCTAGATGGTCTTATCTCTGAGTGGTCAATCTTGTTTAAAAATAAACCGAAATAGCCATGTGCTAGTACAAGCCACAACCATCAGGTGGCACCTATCAGTAAACAATGAGAACTGACATTTAAAAAACTTTTACGTATTTACAAAATTTGCGCCAAAGTCATAATATTCATAAATGAATTAAATTATCAGAGATAATCTTGTTTAGACAAGAGTAATAAAACTAGACAATGTTAACTTCTACAGTTACACAGTGAACATCTTGAATTTAATTCCACGCTCAAATGTTGAATGAAAAACACCCACCAACAACTTACAGTGAACCTCTTTATATTTCAACAACAATTGTAACCTCTCATAATGTTTTTGAAGTCAAAATGATTGATATTTAACTTACTATACATTCTGACACTTATTTAAACTGGAAAGAACACTTATTTATAGCAATTTTATTCGAATAAAGTGAGAAGTAACGCCTTTGATTATAAGTAATTAATTTTTTGCTCAACATATTTGCATTTTAAAATGAGCAACCCTTATTTTTAGAAAAACTATTAGATTTTGCAATTTCCTAAACAATGGCTAGTCAGAAAAATAAATTCAATTCTAGAAATAATGATATTGCAATTTTAATACTATTTGACTGCACCACGCAGGTAGTCATGTCTACCCTTGACATCGTCCTTTTTTATCTAATTGTCTAATTCAGGGTTCCGCGTTTTTCAATTACAACATCAAAATATTTTGAAAATACATATTTTTCACATTAAATATTAGAAAGTTTTGGTTCTTGATATATGAAAGTCTGTAAATCCACGGTCATGTTATCAAGTCATTTAAAATATTTCTCACTCCATGAATATAAAATGTGTGGACACACCTATGGAAGTATTAATCAAGTCATAATTAAAATAATGTCGTTTAACTTCTTTAATTAACATATACATTCACTAACTGACAATTACCGGTTGATAGCGAACTTCAAATATTTTTAGAGGAAATTTCAATTACATTCAGTATGTGACTTAAATATCATTGAAATCCAGGTCAAAACCTACGTACAAATGTATCACCGTCTGGAAATTTTTATAGAAAATATTTTTTCTCAATGTCTGTTGCAGTGGTGTAAAGAACTAAGCTGCATCATATGCTATACATTTATATTTGCTCAATGAAAGAGATAAGAATAGTTGACAGTTTATAAATTTGTTAAGATCGTGAGTAAATATAAGTGCAAGAAAAAGCTTTAAACTTGTTTTTTTAATAAAAAATGCTCACCACCAAGATATTCACATTTTACTGCTGCTACACGGTGGTGACATTGATTGTAATTCACTCGCCAGTAACTGGATTACAATGGAAAATTAAAACAAAGCACACACATAAACAACAAAAAGATAAATATGTTTAAAAACAGATATTTTTAACAACAAATCATTTATAAAGATGCTACATCTACTGAACTAGACGATGAAAATATTTCAAATGATTTTTAAATTCATTACGTGACACGCAATGTTGTGTAGGTGTTCTGATTTTCAAATTAGGGCAGTTGTCAAACGCTTTTTTCTTCTTCATCTTCTTCCTCCTCCACTCCAGCAACATCTTTCATTACAAGTGACTTACTTCACCAATAAATCAAACGATTTTCTTAATGAGACGATAAGACAACGCAAAAGAACTTCACAAAACTGCCTTAGGGTTTAGCTAAGACGTGAATATCACTTTTTTCTCCTCTCTGATATTACATTCAACAACATAAGGTAGACACTTCAAAATGGAACAGTACTGAAAACAAGTTTTAACAATATACCTATTGAGCTAGAAAGCTAATTTTTTACTAGACCTAATAGGTGATCAAGTTTCTTTTCAAAAAAGGGCAAATGAGTGAAGTTGTTTTCAAAGATTTAGCCTTCTTTAACATTTCATTTTCAATGAATAATCCATTTTATCAGTGCTCTATGATTTCCTTGATTGGAATTGGAAATTAAAAACTTAATGACTTTCTTTCTCAACAAAAAAAAGTCTTTTCATTTGAATGACAAAACCATCTAACATGAAGTGGCACCTTGAAAGTTAGCTAGAAGGTCTTGGAGAAAAGTCTGTTACCTACCAGTTCCCGTTAAAAATGGAAGGTAGTTCAATGTCAAACGTAGAAAAATCAGTGCAACTACTGAGGTGGGGGTTATACCCAACTGCTCACTATCTCATTATGATCGCTTTTCCGGTAATATTTTTATGCTGGAAAAAGCGCTGAATTTTAATAGGCAACATCGATATTAAAATACAGGTGGGGGTATCTCTTCATCATGACGACTAGTTATGTCCCTACGTCAGGAAGTGTCTAAAATGCTGATGAAGTACGCAGAGAGCACCGCTGAATTCCCCAGCGCTTTTTTTTATAACAGGAGCTCCTCGTAATCGGAAAGAATAGCCAATGATAAACAAGGTTATGGGGCTTTTTTATCAACATGTGTTAGGATATTTGAGAAAGCCACACGATTTAACCTTTGTATGCGACCACATACGTCTGTAGTAGCCACCACTCTTTGGGACGGATTGCTCGTATTAAGAAAGGAAATGATGCCACTCCAACGGTGGGCCCGGGGGCCCCATCATCACAAGTGAGAAAATCTATCCCAGTTCTCGAATGCAACACAAGCGGACATCTAACACAGTTGCTGGTGGACAGTTTTTGTGCAAAACCGTTACTCAGGTGGGGGCTACTCTTGATAAAACAACAGAAGAAAACATCCATCATGTTACAAATAGTGAGTAATTTATCCTAAAACAGTAAGATGAGCTTCTTAAGGTCAATCCATCTTCACTATTAGCAGTTCGGTAAAGTGATTCTTATCTAGGTAGATACCTGGGCATGATTAAAACGTTTGACATTATCATATTGCAAAAGTTAAATACATTTTCGTTTTATATCGTATATATATAGCTCGTATCATTATTAATGACTGGATGGCACAGTGACGATGATAGTGATGAAACACGATTATTAAGCAATGCGCATTTTGGCATTTGCAATTAATGAATCAAAATGAGATCGACGTCACAAATGGTGACTCTTTTTACTGTAAGTTTAAAGCTTGTTTTTCATTACTACGCATCTCAAAATGCCTCCAATTATATTATTTTGTTGGTTTTTTGTCGAATTTTGGTTACTGTATTTCTAAAATATGTTATGCGTTTATTAAAATGCCGTTCAAATACTAAAATGGAGATTTATGATAGAGTAGTATAATTCCCATTTTAACCATTGTTACTGCACTGCCATAATTCTAGCGATTGAGGCAAGTAATTAAGTTGTAATATTATTAGAAAAAAATATTGATACTGTTAGTAACTCATCGATAAATAAATATCGAAGTGCACAAATATGCCTGCTTTATTCATTTAAATTTATGTGGAATTCAACTGGATAAAATAGGCTCACAAATAAATTAGAGAGATATTGTTTGTCATTTGTCTTAGAAAAGTGCAGACTCTGCGAAATTCATTTAGATTTTACCTCTATGCAATGTCGGATTATTAAATGAAGCTAATGAAAATTTTTAAAGTTGTCATCCCCCTCCCAGACTTTCACGTACGGGTTGGGGTACCATCTAATATTTTGGCAGACAAAAGTTTAATGATTGCCATGTGCGATGTGTCGGACCATGCAGTATGTGTACCTGAGCACGTAATCTTCCATATTCGAAAATTAATGCCTGTCATTGCGATGCCTCTCAAAGAATATAAACTTAAGAGGACCCAAATCCTTAATTCTTTCGCAGAGTTGAAAGCAGAACACATCCAAAATTGGATATTAATTGTTAATCCCGTAGGCATATGATTGACATACAGGAGAATCAATAGGATAGTATGTCAGTTATAGCGACATCATCTGTCACATTGTCACCAGAGATACAAATATCACCAATCTCTATATCTTTATGAATTTTGTCACAGATTCTCCGATGTTTCATCATCACATGAAATTTTAATATGTTGAGATTGTTGATATCAATATCTATCTACTGATATGTGAGATACATCGATAGACCATCAGTTTGAATACATCACAGTAAAGGTCCGTTATATTCACTTGCGCTATCGGCTTTGAAGGACATGGAATTGACAGAATACATGCATGAAATCCTGTCGTTTAGCAAAGTCCAATACTGTAACCTGCTAAAACCAACACATTTTATTACAAGTGCCATGTCATATAAAAATATTAATGGATTTGTTGCTGGTGAAAGGGGGAAGAAAGTGCTTAAGTGAATACAATTTCAAATTCATCCAATAAATGAAAGTAACCAAAACTGTGAATAATTGTACGAGATCTATAATACCAATAGTATTTCTCAATATTAAAAATAGTAATCTACTGCACTATCAATTTTTGTATTCGAAGGCTGCTGCATTCGCATAATTTACTTGAAAATAGAGATTCTTCAAACTAGCTTGATTCCAACTGTAACTGGCACAAACAGTGCCTCGTCAAATTGTCAATATACAGTGTGCTGCAAGAAACTAATTCAACAAATACTAGTTACAGTAACTGCCAGTTAGTATGCTTTGAAGCACGTTAACTTTGACGGACTTAGTGGAATGACTGCCATGTAATAGCCATTTCTTTATTTACTTTTCCGGGTTTATTTACAGTGTACATTGAAATTACAAGTACTACACTAAATCTATAGGGGGCATCAATAATTGGCAGGAAAAAACAATATCATTATGCTTATCTCCAGATTTGAAATAGTTAACTAACATCAATGTCAGGGTCGTTTGCCATAAAAAGAAGCTTATCAAACGATTATGCACAGTACATCTGAGGGAAAAAAATGATAATAAATGGATATCTTAACTCTTTAAGGAGGAATAACGAAAAAATAGCTGTCGGATTAATTACAGTAAGTGAAGCGCGAACTTGTTATTGCCAATTTTTATTAATAGGCCCTATCACATGATTATACGGGTGGTGGAAGTACAATATTTATTATAGCATCGATCTACTGATTTTAATGTATCCATATCGTTAACGTTATTATTTGTAATTAGAGAGTTGATATTTTCCTGCGTTTCCTAGTCATTTATTAATGATATTGTGGTGATAAAGAGGCGTAAATTTTATTTTAAAATATACTGTACTGTAACTCCGCTTGGTATGACAGTAATAACCATTAGTTTTATATTAGGAGAAACGCTGAATAGTAATAAAATTGCATTGCACCCATCTAAACAGGTTATTTCAATAAGTCTAATTTTAGTAATTGTCAGTAAAAATTTTTACACGGGTATTCATAGTTATTTTTATTATAAAGATACAGTTAAAATTAACTGTAAAGTCATTTGGACCAATTATCTGATCTGGGAACTCAAAGGTCATATCAAAATTCAGAACATTTTAATAATAATATTATCCAAAGTGATGAAGGGAATTTTCTGGTACTACCGCATTACCAATTTTAGACGAAGGTCATAAAGACAAGTGCGCGTACAACTTAGGAGGCCACAAGATTCATCAACTTTGATTGGTCAGCATCTGTTAGTTAATCAAAAATCATTCTGAAGGTCATTCATTATCCCGTTGAAAGTATAATAATGAGTGACAAAAATGAATGCGGCTTGCTACTGCAGACTTGATGATATTCTTGAAAAGTGCACGCAGCTGATATTATCTCTTGAGATAATTTTAATAGTTTGATAATTCTTGCATATTATAGAATCTGCCTTAGGAGTGGCAGTTAGCATTCGTTATAATGCACATTATTTCGATTTGCATTAATTACTGACCATTCGATTTTAAAATGCAATACACAATTGAATTCTGATAGGCCATTTTTTTAAGTTTAATGTCTCTAAAATTCATTTTAACTTTGATCTGTCGTTATAGATCAATACATTTCTGATATCTAACTCATTATTATTATGTAGCCACAGTATGTGATTGTATCACTCATCATTTCTATTGTATATCTACTGTAGGTTAAAATTGTCTTCCGGTTACTAATATTGCTACTGGTTGTCAACTTCGTAACTCTTGCTCCGATTAAAGATCAAATGGGGAATGTACAAATAGTCTATCACGTTGGAGATATTGTTGAACATGCCTACAATGCTGATGCTTGGAATACAAATATTCATCCTCCGAATTTACTTCCTAATATACCAAGCCTTCCACGACAGAGTGCAACAGGATTAATCCCTAAAGTCAATAATGCTACTAAACCCGACCATGGAAGTAATCATCAGATCATCCTTGGACATACTTCACATCAAAATAATGGTTCGATTGTTTTGAGCAACCACGAATACCAACGTCATGCTAATAACGACACCGATACAACGTCGTTACAAGCCACTGCAAATTCTTCAGCATCGGCATCAGCCACAAAAAATGCCAACTATCCTGTGCCTCCACAAGCACCTCCCTTACCTCCGACTACTGCTGCACCCCAAGAAGAAATCACAACTCCGCCCAACTTAGAGTCTACTAAGAGAAGCCTTGAAGCTTTTCTGGCAATGTTAGAAGAAACAAGGACAAGTGAAACACTTCCACAGTCGAATGTTAATCTAAGTGATACGCAACAACAACCACAACAGCAGCAGCAACAAAGTGCCAGCAATTATAATCCTTCTACACCTAATCCATCGAATTTGCAGCTGCCACTTTTACAGCAACATCCCCAACTATCACCGGAACAGTCTCCAGCCCTAACTCATCCACAACAACAGAATTTACAACCTTCAAATCAGCCCCCACAATTACCCCATCCCCAACAACACCAACAGTCACCAGAACAGTCGCATCGCCAATCAAATCAACCACCTGCAGCACAGTCCCAGACACAACCATTACCGCCTCCGCAATCCCAGACACAACCATTACCGCCTCCGCAATCCCAGACACAGCCTCAGCCGCAGCAACAGGACAAACCACGGATACAACCTCAACAGTATTCTCATCATCATCCTTCCCAAGACCAAAAACAACCTTCAGCTAACAAAGGACAGTCACAAGATTGGGCTGTTTATGATGATCTGGATACTCAAGAGTCAAATCAAACTGCAGTTATTGCATCAAATCAAAAATTTGGTTACATCGTTCATGGGAATAATTATAAACGATTTCGCGTAGAAGAAAAAACTGCAAATGGTTACATCACAGGACTCTTTGGAGTTCATCATAACAATGGGGGTTTTCGAGGAGTTCAATATGCGGCTGACCCCGCAAGTGTCAATCCAAAAGTATTGTATGATACACTTGTTAAATTTCTGTCATTATAGTTCATATTTGGAAATACCGAATGTACCTTCTCAAGGTATCATATTAGAAATTAAACTGTTAATTCAAATCTAGTACAAAAATATTTTATGGAGCCATTCATTTTAAAATACGTTGGGATATTTTCCTCCACTCAAAATCAACAAATTAAACAGTTTTCTGTGATCCTAGTTTAACACACATTAAGTGAGGAGTCAAATCTTGTTATCCAAACAATAATATAAGATCCTCTAGGTGCTTATAGGCGTTAGGTCTTTCAGATTATTGTTCAATATAATTAAATAACAATTATTTTTTGATCCATTTGTATAACTTTCTTTTGAAAGTTTTGTCTGAAACTTTTTTTCTTTGAATAGTGACAAAAGCTGTGATAGTTTAAAAATAAACCAGTATCAAAATGTTGCCATACACCGGTACGAGGCCAAAAACAACAAAAATCTCATTGTTCGCCATAAGAATTATCTGTGTTGAATAAAATATTACTTAATGCTCATCAATATTTTATCTGGTAGGTAGCTGCCGATTTTTTGAGTGATGATTCATTTTGGCATCTTTTTCAGACCTTGAATAAAAAAAGCAAAAAAGAAATGATATCATAATCATTTTACATCAAAACTCTACCAGCTATTTGGGTCCATTAAAAGGGTACAACAGATTACAATTACGATATACTGTACGTGCTTAGACATCATTCATCAGATGAAATATTTTTGTGCATATCTTTAAGAAATTTGCCAGGTTTGCGCCCCTTACTAAAAACCGAAGAAAAGCCGAAAGGCGCTCTCTCGGACCATAATATTCATGGGAAAACGGAAGTGGCCGGTTGGTATTCAGAAAATATCAGAATGCAAGTAATATCGAGAGACCGGTTTTAATTGGGCGTAAAACCTTGTGAGATCGGTCAATGAAAAAAAAAGTTCCAGGGCCAAATTTTAGTGCCAGTCCTGCCTGTACGTGGGCATTAAACTTTCCTCCTAGCCAAAAGCTTGAATACATGTTCAAGTTAACTACAATCATTTCTCTTTGCTCTGGTTCTAGATTGCGCCCAGATTTTATTGCGTTGTCCCAGGGGTCTACAATTTTGTTGCTGTAATCTGCAGACTTGTACTTGAATCCAATCTGTGCCTATAAATCTACTCAAAATTGTTCATAGGGCAGGAAGTAAAATTGACTGGATGAAAAAACAATTTCTTTCACTGGGTTGGCGACAATAAATGAAACTGGACTGCGTTTATTAATTCTGTAAGCAGTGTATCATAACAGAAAAGTTGCAAAGCTTTTTTTATATCTCGCGTGTATTTTGTTGCTTGGTGTG
Organism: Trigoniulus corallinus; assembly: GCA_013389805.1. Classification (NCBI taxonomy): domain Eukaryota; kingdom Metazoa; phylum Arthropoda; class Diplopoda; order Spirobolida; family Trigoniulidae; genus Trigoniulus; species Trigoniulus corallinus. The sequence continues at coordinate 21,036,884 of JAAFCE010001036.1, forward strand.
CAGTTGCTTTGCACATATTTCCTGATAAAAAGCACTATCATATTAAAAAATAAATTAGCTTCCTCTCAATTTTAGCTATGCTGCCCCACAAATCTATGTTTTACTATCTATATATGTAATATTAGAGTAGACTGAAATAAGCTTTAAGCGTTGCTACGTATTGACGTGACAATAAATAATAAATAAACACATTTAGTTTTACATACAATTACGTAACAAGAGTTGGTGATAATTCAGTGAATTTCAACACACTTTATTTTGAAGTTGAAATAACTATGTGGTTTGCTGCTAGGAATAACGCTAAGAGCCTAAATTTGTACGTCAATTTTAATGTTTTATAAGTTCTCAATTTTTTGGTTGTTGATCAATCATTTTAAGCTGTTGAATATGTATCGATATCAGTTATTATTTTCTCATGGCATTCAATACAAGTTTGGATAACTTTTGAAATAATCTCTCTCTGCAAAAGAAACCATAAATCATGAATCAAGACTAATATTATTTTCTTAGGTTATCAGGAAAAATAATTTATATATCTTTCTGTTTCTACAATAGTACGATCACCTTGTAATAATCACAATGTATGTTGTTTATTTACCATCTCTGTAAGAATTGAATGTTTCTGTGATCAAAAATATCCGTCTAACTCTTTTATATGTTGTATTTGTGTGATTTTGCACAGTAGGGTTCTAACGTAAACAATATTTTCAATTGAAACTGCTCTGATGCATTTTTTTACATCATGTTGTGCTGTTTTATTCAAGTTTTATTCTGGCATATGTTGAATTTTCAACGTCTGTTCATGAAAACAGTTTTCTTTTATCATAAAATCATTCAAGAGTGACAGATGCATTTTTATTTCACGATATTGTGTAGGTTACAATATCATGAAAACGAGAACCTGTATTCCACAGTGTATTTGTATTGCTGAAAATAGGATGCATAGTTGTATATAAAAAAGGCAACACTGAGTTAAGATTTTGTTAAGCTTTGCATTAGTTGTAATGTGATTTAATACGGTACAAATTTTCTCCCAATTGATTTTATTGACGTTTTTATTAAAATTCATTTAGCGTAGTACGCTATTTCTACGTCACTTGCATTAAATTGCTTACAAAATACAACTGCACATATCAAAGTTTAGAGCAGTGAATTTTATTTGGTCTTCTTCGCATTAAACGTATATTATTATATTGAACTTACATACTTTTAGTGCCCATATTGTCCTCTATTTTATTTCACTAGTTAATTATAACTGATAATCATAAGCAAGAGCTTGATTAACCCAATATAATCTCAGATAGACAATATAGTGACACTTTTTTGTCTACAACAAAAAGGGGGTGAGCTGCAAGATATTGGTGTGTCAGAAGCTTCAAATGAAGTCATATTAAATTTTTGAATTTCCTAAACTATTTCTAATGCTAGTTAAACAGTAAAGAAACGGGAAAAAATAAATTTATTGGGTAAACCACGCTTATTTAACAAATTTTATTATGGATGAGAAGCCAAAATAATTACGATTGATAGCAGCAACAGCAATTTTTCTAAATCATCCATAAATGACAATTTAATTTCAATGTGTGATAAAATAACTTAATTTTTCTTAATGTTTATATCTAGAATTCATTACTTTGAATGATCAATACGACTGTGTCACAGTATTGCCAATAAATTGTGTATGTTTATATTTTGAAAATTGTAAGCAAAAATCATTACAGCGTTTTCTTGAAAAAAAAAACAAATCTTACATAGTCATCATTCTGACATTTACACGAAAGAAAACCAAATAACATGATTAAAGAAGTATTCTATGAATCACGACTTTAGAAAATATTTTAAATCATGTGATTCATATCACAGACACTGCTTCAAGATTGCTTTCAAGAAACATTTGGATTTTGAAGTTATACAGTACCACACTTAGATTATTTTTAAGATACCAGACATCTGTGGTGAATGAGATTTAATTTGATAAATCCTACCAAGATTTCTTGTTGACCTTAGAAAGTGCTCGTGTCATTTTTATGGGTAGTATACAATGTGAGGGTTATTTTCTCCACTACATTTTCTTAAAAAAACAGTGATTTGGAATAGCAAGTGCTTGAACCACACACAACGATTATCGTCGTATGAATAAATATGCAAAGTGCACTGGATATCTAAACAAATCAAACCTTCTTCTATTTATTTGACGGATTTCAGTTCACGATTACTATGAACTTTCCGGTCTGATAATTTTCACGGTATGCAAACAAAAACATTTCAATGTCTATCAAGATAAAATTATAAGCAATGGAAAACTACATAAACGATATACTTGATAGAAAAAAACTTCAATATTTCCAATTAAAAAACAAGTAATTTTGCAAAATAAATCTTATTCCTGCAAGTGCTATTAAGGTCATCGAACGGTAAATAACACTGACCATTTTCCTTGTTCATTAATAAGACAACTGTATGTATAACGTTTGAGGTCTTTGAACAAATTTTAAAAGGATTTGTGATACCACGGAGTTTCTTACTGCCAAATTAATGTCCAAAGAAAAATGGCTTTTTAACAATATACATAAAAGACGGTCACTGAAGTCTAAATTTCAACTCATTTTGCATCTTCTGCATTACTAGTCTTGTTAACCTTCCTCTTAAGGAAAGCAACCCCTTCTCCTCACGATCATAATCTTAATTACCACAGGAAAAAAACTTGAAATCTTGCTATCAAACATATTCAAGATGCAGTACATGTATAAAATGTCGTGATGATAAAACCAGATGGAGTACCTTTGGAAAACAGGGATCTAGTTTTATTTAATGTAATCTTTAATTACAACACGCATTTCGAAGATAAATGAGGAATACATTATACAGTAAGTGCTTATCAAATGTTAACTGACAGGAAAGGTTGAAAATGCTTTTTTGTTTTGTAAATCACCTCAGACTTCAGTGAATTTTTTTTAATTACAGGCACATTTTAAAGCAATATACGAGTGCTCAGAGTATGTTTTTTAAATGCAGAGTGCTACTTCATGTTTTCAGATTTTAAGTTCAATTTTACTCCACTGAAGAATTTTAAAATTGTAGCATAAAATCGACAATTTCTATTTTAGATATTTATAGTCGTATCATGTTAAAAACGAACAATATAAAATAACAGTGTTTGTCATTGGCAGTAGTTTTAAAGCCTATCTTCAGGTAAGAAATCTCATGTAAAATTCATCCGCTCCAGATACATATTAATCAACATGGAGGTCAAGTAAGTGATGGTGGGCTTGCCCTGCTCATTCACTCAACACGTGTTTCGGCTTGGAAGTTTAATAAATACCTTACTGTTCAAGAATATATAAAACTCGTTACTTCAAGGATTTTTGGTTTCAGCAATGATATGCTTGTCATGTGTGTAACATATTTTCTTAGGCAATAACGTACAGTCTTTATTTACACATTTGCATAAATTTCTGAATATTAACATACGACGATAGAATCCATTCTGTCAGTTGACATATCCTCCATAATTGTCACTTCCCGTCTATGATGGTTGAAACTAATTATTTGTCCCAAACTAATCATAAAAACAGAAGATGTTGGCAGTTTTCTGATACTTTTCTCATGTATATTGCTTAAAGGCAACTGTATACACTGCTGTAATGTGCTTTACTGCAAACCCGTTCCTATCAATCTATAATCTATAAACTCATTTTGTCCTTTTCCCGTTTCAAATTAGTGATCTATGGGGCCTAGATCTAATAAGATTTGAGTAGATATTGTAGATATTTAACTGGACCCCTTTTACAGTGAAGTTCGGAGCACCGTATAATTTCTTTCAGTAAGCGTAAACGGATAATATTCGAAGTATCATAAAAAAGGATAATAAAAACTCGCAATAAAATGATGCAATCGAAGCTAATTCAAAATTCATTTGCAGTGTTCACACTAGGCATTGGCTGTATTTCTTAATTGATATTTTAGTCCAATATGAGTTATTTCTATTAAAACGCTACAATATGCTGCTTATTAAAGGTAGTCACCATATACTGTATTTTGGTTAAATTTTCCACCTGTACTTTTAAATGGTTTGGTTGTCATTGACTTACTTTTTATACTACTTTACTACTCAGTTTGTAGGTTATTTGCGTAAATAAGAATGAATATAAAAACTAGTAAATTGCCAATTATTGAGAACTAATAGGTAGTACCAACCTAACCAATTTCATATTCCCTAAACTTAATTGATTGCGATTTTAATAACAGGTATGATTTTAATAACCGTCAATCCTCTCTTTTTTTGTAAATTATGATATTAAGGACAGTAGGAAGAGAGAAGGATGATCAGTTTACGAGTAAATGGCGTCGCCGTCACACTTGCGAATTCAAACAAAGGTCGCGTCTGAGGTTCTAGTCCTCCACTCCCGCCAATCTCCTACCAGGTCTCCGTCCATCTCACACACTACCATATCCTTACGGACAACCTGCTTCCCCTGCCCCAGGTGCTTCCAAACACCTGCATTACTGAAATAGACCTAACGAGCTCCTCCTCCCCTCTTCTCATTACGTGTCCATACCACCTCAACGTGCGGTACTTTCCGTCATTTTATTCCGCGATGTCCCCCACCCCAAAGCTACCTCTAATATACTCATTCCTAACTCTATCAACTCTCGACACCCCGCTCATATACCACAGCATTCGTATCTTAACTACTTGCATTCTATTTACGTGGTTCTTCCTCACTCTGCCCTGTAAAATTTGCCTTTCAACTTGATTGGGACCCTCCTACCATACAGGACTCCACTTGCCTGTCTCCACTTCAGCCATCCCCATTGGTTAACCTTTTGTCTCTCATTTTATTCACGATGTCCCCCACTCCCAGGCTACTTCTAATATACTCATTCCTTTTCCTATCAGCTCTCGAGACCCCACTCCCATCTCGGCTACATGCATTTCCATTTATGTGGCTCTTCCTCACTTCCTCATAGCGGGCCTAACCACTGCCCTGTAAAATTTTCAACTTGATTGGCACCCTCCTATCATACAGACTCCACTTGCCTGTTTGCAATTCAATCATCCTCCATTAATTCTATTGGTGATATCTGAGTCTATCTCTCCATTGGTTTGGAACGTTGATCCTAAGTACTTCATTCCTTTGAACCTTCGCCACCAGTTCGCCCCTAGAGAGCACGTCACCACTATTTTCCTGTCCTTCCCAATCGAAAGCTAAATGCTCTGTCTTCTTCATAGTTATCTTTAGCCCAGTGGCGTACGGAAGAGTGGGCGGAGAGGGACAGATGTTCCCGGGCGCAGAAGACAGGGGTCGTAAAAATGTGCAAAATATTAATTCGCATTAAGTTTAGCGGGTGCCAGAGGGCGCAGATTTCGGTCTTTGTCCCCGGGTGCAGAATACCCTCGGTACGCCACTGCTTTAGCCCTACCTTTTCTATCGCCCCTCTGTACGTATTCACCCTATCTGTACAAAAAATTCCCGGGAATCGAGACAGTCAAAAACCTTGGAATTCCTGGGAATAAATTCTAGGGTTGTCTCAACACAGAATCACTACTTGTCAGCCCCTACAATAAAAAGGGTGCATGGCTATTTTCATAACCTTTGCCCATTGAAAGCTTGATTGCCAAAAGAAGCATGAGCTACGAAGCTGGTGTGTGATATCTGAAATCACAAAATGTATTAATAACAACCAAGGATTTCAAGCAAATGGAGTCAACGGTATCAATCAAGCTCCCCTATCATCATCATACCCTTATCCCGCCTGTGGCAAGGTCGGGTCTGCGCGTCCACTGAACATGCTCCGACTGAGGGCACCCCAAGTCAGGCGTCTGGAACCCGCAGGAATATTGGCTAGGTTTTCTGTGGGGGAGGGATGCTGGCCTACCCCACGATATTCCAACACCACATTATACAACCAAAATAGGAATTTTGGCAGGTAAATTAAAGCTTTCTTGGTTTTAATATTGCATGGTGTATGGCCTATTGTACAATAACAATAAGCAACAGGGATATTCCAGACCGCATGCGGAAAACCAAGCTCCCCCATATCGCTCAATAGCAATGGTGAATGCAAATTTTATCATTACAGTGAAATTGCAAGAAAAATCTCATAAAAAAGAGCTGTTTTGTCTTCTACAGAATCCAACTCCTATGATCACACATTCAAATAAATGAAATGGCACATAAACTGATATATTTCACATAAATGAGATGAGCGTCTTGAGTGAGATAAAAGTGAGAAAAGTGAGAAACCATTGATATTCAGTCGTCCTGCTATTTTGAATGATCAATAATCTTGCAACGGTAGCAACTTATCAACGGTTTGTATTACACATGTAGTAACATTTTAAGAATATTTTTTCACAGCAAAATTCTAATTCTAATTCACAACACTGCAAGCAGCCTTATTTGGCCAATATGGTAGTGGAGAGACCAACTCTCATTCTTACATATATTACCAAAAAGCTCCCAAATCCCCAGGCTTAAATTCCTGTGATCCCGCTACAACACTAGTAATGGTAGGGTGGCTTTTTATTAGGCCCTCCACCTTATCCTTTCCAAGGCCATTCCATTGTCGAATGGTCCTTGGTAAGAAAGACCAGTAATATGTGTCTGTCTGTGCCCTAATCTCCTTCAATTTATACGAATGATCCTTTCTCCCTTTGTAATTAGCAGGGGACACACATCCCACCAGAGGTCCATCACACCCCAGCAGCAGCAGTCTGATAAACAGACTTATGCTGTGAGATGTTTGCCACTGGCTTAGTGTTTCCCAACCCAGTTCCCTGATCATGTCAGACACACTATCCCTGTGAGAAAACCTGTGGAATACAATTCTTGCTGCCCTCCTCTGTATCCTTTCAATCTCCCAAGATAATTTCTGCCTGAAGGGAAACCAAATTGGACTACCATACTCCATAATTGGTCGCACCATTGAAATATATGCTGTTTCCCTCACCTCCCTTGTGCTGTCCCAAAGGACCCTACTAATCAGACAGAGGAATTGACCAGCCCTCCCAACTAATTTATTTATATGATCCTTCCAGGTACCTTGGTTATTTAAAATTATTCCAAGATGCTTATGGGTGCCAACTCTCTCAACCCTAACTCCACCTATATAGTAATCAAAGTCAAGTAGCTCCCTAGATCTAGATATTGTAAGAATCCTACACTTTTTCAGATTCAATGGTAGTTCCCATTTTACACACCAATTGTAAATCTTATTAAGATCGTGTTGTAATTGTGTACAGGATGATAACCCCTCATCTAACACCTGGGGAGTACATGTGTCATCTGCAAATAGTTCAAGGAAGGAACTAATGTCAAATCCCATATCATTCACATAGAGAATGTACAACAAAGGACCCAAAACACTTCCCTGAGGTACCCCTGATGTGGCTGGTTTCCATTTAGACGCACTACCCTTGTACATTACCCTCTGTTGTCTATCAAGCAGATATGACCTTACCCACTGAGTAACCTTACTATGTATCCCTAGACTTGACATTTTTGAAATCAGCTTATCATGGGGCACCATGACAAAAGCCTGTTCAAAATCTAAGAATACAACATCAACCTGCTTTCTGTTGTCTAAAGCCCTTTGAATATAATCCATCAAGCAAGCCATTTGGGTGTCACATGACCTCCCTTTCCTAAATCCATGCTGATTGTTGCTAAGGATGCCATTCTTTTCCAGATATCCCATAATAGAGGAGAATAGGATGTGTTCAAAAACCTTGGATACAGCACTCGTTAATGAAACTGGTCTATAGCACTTAGGGTCTGCTGTGTCTCCTGACTTGAAAATTGGTACCACATTAGCCAGTTTCCATGATGATGGAACAATACCCATGTCTAATGACTTTCTAAATATTTATATCATCAAAATGAATTTAATGATATAAAATTCTTCAATGAAAACAAAGATTAAACCGGAAATGTTAGCTAAAAGTAAACATACTCCGAGGTAATTGTCGAGGCGCAGTGTCCAATTGTAAACTATATTTATTTAGGGCATTACGTGTGTCATGGAAATTTTTCATTAACTTCGCTGTATTTGACTATGAAGCTAGGTCATTTAGTAACTGTTTGACTGAAAAGTTAGTGGAAAATGGTCAACAAAGCGCGCTAGTTCAAAATAAAATACTGATGTTGTCATTCATCCGCGAGACAAATATTATTCCAGAATTTCTACAGAAATTACATCCCTTTTTGTATTATTTCCACAGCTTTTAAGATATAAATTGATCACTCTGTGCTAAGGAAATATTTCACTTGTGAAGAGGCAAATGATGGCCTGAAAATATGGCTGGAAAGTCTGGAAAAGCAATGCAAGTCCTGTATTTCCGAAACATTGGATGCATATTCAGAATCCTTTCCAGTAAATGCTCAGGCCTTGCAGGCAGGGAAAGGTTAGGCCCGTCAGAGGAGCCGATTGATTTTCAATATAATACTACTGCGGATGGCGCTTGATTCTGAGGAAAAACTAAAGGTTTACTATGAGAGTCAACACTGAACTTTTACTGGGAGTTATATGGATACACATACAACTCTAACAACACCTAAATAATATCATTAACTGACAAAATCTTATAGAAAACTGCGGTTAACTTAAGTACAATTTTATTAGTTTTACGTTAGTCAGATGTTCAAGGTGTTCAGTAGAATAAAAAGACTGGGAACTCCAGCACTAAATCATCTAATAAGGCAATGACCTCCCTAATGTGTCTGATTTCAACTTCATTGCAGAGTATTAATGAATCCTCGATAAACTTATTGTATCATTACATCTGAAACGAGATAAAAACTAAAGTAAACCGATTTCATTAACACATATCAAAAAATAGGTACAAAGAAAGTTTAATAACGGGACTTGATAGTCTGCAGGTTTGACATTTAATTAAAATGCGTTAAATGCGAAACAACCACACTATGGAGCAAAATGTCTACATCACAATTTATGATATATTCAGCTAAATAAGTTGCAAACGTCATGGACAATATCTATAATACCTGTTCTGAGGTACACCCCACACATATGTGACCAGCCTTGCGAATTAGAGTACACCACTCCTGTTGTTTAATCCCCAAACTCTGTTTCTCGCAACGACTGGAAGACGCCAGTGTCCGTCACTTTTTGTCAGACACGTCCCAAATTTATGTCGCGTGTGATAAAGAAAACAACCAAGAATCATTAATAATCACACTTCAGATTACCTGTGGTTTTTTGACGCAACCTAGAGTCGACCTAACTTCAGAGCACTATTAGTCATCTCTTGTAATGCGCAAAAGAAAGGGAGACTAATGTTTCCATAGCAAACATATTAAATATCATTATTTCAATTTATATTTTTTCGTATGAAGGCTTTCATTTTAAACGCTTTATCAGATGTAGGCCTACTACCGGTTAAATGTGGATAAATTTAGTCAAAAGAACTAGCTTTAACCTCCATCGTTCGACAGCATTCTGAAGGCAACCATGTGAACTGCAAACCAATATGCCCAGTCAACTAGTGACCTTCTCTGGCTACTCTCACTTATCTAAATAATACATATTTATATGTAATATCTAAGAATAGTGACAATTTGTGACAAAGATTCAGGCGTGGTTATAATTCTTATATCTATTTAATAATTGATTTTATAAAAAATTATAAATCTAAAAAATGAAGTGAAAGTCTGACGAAATTGTCACGTTTCATCTATGACCGCCAAGCGTAATTCTTCCGTCTCTAATTGCATTTTAAGAAGGTAAAAACCAAGTACAAGTAAAATGAAATCCTTGGGGAATATACGAATAAACTATTAAAATATCTTAAGTCCTGTTTACATTACGCTGAAATCCTACACGCACCACAGTCTTAAAAAGTGCAAATGTAAATTATGTCAAATAACAGAAAATCTTTCATGTCAGGTCATTTATCATCATGCAACTTCAAGGCATGTCCTTAGTAATTTTTCTTACAAGTGATGACTGCAGTGTCTTGTCCAAAATCTTCAAATTCCTCATAAAAATGTCATCTCATATTGGCTGTTTCAAATATTTATTTTTGGACGAGGACCATATGTGAAAAAATTATAAGTTTGAAACCTGCGCATTACAAATTACTATGTCAAAAGAAAATTATTCAGGCTTAAACCAACGCACACTTGTCTACAAACAATGTAGAATTGCGATCAATTTGATATTTAAAGCAACAAAGTGGTGCGTAAAATTATTCTCAATATTGAAACCTTGATTTCCTGAAATGAATTCGTAGTAACCGGTCTTTGTCCTTACAAATTTCAGGTTTCTCACTTGCCGACAGATTAGGTTACAATGCAGAAATTACAAGCATCTCATCTAAATTTTATGCACTTCAATTTAAGGCCCACGTGAAATCAGAAATTGGATTGGGTAGTATCTTAACAGCATCCTATGAACGATATATTCATAAATATTAAATAAATCTGAAAAAAAGGTTTTAAAATATCAATTAAATAAATTTCAAATGGTAATGTGTGTTAATTGCGCCCTTTTTAGACGAGTAGAGGCTACTGGCAAACGGTATAATCATTATAAAGACAGTGTTGGAAAAACAGAAGTAAAACAGGTACTATGTTGACCATCAAACACATTAGTTTATAATTTTAGTAAAATTTTAGCATAGACGAAGAAGGGAAATGCAGCTTCCAGAAAGATTAAAAACCAGAAAAACGAAGAAACCTGACAATCTTGCAAGAAATTAACTATATATATACGCACAAATATATACGCGTTGTCATTGATTTTTATTCATTGGTCATGACCTATATATTTATCAAATGGGGAGCTGCTACATCCCCTAGTCAGAATTTTTAAAATCATTATCTCATGGCAAACTTCTTCTACCGTGAAGAGAAAAAACTGGTACCGTACCCCACCTTTACTTGTTTTTGGGTTTGGCATGACTTTAATAATAAACAACCAGCATTTAATACATGACATTTTAAAGTCACTACTATAATTCTACACTAAATGAAAAAAGTCTTTCTTTTGCATAAAACATCCTTTCATTCAATCGAGATGCTTTTACAGTTTTATTTTTCATTTCACTCTTTTGAGTAAACTGAATTTCAAATATTTGACTAGGGGAATATAAGAGCAATATAAATATTTTATAACGCCACTAAAATGATTGCCGAATGATTAAGAATAAATAGCAAGGAAATTAATTTCTTCTGAGTTACATAAAATTCAATGGTAAAACGCAAACAGAGTAATACATTTACTGCTAAAAAAATATAAAACAGATAAGTTTACTATCGATAATGATACCACTACTAATTACTAACTCTGATAACAAGATGAAAGATGACTTCGAGACACCTACTGAGTTTTCGAAATTCAAGTCATACTCCATATATGTATAAAAAACGAAAATTGTGTGGGACAGGACATGGGACCTAACAAAAGGAATTTCTATCTCACTGATATTAATCGATATAATGAAATTCAACCTTGTAAGATGAAAATAGTAAGAGTTTTAGTGATTAACATTTCTAGATATTAGTGGACTTTGCTTTAATAATTATAATCGTTTATGATCACAGATGAATTATGTGAGTTAGATATTAATTAAGACATTTGATTAATTACGTGCTATTTATGCTGTAAAGGTAGTAAAATGGCCTACCTAATACCAAACAATATTCCTGAATCTGTATCGAGGCAATTTAATCAAGTCATTTAGGAATTACGTTAAGGTGTACATATACCTGACTTGAAACTTAAATTGAGAGATCTTATCTTCACTATATCAGTTGCCTTATTTGAGGAACGAGAAAAGAGAGACAGAGAAAGCAGGAAATTATTAATAGCCTATGCTCTGTCTGACATGTTAAGCAACTAACGGTTTTAACATGTTTGCCTGTAAGCAAAGTAAATCCTGTTAAGATAAAATGATCACTATTAAAACAATTTATGTCAATTTTCTCTCTCTCTTTCCCTCACTCTGATCGCCATTGTCATCAAGGTTGGTAACAATTCAACAAAACTTTTGCCTGTTACCACGTGAAGTAAGTATAAGGAAATTAAATAGGGCAGGATCAAGATCAATTCGATGCAACTACCTTTATGTGATTAAAAAAACTGTCCAGACATGACAGCATCTTTTCAAAGTCTTTTTAACAATCTTTTAAGACCTTTAATTTTATTATTATATCATTATAAAGTAGATTAAAAACAAAATACGATCTACTGACAACTGAAATTCAAAAGGTGCTAACAAACTGCACTTTCACATAATAGCTTTAGTTCGAAATGACTACAAATGCAAAATAGCCATCTAATAAAAAATAGCATGCAATTTATAGCAATACTGATGAAAACTTTCATGTTTTTATTCATGTTTCTGTACGTACAAGGTTAATGACAACAACATTACTGTGCACTGTATAATCAAAGATTAGATTACAGACTAGATGGTGCTTCTAGCAGGTCAGAAAAAGCACTAAGTACCAGGTTGTGGCTTCACGTATCTGAATGTAAAAACCATCATACATATTCGAGACGTATTTTGCATAAGTAACCACGGTCAGCCACATAACCCTCTAACTGCCATGTCTGGAAATTAAATGAATGCGAGGACTCTAAGGCAGTACATGATTTCTAACACGGAATAGTTACAGCCCTTTCACCCTCTTTATACTCAATACCATACAGATCATTGTAACACATGAAAAGTTAGTTTTTTAAGGTGCTCCGTTGAGTGACCAATGAAGTTCAATGTTAAATATCGCTTAACGAAATTCTAGTTGAGTACAGTTATAATATTGATAAAGGTCAGTGTGGTTTACTGACTAAATGTCATTTTTAAAGTTCACTTCAATCATATGAGAATTGTCAAATCAATTGAAACTGGCCTTCACAAAGATAAGTGCCAATTTTTTTAAGCCAAAAAGAAAGGTGTGATGAAGAATGACTACTACTCCAAAAGAATAAAAGCATTCAAGAACAACTTAGTTATACCAATACAATGTTTCCGGGTCAAGATATATAATTTTTAATAAGAAAAAAATAAAAAAAGGTAACAATATACCGGTATATTTAATTTATGTAAAGTTGAGAGTATTTAAACTCATTACTTTTCAACAATTAAAATATCCGTATCTAAATAAGTTGTCAGATACATGCAACAACTAAATGTCTTTTTACATAGTTGCTTACAGAACCTGTTGATATCAAAATTTTTGTAATAAATCAAGGTGAACTAAACGCCTGTGACTGCATTTAAAACTGAAACTAAATAAATGCGTGTAAAATAATTACTTTCAACTACTTCTAGCTGTCATAGTTATGGAATCCTGTTTATAATGTTGCTTCACTCCTAGTTTTACAAACTCTAAGCTACTGCATATAAAATTTGTCATGATTATTTCTTTTTTAAAAGACTTATAAAAAAAACTCCTCACTGTAATTTCAATAATTTGCTGCGTTGCTCTCGCGATCACCCTGAACAATACAATAACCGCTAATTTGATAGTAATGCTATGCTTGGGAGAGACCATGGCCCGTTTCTAAAAGTTATTCAAATTTCTAAATATTTAAAGGAATCATGAGGAGGCCCTGAAAAATTCAGACTTTAGGTTGGCCGATGGCCACTGTAAAAAACCAACGCCACATTCCCATGATTATTCAATAATTTAAATTTTTGGGCCACAGGCCTAACTTCAGCCTGTTAAGGCCAAATTCAGAATGGTTTTGAGCGGACACATCTGATGCATATTTCTGAGGATGCAAATAAATAATATTAGCATTTCAAAATTCGCAACTGGAACGTTTAAAGCAATGTCTAAATGGTCAATTAGCTGGAAAAGTTTGCTAATATAATACTAATCGGAATTTCACAACAGCAGGAGGCACTTTTGTGGAAATTGGTGAAACTTAGATGCTGTTGTCTTCTAATATAACTGCATAGTATTTTGCAACTGGAAAGCTATTATAAGTACTTTATATGTCATTTTTTTGTTGCATTTAAAAATGTTCCGGATGCAATGCAACCACAAGTCAGTTCATATTAATTGAATAAATAACCTACTGCGCTTTATATAGCAACCGTGAAATACAAGTTTTGAAATATAAGGCAAGGCACCTTCCACTTTTTATCACAAATGTCGGCTTAACAAAAATTAAGATTTAAGACGATCGTAATAACATTTTAGAAAGGTTTTTTAAAAAAAATAAAACGTATATTTCAAAGAGGTAGAAATATGTTAAAAAGTAAGATGCATTGCGCTAATCATAAAGAATGTCAAGTCCTAATTACTGATGACATATATATTTGCCGTCTGTCTAGTGAAGCTGAAAATCAACTAACAATCCCAAACTATTAGAAACGGAAATGCAAAATATGACCTTTCACTTTCCTTTTCAGATTTTCTTATTATATACTGCCGCATAGCCATTTAGATAGCGATGTGTCACAATGGCATTTATCATTAACTTTTTATCTTAAGGTAACGAGCATCACCAGACAATTGAAGGACTATGGGATGGACCAATAAAGATAATATATATACCGTTATTTATTAAATTTATGACCCGAGTACTGAAAGTAATTAAATTAATTATGAAAAATTAAGCTGAGAATATCTAAACTGCTAAAGGATAAAGCATTTCAAGCCTACACTAAATTATTAAACTGGTACTAAAGGTAGCTGCCATTGTCCAGTCTGGATAAGCAGCCGGTCTTTCATCACATGAGAAGTTGATTAAAATTGAGTAGCATTCCATCTTTACAAAATGCCGACCATATCCGCTCCATGGAAACATTATAATTATAACCACCCCATGTAAATATATTTGAATTTATGAAATAAAAAAAATGCGACAACTTGTAGAATGTGCATGAGTCACGTTTTTATAGTTTCAAAAACTGAAGGCCTACATGACCAACGGGGCAGCCACACCACTCAGAAAGTGGTGTGGACTGGTAAATTTGTTAGTGGAAATTATCTTTATCTGAAAAATACAATCTGGGTCTAAGAGGGGGTAGGTAGGCTGAGGATAGCAAATGGAATCATGGTAGACCACCACAGATATCAAGGTAATATGAAAAATCTTAATAGGCATGCTCATGTCCCTATTCGGTTGAACATAGAAATTTGTCAATTTCCTTCTCGGGCCGTCCCAGCCCCACCTTGTTCCCAACCCTTTTACTGCACTCCTTTTTTCTCTCTTCACCTCATTCTCTCTCCCTCTCCCCTCTCTTTTTCTACAGACATGTTCGATGTCTCATTTCATGAGACAGGAGTGGAGTAGGATTATAATTTGGAGGCCGTCGAAGTTGATGCATTTGTGTGACGATTTTTTAAAAGTAAAATAATCTCCGTTAACCAATGGAGATGAAAGAATCCTCCTCAAGACAACCTTGAAATGGAGCTATCAAACAGTGGACAAAGAGGATACGCCTACAATTTAATCAGGTCACGGATAAAACGATAGCCAAGACGAATCAGTATATAAGGAAGTCAGGTGAAAAGATGTAGCATCAAAGAAGTCTTTGGTTCTTCTGGAATAACAGCTTCTGGCATCAAATCTTTTGGGTTTCTCTATCCCTTATTACTAAAACAATGATCTCAAAGGTAAGTATAGAGTTTGTACATGCTTATGTCGGGGAATGATAGCTTACAATCCGTTTTCATTCTTATTTCTGCCGAAGTGAACCACCAAATTTGCTATTCTATATTCAACTTAAGGTTTTTATAATACAACTTTCTTTTCAGGTCGGAATTCTGCTCGCAATCATTGCTTTCAGCAATGCCCAGTTTCACTCATATCAACCTCCAAACCCATATCAAAATATGATCGTCAGCCACATTAAGCAAGACGTAGCTGGTAACTTTGGTTATGCTACAGCTGATGGCCAAGCTCACCAACAGAATATAGCTCCAGACGGAAGTGTCAGAGGAAGTTATTCTTACGTTGATGCTCACGGAAAACCAGTTAAAGTTGACTACGTTGCCGATCAACATGGTTACAGAGCAATTGGAGACAATGTGCCAGCCCATGCTCAACATATCCCAGCACCATCCGCTTCAGGACACCAAAGCGCAGCTCAACGTAGTGGTCAATGGTTAGGTCATGCTGCTTATGAACGACAGAGACCCACGCCATACCAACATGCTCCATTCGGAGGTAGCCAACCAACCTTTGCATCAGCTCACCCTCAACCAAAAGTAAATACCTACAATCCAGCTGCTGAACAACAATTACAACAGACCATTCAACAACACGCTGCTAACGATCAGAGAGCTCAAGCTCAGCAGCTTCAACAATTATCGGCTATCACTGGGGGTACCCATGGTCATGTGCATGCCGCCCAACCCCCTGCCCCTGCAGGTTTCTTCAACTTCAACAATCCATTTGGTGGATTCCATGGCTAAAAAAGAGATTGGACATCACATCTCAGGAATCATAATGCACTGACATATCTTGTTATTGTTGCACGTTGAGGCATTATGCACTACGACCATCCTGTGATACCATTTTATGGGCACTTTGAAAATATAATCAAAAAGCAAACTCTTTCTTTCCACATAACGTTAGAGGTTAATCTCGTATACTGTACTTCATTCTTTTATTTATGATTACTTTCAAGTTTAACTGAAAAACTTAACTAATACTTCAGCACTATACACATATAAGTTAAAACACTCTAAATTAAGACTACCTTTCAAATCTCTCATCAGCTTTACTATTAAATATAAGACTCTACAGTAATCTTTCTATCTCTTTGGTAGAACTTGCTCCTTATATAAGCTTAAGAAACACTTGTAGCTTTCGCATTTAACTCGCATTTCTAATTCCTATATCTAGATTTTCTTGATAAGCAAAGTTGCCTCCACCAATCGTATTTACTTTAACACAAGTTTCAAATAATAACGCGAATATTTGCTTAAATGTTTCAATGTGCCTACACATGTTCAATGTTACCAACAGAAGTCTACAAAGCAGAGTTGCATGACATATTACAAAAAGAAACTGTAAAAGGAGTCATAAATTATCTCAACTCCGTCGGAGTGTAACATTAATAATTATGTTAATAACGAAGGGACAATTTTTTTGAATAAAAAAGTTTTAAAGAAAAAATTTCAACATATGTGTCATCTTTTCTACACCTTTCACGTTGAAGAACATCATTTTCTTTTCATTTGCGAAATTTCCTAAGTTGCATTTAATACAACATGGGGCAATCTCACTAAACAGAAATTTCTAGTAGTAATATTAAAAAAAACTAGAATAAAATTGAAGAGCAGCACAGAAGTATTATAAATTATATAAACAAAATAATACCGTTCTAGACATTCTTGCACTTTGTAAATTTACAGATCCCTGGCAGCTTCCTTCATCTAGCGGAAGAATCTTTGGTACCAAACGAGTTGGTTATGAGATTGTAATGCACTGCAAAACTTAACATAGCAAGTTTTCATTATTCGGAACAGTATAACACAATACACATTTGTTTCAAAATAATCCTGTCTGCAACGAAAGTGAAAAAAATTGTTAAACTATAATTAATGTTATTTCAACAATAGGAATCAGTAATACTGCTTTCATAAAAACGCAAAATTGACTGATTTTGTAATAATTAATCAGCACAACTTAAGCACTTTGAGATATCTTAATCTTCAAACCTGTTTCTTGTAATAACCACCCTTTCTATTAATCTTTTTATGTGAGTAGCTTTCCTTCATTTCAAAGTTAAAACACTTTCCCAATTTTATATGGTTTTTAATTAATGAAGATAAGTTTTACTTAACTACTCCCACCTTCCCTGCAATTTTTTGTTTAATTTGGTATGCAACCTCAGTAAGGGTTGAATTTAGAGGACTAGAACGTGAGAGTATATGTCATTATCAACTGCCAGGTAAATGAGTCCAATAATCTTTTATAAAACGAGGATATTAGTGATAGTAGGATGATGGTAATCAAAAAGTAAAATTACCCTTAAGATATAGTAGTTTTTGTCATCGCAAGCTCTAACTCCCAAGCTGCCACCTTTCTAGAATGGTTCGTGTCTGCGTAGTTATTTAACGTTGGCCAACCCACCATTGCGGGTCGTTTTACCTACGAGGCGAACTCCTACACCTGGACAGTTATTGGTTATAAAGCAAACAGTCGATCTTGGCCATGGTAATTTTGAGGTCAAGAGATAAGCGCGCTCTACAAATTAAGGGTCCGATGTCCGCAGGTTTGTTAGAGTCGAAACCTCACATTAACTATATCCAGCTAATAGAAGCGCGACCTGAGTTCCGGGATAAACTTTAACGCCCATTTCATTAACGCCCAAATACTTCATATTTAGCTGTCCAAGAGGTGACTACGAGAGCTTGTGGATTTGGTATTCTTACTCCATTTCTCTATTCAACTCTTCCTGTTCTATCCTGCGAATTCCTAAATCCTTTATTTTCGTATCCAGTTTCTATTTAGTTCCACCGAAAGCAAGTGTACGTAGAAATCCAACTTAGGTGGTAAGCAGGTTTATTAAAGAAGAAAAAGAATCTCAGAATAGGAAGAAATGCTGCTGAAAACATCATCAATCACATGTATCCTATAACAATAATAAGAAACCAGCAAATCAAGTTCCACCTGTTCCACTTTTCGCGCCTTTCGCAGGGTCAAATCTGCGAATTTTGGCCCTACATTCCTGACTATCACTTACCAGATCTCCACTGACCCCACATACTATCATGCCCCTTCGTTTAATCTGCTTCCAACTACTTGCATCCCAGTAATGAACCTAATCAACTCCTCTTCCCCTCTTCTCATAGCATACCCATGCCACCTGAATCTATTTTCTCTCTCTTTCCAACATGCACTTATTGCTTAAAAACATTTTACTGAGGGAAGTCTGCTTCAAAATTCAGCTGGAGGCCTCCATCTGTCGAGTTGCCGACTAGAGTTCCAAGCACTTAAAATTACACATGTTTTGATTCATGGAAATACTTTGAGAAAACGACAGGCTATACTTCCATCTTCAACTTTTCCTGAACTCACTATGGTTAATGAGCCAATTAGGCTCCAGTCTGTAGTTAACGACTCAAGATCAAACATCAAAGGTGTTGTAGAGTTGATCTCTGGCTAACACAAAAGAGGTTAAGAGGCCAATTTTATTCCGTAAAGACAAAAGTATTAAGTAGAATACAGTAAAACCCCGCTATAACGATCTCGGATGTAACGAATTCCTGGATGTTACGAATGGTTTCCAAGGTCCTGGCAAAAGGGTAGGAGTTTGTATTTGTAAAAAGATTGGATATAATGAATTGGATATAACGAATTTCCTGGCAATAACGATGAAAAGTTATAAAAGTTTGTGTAATTTGGTTGGATATAACGAATGATGGACCTTATAAATAATTTTTATTTATGGATTTAACACAAACTTCTACTCAATGGTCACCACATATTGAATTGAACACCACTGATAGGAATACCTTGTCATACTATTTATTTTACTAGGCCAGAATGCACAAATGGCTGATGATATTAGAAACGTTCATTTTCTCATCAACATCATCGCCACCATACTCGTATCCCGCCTGTGGCAGGGTCGGGTATGCTGGTTCTAGCCCTACACACTTGCCTATCTCCCACATGATCCCTCATTCACCCCACCAATACCATATCCTCTCCCTCTGCAGGAATTAAAGAGACTGGAGAAATACTCTCCCCACTCCTTTACCTCAGAAGGATGAAACATTATTCTACCTGTTCTATCCTTCACTGTTATGGCTCAGGGTAAATCTTTAATCGCCCTATCTCTAATCTTGGCCAGTCTACATTCTTCCTTCATACCATCCTTTATCTCTATCATAGAGGACCTCAACCTTCTGGTGTATGACCAAAGCAATGATCCTCCTAGCTGTGGCCTTCATCTGCCTGTAGCATATTTTATAATCATAGCCCCCTATATCCATCCACCTATGGAATGCAGCCTTTTATTGTTTGGTGGCTGCCTCTATTATATTATTCCACCACTATGTCTGCCTGCCCTGGAGTGGATGTGATTGTATTCCCCTACAAATTCGTTATAGCGGGGTTTTGCTGTATAGTCCAATATATAGTCCTGTTTGATAGAAGGCTCCCAATCAAGCTGAAAGGGAAGTTCTATAGGGCAGTGGTTAGGCCAGCTATGCTGTATGAATCGGAGTGTTGGGCAGTAAGAAAGAGCCACGTCAATAGAATGCAAGTGGCCGAGATGCGAATGCTGAGGTACATGAGCGGCGTGTCAAGAGCCACAGTATGCTGTAATTACAACAATATTTGGAAAATTTGAAGTTTACAAAAAACGGCGGCTTAGGGGCTATATACCATAACATAATGGCTAATAATTATAATCACTGATAATGATAAAATCATTCATGGATTCTATTTCTTCACGTCCATCATGTTCTTGCTTTCGATATATTTATTTTGGGAAGTTATATTTTTATCTTATTTAACCTGGCAAATAAAATAACCATGGGTCTCACATTTACCACTAAATGATGCTGCTTTTCTAAACATTCACCTATTTGAGGCCACTGGCGTAGCCAAGAGGAGGGTTTGGGGGTGTAACCCCCCCTTAGGCCTAGGCTGAAGAATTTAAAACGTTTTGAAATCGAATATAGCGAAACGCTATACACTCTATCGACAGTCATATCCCTTTATTTAGCAGTTATAGCCCCCTTCAGAAAATCCTGGCTACGCCAGTGTTTGAGGCACTGTTTTTTAGACTTTTTAGTAATGTTTCAAATGACATTCAAATATTGAGAAAAGATATTAAACCTGGTTTTAAACCTGTTAACCTTAAAGATGGTTTTAAACCTGTTATAGTGGATGTAAATCCAGACTAAAGATTAAATACAAAAAGAATGACCCTCACTTGGAGGTGGTTAACCAGCGCTGTGCTCCAGGGGCCCGGCATTTAGGGGAGGCAGAGGAACAGATTTCAAAAATGTATATACAGTATATTAGTTAGTACCAATATGGGTGGTTGGTAGAGAACGTGGGTGCTGCAAATTTCGCCTCTCCTACATTCCCTACACCTGCCGCCTCCTCTACGTGAGCAGCCTCTTAAGGGTTAGGCCTGTTATGGCTGCTTGGCTTACTCCCCAACCCGTTAGTGTAACATAGTAACATAGAAACATATACTGTATCATTTACATTAATAAAATAAAAAAATACTTAAGAAAAAAATGGCTATTTCGGAAAGAAGAAGGGGCTCCATAAGGTGTGGCCCTAGGGCCCGCTGTATAAAGTGGGGGCCTTGATTAAAGCCTTACAGTAGTCGAAAATATCATCATTATTTGTAGGAAATCCTAAAGTATTTCATATCCCATAAACCTAAAAGAAGCCGTGTCATATTTAGTCGACGATGTAACCTTTAGACGTCTTGCAAAAATCTAATGAAGCAACAAGAAAGGTTATTTAATGAGTCGAATTTTTGTAAAAACACAGTTTTACGATAAACCATCACCATTAGAAGTTAATTAACATAAACCTTTTTAGATCATCAAAGTCGACAATCCGATGCAGTACACCGTAAATCGTTCCTCTATCCATGGATCCACATTAGCAGAGAATTGGCTTGGTCATTCAATGTTTAAATCGTCCGACCAGATGTTGCAGTTATTGAAAGCCATCTAAAGTAATTACTAACAGGTCTACAATTAATTCATCTACAGGTTCAATGCCCCATCCTCAATCGAGGTTTCTCAAGTAGAGTTACTGCCTGTTTGTTGGTGTTTAAGGGCCCTTCAACAGCAAGGTCACTAGAGCCCCGTCCACTGAATAGTTATAATGCAGATACTGCACAGACGCTACATTAATGCAACGATTTTTCGGTACTAGCGACACTCAGTTTTCCCAAGCGGCCACCCATGTCAGTACTAGCTGGTTGCGTGGCTAAACTTCAGTGATCAGACGAGAATTGGCGTGTGCAACGCAATTTGCCTCTCTCTCGGGTTACTGAATTTAAGAAAGAGTATCCCGACCACCGCCCCAACATACATGCTTCAGCAACCAGAAGATGTACTTGGATCACCCGCACAGTAAGCGGAAAATTAACCCATCACTCCATATGTTTTGAAATACTATCCTTTATGTAGTTCAATAACCCTTCTACTCTACATACTGTACGTATCTCACAAAACTGGTCACTAATGATTGTGCTTCTCCATCCGTATGTATCTCACTTAACCGTTGATATATGTGAAATTGGTTCTTCAGATTGACACATGAGTCGAGCGATTAGTTATGACTGCTGTTAAAAAAAGCAATGTAGCGCGGAAAATCAAAATATCTTGCGACTAGTGCATTTACATTCCAACCTAGAGATGCATGGCAGCTTCTCATTCCATGTGGTGTGAGCGAGTTTAAATGATGACAGCCAGATAAATGCTGGAACATGTAGCCATTGTCGATGTCATAACGGACCATTTTAACCATATTGTAAGGAGGCTAGAATTATTTCTTAGATAATAATTCACACTGCTGCTCTGTAGAGATACTTACAACTATCACCTCTTCCGGAATTGCATATCACAACTATCCACAGACACCAAAAATTCCTTTGTTGGCAACATAAGTACTCACTACCATTGAAGTTCCAAATATGTTTTTAGGAGAACGTTATCATGAAAGCCATCTACTCACTCCACCTCCAAAACACGTCCAAGTGATAAAACGAACGAATCATCTATCGGCCAAGTAAATCTCTGTATATGGTTATCATGATACGCGCGAGACCACTGTAGTAGTTCCATGGAATCGGGGAACACTTGGAGACGATATTCTGGGGGGAGGGGCAATATTTCAGGAATCACAGCGAGTGCCCGTTTGCTCCCTCTGCGAAAGCTATATGTGGCCCCATGATCAAGTCACTGCTAATCCACTAACTGTCACATAAACTATATCAGAACATTCCCCTAGTTCTGTAGACGTTAACCCATCAAACCTACCACGGATATTTCAATTATTCCAATGCCTGATTCAACACTCTGTCTCGCTTTCTGCCTCTTTATCTTGGTCTCTCTGTATGTCTGTCTATTTCAGTCTTTTGATGCCTGCGTATTTCTCTCCCAATTACAATATAAAATCAGAGATGGTCTTTCTATTGGATATCAATACAATTGAGAACCGTGAAAATTCCTCCTTAAGATCCAAGTAAGGGACATCCTACAAGTCATCCAGTGCAGTGCGCGGCAGCGGCGAGTTGCGTTGGACACACTAGTTCTCGTCTGATCACTGAAGTTGAGCAACGCAAGCCCAGTTAGTACTGACATGGGTGGTCGCTCGGGAAAGCTGGATACTGCTAATACCCAAAAATCGTCGCGTTAGTGTAGCGTCTGTGGAGTCTCTGCATAAGAACTATTCTGTGGACGGGTCTCTAATGACCTTGTAGTTGACGGGACCTTAAACTCCAACAAACAAACAACCAGTGCAGTGCAAAGGTGATAATCATTACGACGAAGTCCAACAGCGGTCCTCACTCGAAAGAGGCAGGTCTAGGAAAAATACCATACAGTACAATATTTTACAATAGTCTCGGTGGATAAATTGGTAGCTCACCTGCCTTTTGATCTCACGGTTAATAGATTCGCCCAAGGGTGAGCCATTGATTTATTTTTAACGCCGAAAAGTGATAAATTTGGCTTCTGACAGATGAGGAGGATGGTGTACGATTTATCCTGCATCAACAAATAGGAATTCATTTTGAGATTTGTTGTAATTATTTGTGAAGCTTTAATAAAACAAAATAATAGACTGGGGCAAGAACTTGAAGTACCTATTATTATTATGTCATCAAAAATTATATGGCACTTTGTACCTGGGAAGTAAGTTTGCTGTTTCTTCGTTAGGCAGATATTTGTATCTTCTCCAGGAATCCCATCATGATAAAGCAGAGAAGCAAAATAAAATATCACGCAGTACAGATGAGCGTAATTGGTGATTAAATGAAAGCATTTAATGAGTAAAAGGTTGCCTATGGCAATAATATTACAATTACCATGGTAATAATTTGATGAGATTCTGAGGAGGGCTATTACAGCAACTCCTCAATGGATAAGGACAATGACCAAAAGCACAGTGAGTGATAACTCTGAAAGAGGTAGTTTCCTATTCACGAGCATAGCAATGACAGGTAGCCCAATGGGTGCAAAAGGAATGGGGTGGGCACCTTAAAGGTCATTCATGACATTGACAAGTGCTGCCACAGTTGCTAAATACGAGAAACTTTCCACGTTATAAAAACTATACAAATAACTAGTTAGTCTATTAATTGTTTTCTAGATGGCGTTGGAAATCAAACGAAAAATTCAGACCCACTTCCTCAAATCACATGACTGTGTTATCAATTTAATGAATCCATGATATGTCCAACATGTTACTATTATCAGTTTCAGTGATTGACTCGGTAGTGACAGAACTCACCAGATTTAGTCTACTTTTGGGATTAAAAAAACTTGACCAAGAACATCCCGCGGCTTTTTCTGATAATGCAGTTGCAAACTGAATTATGGCAATCCAAACTTTTTTGGGGGTAAAACGGAGTAAACGTTCCTTGGCAATAATTTGCAAGAGCATTACTGAAAATATTTTGATCAAAATAGTATGAAACTTTTGAAACGAATTGCAATTGGTAGGTAAAATGTGCACAATCTAATAATTGAATTTTCAAAATTGTCATGTGGTGTCAATCATCAATGGTGTATTAATACCTACTTTATGTTTACCTAAAAATAACATGCATTACACTACCAGCAGTAACCAATAACAATTAAAAAACCACATAAAAATCTGTATGACCAGAAAAGCAATTTTAAATCAATTTACCTTTAGGGCTCATATTGAATATGATTTCGCAAATGATCAACAGACAACCTATGAAAGTAGATTTATTTGCTTATTACAAAAATATGAATTCAGAACAATATTTGGAAAACAACCTTGAATTTCCACTCCCTTTTTACTTTATACAAAAATGATTTTAAGATTAGTCGGCCCATCGCCTTGAAGAACCTAATTTTCAATAAGATATCTGCAAAAAAAAAAGTTCAAAATACAGCATAAATCTTGAAATTAATAACGTATCATATTAACTGTTTCACTTGGTTAAGTTTTCCAGAGAAATAACATAAGTAATTAATTTATTTAAATGAAAAAAGTACGTTACAGGCATGTTCCAGTATCCGTGTATTATCTCGAGCTGCCAAAAATTCTCATATTCGTGAGGAACTGGTACTGGCTTATGATTACAGGAATTGAGAAATGTCAATATTTTCCAGGGCCAAGTAGCAAACCTCTGCGGCATACAGTTGGATGAATGTATATTGAATTAAATCAAAGTTATCACAGACGCACTAAGTGAAAATTATTAACACATCAAGGATCAATAAACACCCACCTATTTTTTCCAATTTCTTCATGAATATTAGGTCCTGTATAATTTGGGGAGTTGATCAGTAGGTCTCTTACTAAGCACTCATCACTAATCCAATACATGATCCAAAAAATCCCAGCTGTTTATGTGATACAACTTTAGATGCATTTCTTTCACTAGACGACAAAATCTTATCATCTGCAATAACTACTATTCGATTTAGAATGGATTAAGTCCGATGTTGAGAAAGTGCAAATAATATTAATTGAATTTTTATAGAAACCCCTGTTGATATGTGTCACCAATCTGTCTCGCCCTACATGAATATTTTGAAATTACGGTCCTTAGATGCCACAAAAACATGTCCTTCATTTAAAAAAGAAACCGGTTAAGGGTAAAGAAAGATACGTTTAAAAAAAGCAATACGGGCCTACATATATTCCACTTTACACGTGGGTTTGTACCTTGGACATAGTTGTAAGTCATAAAAGACAGTTTTTTCGTAAACAGTTTTCCAAATTGCCGTCAAATATAGTAGTTCCGGGACTACATACCTAGGTTAATCCGAAATAAGTGACTTTTTATATAAAATACCCACTTTTTATAAAGTTGGGGAAATTTCCGTACATACACATACGTACACACCATCAACCTACATGCTGAAGAGGTTTTTTTTTTCAAATTGAAACTGAGGGCGAATTCAGTTTTTAAAATAATGAAGGACACAAATTTAACATCTATCTCATTGCTTAAAAATCTTTAAAATGAGACTTATAACCTGTAAAATGATAACATTGGAGGAATTTATAATCAATTGACTTTATCAATTTGGTCCGAAGGTGAGAAAAACCCATAAGACTAAGTGAATACGAATTCATAACAAGGTCGCATGTGGCTCATGTCGAGTCATAACACTTTTTCAACCTTGTAGAAAAAAAATAGCTCGCAAACAATTTTTTGCACTCCAATGACAAACATTTTGTAATTAAGAGTTACTATATTTCTCAACTCCCTAGCCAGAATTTAAAGAAAGCACTAGATAATTGAATTTGACTTCTAGCAACATACTCTTTAATTCAACACTCCCTTACTTTTCAGAAGGCATTTATTTCATTGAATCCACAATGTTTTCAAAGCAGGTGAATAAGTGCACAAGTATTGAGATCAAAAATTTATATGAATTACTTCTAGAGCATGAAATATATTTTAACAACAGGTTTTAGTTAGTAAATGATTCCGTATAGTTGATATGATACGTAAGTAATGATATCAACAACATTTATGAAACTATAACTGGAAATCCACGTATAAATCATTTTGAAATTAAGCTGAAAACTTATAATAAATCTAAAAACACCTTATTTTTGTTTAAACCATTTTTTTATCTGCCACACTGCCTTAAATCTTTTCCCTAATTATCACTATTTCCCAAATGTAAGAACACTTGCCATTGTAGTCACTGGCGGGCATCAACTGCTACGTTTCAAATCTGCAGTGTTAACTCTGCAAATACCTTTTTCTGGCAACTTCCGTAATTACAAAGTGACTTAAGTGCACGGTTTTACTCTAGTTGAAATCGAGTTAAACCTGATAAACAACTTCTTTAGCGAAGGTTACAAACCACATTTTATTATATATCTCTAAGCTGTATCACAATATTGGATCCAAAGGTTTAGATGTCAAAATAGCACTTGTCTTCAGTGTCCTTTCTTTCTAACAAGGTGACAATTTAAAATATGAACATTAACAATAAATGCGTCTTGCTACCAGTCCCACATTACTGCATTACCCGCCTCGGTGGGGCAGAGGTTAACGTACTCGGTAACTGCGACAGAGGTTCTAAGTTGGATTCTACACCGGGGTGGGTTGGCTTCTTTCGAGCGAGAGAGCTGCCTTGAGTGCACCCTCGGAGGGGAAGTAAAACCCCTGGTCCCGTGTGGTTTGCGATTTTATTTGCATGTAAAAGACCCCTCTCTACTACGCAAAGGATAGATGAGGCAAAATTTCGAGGTGTGGGAGCTCGCCCTTTGGCGTCGGCGAAATTCCCCAACGGATAAAAGACCGACGATAACGAAGCATATCGACAACCGGCTGCGGAAAAACACTGTCCAATATATCACCCTTGTGTTCATTCAGAGGGACAAGATGGGTACCCGACCCTGCCATAGGCGGGAAAAGGGTTGGGAGTTGCTTACTATCAGTCCCACATTATTAAAGAAATGCCATGTGAAAACAACTGCAACATAGCGATAATAAAGACTGTGGGATTTGTTTAAAACAGTAATATTTTAAAAGCATTTAAGCTACTATCCGTAGCTATTAACAGCCTTGGCGGAAGTTACAACCCATCCTAAATATGCAAACGTTTTCATTTGAAATTTTAAACAATCACAAAATAAGGCAATGACGCCGAAAACACAACTTCCTATAAATTTGCAATTCGTTAATATTTATTACCGTAGGGAGACCTGAAACCATTGGATTAGTTTGCAATTTTGTCCACTTTCATAAATGTAGAAAAACATCATAAATGCAAACTAGTTATCAATATTTGTAATTGAGGCCATGTCACAAAGTAACCTAATAAAAGTAACTCATTATTTTAAAATATTGACACCAACGAGGCAACTTTAAACTGAATGTCATATCTAAGGTTAAAAAATAACCGTAGAAACTGTGCAGAATCAAAGCAGTTTATTAAAGGAAACTATGATTTAACTGACGAAACTCGGAGAAGACCGTAGAAAACCGCTTAAAAACAAAAACATCAGCAGCGGTGTCAACAAACTTTAAATTTTAACCCTAAAATAATCAAGAAGATGTTTTGAAAAACATTTAATAAACATTAGGACAACCTGTTCAAAAGAAACTTGATGAGAAATGAAAAAACTGACAAATATTAGCAGCAGGTTATCGGCCTGAATGGGAATTTCCCCAAGTAATCACCTTCACTTACATAACCACTGACAGCAATATTAAAAATTCATTTATGCAGGATTTTAAATAAATATTATTATAGCTTAATATTAAATACAATTGAAACTATCATCAATTTGTATGTCACTTTGGAACCACACTTCTTTATAGCTATTATTCATTTCACTTTAGGTAAGGTGTTAAGACTAAATATGTACTTGTACAGTAAATTTTGTGAGTGACTGGTGAGGCATGGCCTCCAATGATTGTTTCACAACAAGTCTTTCTTGACCAAAATGAAATTTTTTTTTACGAAACAGAAAACATGTGGACATCACACTTTGGCATTGCTACTACGACAATTAATTTATCTTAGGAGTTTTCACCTACACCGTTTTGGGATACATAGGACATTCCAAAGGTACTAAATATTCAGAAAAATCTAGGTTAACGTAGATTGGAATGTGTTACACTTAATATGTGTAAATGTTTGGTGGTAGTGAAACCGTTAGACTAAACCTGTCCAGAAGGCCATTCGAGACTTTTGAGGTAGTCAAAAAACTGGGAGGGGATTTATAGAGACTTACAACGACTTTTAAGATTGGTCAAAGTAAAGTTCCAATGGAAACACATACTGAAAAAAGTGAAAGCAATGGGTCAAAATATTTGACCATGCATTACAGATATTGCCCATTTCTGGAACATGAAGGCGTGGAAATTTCAAGGTTGGCTTAACGGATTTTCTGGAAGTATATATAAACCGTGCAATAATCAAGACAAGTTACTGTTCAAGTTGAGAATTTAACTGTGTTCTGCTATTATTCCTCTTTCGCTTTTGATACTCACAAAAGCTAACAAATTTATTTTCAAGATGCTTAAATTGGTAAGTGTTTTTCGTTTCTTTTACAGTGAGCACCAAAACTTTATTTATCCATAAATATTACTCATACTATAGAATTTATATTTTAAATTCAAAATATTATTATTTTCTTTCTTATATTCTAAATATTAGTAATTTCACCCTTGTTTGGCAACCTTCAATGTCTTTAGATACGTGTCCCCTATGATACTCACGTATTTAAGAAAGTACTAACGAGCTATTATGTCTTTTGCAGGTTGTTGCTTTCTGTCTTCTGGGAGCATCTCTTGCTCTCCCACAATTCGCCTGGGCACCAATCCAGCAGGCTGCACCTCAGCCAACTATTCACGTAGCAGCTCAGGGAGTGCCTGCTGCTGCAACTGCACAAGCCACTGCAGCTGCTCCAGCAGTCCCTCAAGTCCCACCGGCAAATTTCGTCAGTGGAAGTTCACCTGATGGATCCACTGTTTTCGGATTCCAAACTATGGACGGTCAAACCCGTAGCGAATCTCATGGTGCCGACGGCAGCGTTCGAGGAAGCTATAGCTTTGTAGATCCTCATGGTAAACCTGTGACCGTTCATTATGTAGCTGATCAACAAGGTTTCCGCACATCACAAGAACCCATCCCAGCTGCTCCTCCAACTACCACACCAGCTCCTGCACCTCAACCTGCTCCTCAACAGCATCTCCCACTTCTAACTTTCCAGCTGCCAGTTCAACAAGCTGCTCCAGCACCAACCACACCAGCTCCAGTACAAGTTGCTGCAGCTCCAGCTCCCGCAGCAGTCCATTCCTTCACTCCATTCTTTTCACCACTGCCAGCAGCATCTCTACCTTTGAGCCACTTTGGATTCCAACCATTGGCAGCTGCAAATCCAGCTCCAGCACCGGCACCTCAGCCAGCCGCTGTTCCTGCACAACAGGTCAACCCAATTGCATACTCATTCAACACAGGCCGTTAATCCTGTAACCTCAGTTTTCTCTAAATGCAGCGCCGGCTGAATGCAGCGTCCATTCTTAAAACAATTTCTTAAACTGCTTGCTCAACTTATCGAAAAATACCATCTTTACACAGCCATATATTCGATTAAACACGAATGGTGTGCTTTTTATCATTCAAAAATGCACAGGAAGTAAAGATTATAGCGAGTTTCGCAACAAACTTTCCTACAGAACTCTGCTTTTTCACTTTAGTTCTCCTAAGAATTAATTTTCTAAACTAATACCCATCTAGTCTTAATTTCTACACTTGGGAACCTTGTTTTATTTTCAGTATCTTCACGTTTTCAGATTCAGCAGTATTGTAAAAAGGATTTTCTATGATGTAACCTCAGTGTCTGTTGTAATTCTTTAGCTTATTCTTCCTAGTCACGCGTCTAACAAAGTTCTTTATTTAATTTTCTACTAATTATCAACTTGTTTCAGAGCACAGGAAAAGGTTATTCTTTTCTTGAAATAGCATAACACTCTCTTCTACATTACTCTGTCGAAGAGTTACTCTTTGTCTTATAAAAAATGCTTTCTTAATTTTCTTGCATCATTGTAAAATTTAAAATACTTCTTAAAACAAAAAAATATTAATTGATATTATTGAAGTACGAATGCAGGAAAGAGTATTAATGATACATGCATCGACTTTTAAAAACATAGGTGACAAAACAATATTTGTATGTAAATACAACAAAAATTGGGACATGTTGCCTGTACATAAAAATCGCAGCCATTAAACTGTTGCTAAAATATAATACTCTCTGTCTGATAGTTTATTTCTTTATTTCAACACCTCAATCGAGGTGGGAAGGGACTACATACTTTGTCATCTTAGATTTCGCAAAAGTTCAAGTTTTTACAATTTCTAGTAATTGTGTCCACTCATTAATTTTAACCACTTGCCACAAATGCCACAAACTTTCTCATTAAGAACTGCTTCAACGTTTTGGATGCCGGCTTCTTACAGCATTTAAATGCTTTAATCAACCTTGGATGTGGTTTACAAAATGTTGAAAGGTCGCCTTCAAGTACCCACACGTATCAATGTCATTTGGCTTAGTATTTAATAACTAGTTCCTCATTTTTAAGCAAGACGGATATACTAGATCGTTTTTTTAACAAAATTGCATGTCAATAAGATGCCCTTGGAAAAACGTTAACTTATAGCAATATAAACAGCCAAATTAACTGTGATAATTACTTTTAAACATAAAAATGATGTTATGTGACAGTAACAGGAATAGAACCACAACTTGTTAAGTAAAAAAAACTTAAATATATGCTTCAATAGAAAACGCGAGGACTTTTTTGTAAGAATTAACTACATACAATTATTGCTTTTTGAAAATCAACGATAATAATCTAGACTATGAAAACCTTGAAACCGCCACTACACTGCGTTAATTAATCACAGAAATGCAGACACACTGTTTGTCAGCCGCCAAATATACAAGATATTAGATCTAAAATGATTTTCAATAACGAGCTTTGCAACTCAGACAAGTCATATGAACAACAATACCCTGAATAGTTTTAGAAAAATAGTTAACAGGGTCACTATAACGGTAAAGAAAATTCAAGGTAATTTACGTATGACTTGTGTAAGGTCACGTAAGGCAATTACTAACGTGTTAGGGAGTTAGTCAATAACAATGCCACACACTACCGTGTCTCCTTCTTATGCCTCCTATTTTTTTCTTGAGAAGGTATTGCAATCATGTTTATATACTACCTAATTTTTTCTCAATAAATATAATAGCCAAAATGTGACTGTTGCGGTATAGCATCATATTTCATATCACGGGATTTCATGCGTCAAAAAGATAATATCACTGCTACATAGCTAAATTAAATAGTAGTCAAAACTGGAGAATGTAGAGAGAACATAAAATTTCAAAGAAGAATTATAAACATTCAAACTCTTACGGTGATTGAAAACCCTTTGTGAGAAATGCTGGATTAAACCAAAAAAAGTTGTTCAATATCCATTTTCTAAATTAAATAATTGATTAGGTATGATATCATTATACATTGTTCACTCGTGCCGAGGTCCTTAACCATAAAACGAGTGCATAGACATTAGATTTATTTTAATCTGACGACAAACAGAATCGTAAGTTGATGGTCTCAAAGTTGACATTGTGGCAAATCAAATCAATGAACGCGTGGCATTCAAAGGTATGTGACCCTTCTTTAACACGTGGCAAGGATTATGAAACAAGAGCAACTTTATTATATCAGCGCTCATGGCTTCTCGAAAAAGCATCACATGTATCTGCAACGGATTAAAGAGCTCCCACTTAGCTGATGGAGTTTTTAACTGTGGGGAAATCTAAAAGCCTTTGCTAACAAAATTCTAATAAAGAGGTCCTTACATATAACTGTTAACAAAAAATGAAAACCTAGCATGAAACTCATCTCTCACTGAGAGAAGAGAGAGAGAGAGGGGGGGGGCACATTATTAAGTCCAGGCTTAATCAGACTGCTGTAGCAGTAAAAGTCACCAGAGAACAATTATGGGTTTAAGTACCTGGGATTTGTGTCCCAGAGCAATGGGAAACAGATTCAGATGTGATCCATAGGATAAATGTAGGAGAGATGAGGTAGTGAAAGGCAAGAGGAGTCCTGTGTGATCGGAGGGCCCCATATGAGGTTGAGGGAGAGTTCTACAGGGCAGAGTTTAGGCCAACTATGTAATATGGGTCAGTGTTAGGCAGTGGGGAATAGTCACAAAAAGTGGAATGAGAGTAACAGAAATGCGTATGTTGCGGTGCAGTGGTGGAGTAGTCAAAGACAGCATTAGGATTGAATATAGCAGGGGTACTTTGTTATTGGGGGACAATGCGTAAAAGATGAAGGAAAATAAATCGAGGTGGTATGAGCATGTTATAAGAAAGGGAGGAGAACTTGGTTCAGTCTATTAAATTTTGTTGTTGTTTGTTGGTGTTTTAGGGCCCTTCAACTACAAAGGTATTAGAGCCCCGTCCACAGCATAGTTCTTATGAAGAAACTGCACAGAAACTACACAAATGCGACGATTTTTGGGTATTAGCAGTACCCAGTTTTCCCAAGCGGCCACCCATGCCAGTACTAGCTGGGGTTGCGCTGCTTAACTTCAGTGATCAGACGAGAACTGGTGTGTCCAACGCACGCAGGTTATTAGAAGCATCTAGAAAAGGGAAGGCTAAAGTGTATGAGGTGAATGGTGACCTCCCTGCTAGGGGGACAGACGGGAGTAGAGGGCCAGAACCTTCAGACCCAACCTTGCCACAGGCGCGGGTAGAAGAGTATGATACTGAATAGCAACTACAAATTGAGAATAAGCATCAGTGTCTCTTTTCTGTCCTTCTTGCATAATTTATCATCATTACGATATCCTGATAAACCAAGACCGCGATGATGTGCAGTATTATTAATCATCCATTGTTTCGCAATTACGTTACTAACATCGCGTAGAACAACTGTAAATATCTGACAACTATTAGGGCCAATTATAGCCCAAGATTCCAGCACAAAAAAGATGAAAAACTATGATCGTAAAAGAAATTCTCATAATTAGTTCAATTTGCAGTCATTCAAGTGCAATGAGTTGTATTTCAGGACTGAATGAAAGGGATGCTTATTCATATTGAATTAAATAAACCGTAATGTGTACACAATTTGAAAAAAACTTATAGAAATGAATAAAAAACAGCCACTGGCTTTGAGCAACATCAGTGATTCTTTATGCATATGGCTTGTTTTCAATGAAAACATTAAGTGCATAATCCTGTATTAACAACAATCTTTCCAAAGCAGACACTGCAGGGGAGTGAATGAATAGAGAAGTCGAGACACCTGATTAAATATTTTATTGTGAGATACAATAAAACTGGTACAACTTCCTGGCTTCACATTGCTTCCATTCAACGTGGAATGTAAAGAAAAGGGGGAATTGATAAACGGACTATTACTATCAATCGCTCCTTTTAAAAAAATCACGAAATCAATATGCTCGGAATTGTTCGAGCAATATTACATAATAAAAGAAGTAAGTCTCTCTCAAAGTTAAATAGTAGATTAAAACACAATTCTGAGCTAATGTCAGAGAGAGGGAATATTGTATACTTCATGTGACCAAAGACTAGTCACCATTCTGTGCGGCGGATTCCATAAACAATGAAAGGAATTAGGGCTTTAATGTCCTCCATACGGACTCTCTCATCAACGAAATGTTAGTCAACTATTTATTTTAAATGCGTAAAAAATGAAAACAATTCATTTAACCGAAGAATCCGTGCTGGTCAATTTCTAATTCCTTTAAGAGCTTGGTTCCAAATGATTTATTTCTTAAATGATACAGTGACCCACACACAATAAGTATGAGTGACAAATATATCAAGTAATTAGGAGCTTATTACGGCCTTATGACACATAAGTAATTTAGGTCGCGCAAAAACGATAACGAGAAAAAAAATGGCATTCAGATATTACTTACGAATTGTACAATGTCCTGCTCTGGGACACACCTTAAAATGTATGAATAAACAAGTATTAAAAGTCGACTGTCATGTAGACTCAAACGTCAGAGTTTACGTATAACAAAATCTAAATCCTTCACCTTGTGATTTTCTCATGAAACTAAATTAGTTCTGGACGATAAAATATTAGAGGCAGTTTTGTGAGTGAGAGCTATGGAAGAGGCAATCTAAAAAGCCAAAACTATAGCACATTTATGCTATTAATTTTCAAGTTAATCCAATATCCAAGGCCTGCGATCAAATGAAAAGCATGTTTATTTTTATGTTTTTGGTGATTTGCAATTGCGCTTTCAAACAGATTTTCTCCCCCTGAGCACCTCTTTCTGAACTTCTCTTTGTCTTATTTCATTATTCAAGATGTACAAATGTGAGGCAGGGATCAAAAGCACAATTTCAAGGACATATTTGGGGACATCATATTGTAGTGATCATTTATAGGGACAGAATACTTTACAAGTACACCGATGATAAGAAATGAGAACTTATGTGTGGGTGATTCAATGGACCTAAAGATTAGTGTCAGTCGAAATGCCTTTTTCCTTTAACCGTTGTCATCGTTGTCGTCAACGGCTAAGCTACCAACGGTCCTCATAAATATAAGACTAGGTTGGCTATGAAACATGAGAAGAGGGCATTCAAAAAATAGGCTGAGATGTTCTTTTGAAGTATTTTCATACACCAAGTCAGTTTAGATCGGAGGCCCGCACAAGTGTAATTCGGGGGGTTCATAACTAAAGAATACATTATATAGAAGAGTGAAGGGAATTTTTTTTTGGAAAAAAAAATAATAAAACGTTTTGTGCCATTGACATTGCCTTTAGCTAGGGTGTGCATAAGAGATATTTGAAATAAAAAAAGATAGATAGAGAGATGCAAGATCAGAAAGTGGTGAGTGTCAGGAAAAGAGTATCGGAAGAATAGACGAGGACTGGGAGGATGATACAGTGACGACATAAGGAAAACTTGAGAGTGGATATGAAAGTTTAGTATTTTTGGCCCCCGCTACTCCTTAGGTAGGATTTAAAAGACGTGGATGAATCGAGAGTCCAATTCTAAAAGATGACAGACACCTCACTGGCTCACACTATGAGACTGAACCTCCTTCACTAAACTTGTATTCAATACTTATGAACTGGTCAGAACTTTACCGCTTATCAAACCATTCACTTCTTTCTTCGACCTCCAACTATAGAAATACAATAGACTGACAAATTGGCATTTAGTCCGACCAAACGACAATGAAGGAACTGAACTAGTAAGCAATTTTGATGCTATGTGGATTTTTTCTTCAGAACACAAAACCTTTTTGTAAATACATAGCAAAAAGCTCAATAACTCAGTAGAATCTGATGATAATAATGATTGAGAACTTCAAGAATGTGCCAAATATACCTTACATTATATATTAGAAGAATTTTTTTTGCTGAAACTGACTAAAAACTGTATAAAGTTATTTGTCAAAGCAAAAAAAAAGGAAATCAAAACGACGTAAGAACAAAACCAGATTCCGATATAAAATGTTAACACTATTATGTAAAATATTCAAATGCATTGAAAAAATTCAGGTCAGCAATTTAATGATAATTCACACCATGTTCAAAATGTTAAATGTTGCAATTGTCATTCAACAAGCTCATTATGCAATGCAACTATTTGACTACTTTTCTTATAACTGATTTTCTGGTATTACAATTTGAAATCACTGTCCTACAGAGAATTAATAGGTTACATAATTATGAACCAATCTTAAGAAATTGTAATGCAATAAGTAGGTTATTAAAAATTTCCATCTTGTTACCTAGTTATTCAAAAGGAGAATTACATATGCATATGCTAAATCCTTATGGGGACTGGGCACTTATAGAAGAGATAAAGATGATCGAGGAAATTTCAAAGGTTTTGACCCTTCGACTATTCCATTAGCTGTTGATGACAACTAGAGTGCTCTAAAGATAGAAGTGTATCTTTTAAAAATTGTTAAAAGAGAGATAGAAGGAGGATGTCAGCATAATAACTGTGGAAAAGTGGAATGGTCGAAGAAAGGCGACTAAAGAAATGCAGTAGCATCCAAATACGCTAAAGATTTCCAACCAACCTCTTGAGTTCGTCTTCAAGAGAGAGAGACACTCAATTTATGTATGAGTACCAAATATGTGTAACACCATCAGCTTACATCAAGACCATTCAGAATTGAGTTCAAATCGCACTTGAAGGCGCCAAACATTGAAAGCGATTTCTTTAATCTTACGGAGGTGACTCCAGACGGTTTGTAACCAAGAATTCATTCGTTTTTTTTCTATCACTAGTGATCTATGCTCATTATAAAAACAGGAAATAAACATCACATTTATGGCGAACCTATTTCTAATGCAAATCTCTTTTAAAATGGTACTGACATTTTGTTAGCAGTGTCAGAGAAGATTCACAACGACTAATCTTTTAAGAATACTCACTTGTCTAGCTCACAAGATGGGCAAGAGAAGAAAGGGCTTGCTGACCACTTGTGGAAAAAAAGTAATAGTGAAAGGCCAAGCCCCTCACTAGTGTTACGTTCATAATGCAAACCTTTATATTTTACCGATTAAATCTTTCTAAAAAAAAATTCAACTAGTGATGGATAAAAATACTGAATAGGTAAATTTGTATTAATACTTAAAAGTTTTTAATCGAATGAGTGTGAAGGACAATGTAGATGAAATGTGAACAAGACACCTGCTGGAGGGCAACTTTGAAGGCTGAGGATTTAAACGGAGGTGACTGAACAGGATGATGAAAGCAGTCAATAAAAAATATCTATTTCATAATTATAATAGCAATAGTATCCTCTTATCCATTTACGCACCTGTCGCAAGAAAACTTGTCTCATTCGAAACACATGCATTCTATATACGTTCATAATTTTAATTTAGTGTAGTAGTAAACCATACAATCACATGGTTTTTAATCCTAGATAAAATCCCAAACGACAGGAAAAACCTTGAACCACCTACTCACTCATCTGGAGAATGACTGTTCATGAGCGTAGGCTGCAACCCATTTGGGTGGCAAGGCAAGTCTCGAGAACTCAGAGACTGCGTCCTTGCATCGTTTTGAATTGGAAATAACCTGCAACTGATTTTCTTTGGGAGGGTGTAACTCAACGGCGATTTTCTTTGGATAGGTTGGTGCCCCTTGTGACTCTTCACAATACTGTAGATATAGTTATATAAAAACTCCTAACCCTTATCCTGCCCATGGTAGGGTCAAGTACGCATCCCGATCCTCCACATTGACACAAGGGTGATATATTGGACAGTGTTTTTCGCACCAGGCTGCCGACCAAGCTGCAACCCCTATGCTTATTTATCGTCGGTCTACTGTTCGTTGGGTCACTACACTGAAGCCAGAGGGCGAGCTCCTACATCCGGAAATTTTGCCTCCTTTGATATCTTACACCACACGGGACCTCGGTTTTGCTTCTTATCATAAGGAAGGCGCATTCGGGGCCTTTCTCTCAGCTGAAAGTAGCTAAACCTCAATCCAGTATCGAATCTGGAGCCAATGACGCAGTAATCGAGCACGAGACATCTTGCGCCACAGAGAAGGTGAACTTTGTAAGACCGATTGACGTTGAATGGTTGGATTCGCTCACCGACGCCAGGGAACCGAGCTTCTACATATCCTCTGCCATGTTAAAAAAAAAGATAGGGATGAGGGAGAGCAAGCATATTTGCTAGGGCATGCACATGTATAACTTAGTTTCTTAGCAACACAAAGTGGGGGCAACCAAGTTAGGAAAACCAGTAATCTAGAAAAAATTAACTGGTTTTTAGTAGTCGACAATTGTCATCGTATACCGGCTTTTGCCAGTTGAAGTCATAATATAATGGAGCACTACTATTGCTAACCTACCTTGCCAACGCCGGTAGCTCATTCTGGTTAGCGAACGTGCCACATAGTTAGTTGCAGGTACGATGCCAATTGTGGCAAATTTGTACGTCTTCCGTGAATAGGCCAGTAACAGCCAAAGGTGAGCAAACTAATTTGTAATAGCTCATCACCAGCTAGGTATGCGAGGCAAAACAAAAATTCCCATACATGGACCAGAGCAGTGCAATTAAAACATTATGAAAAGACCATAATATTCCCGAGACTAAAGACTCATTAGGATCCACACCTGTATTCCCTAGGGGTTGATACAGAGGTAACCGCAAACTCCAGGTTTTATTACCTAAAAATAAACAGTGATTAAAAAGTAACATTTACTCTACCCACAGCTTATCCAGAAGGTGAATTATTTAATCACTCTCAATGTTGCTTTAAGTATTAATTATATGGCATTCACAAAGATTAAAAGGAAATAAAATCACTTAATAAAACATCTCATGGGTACTAACATAACTTATAAAGAGGTTGAGGGCTTGACATTTTGAATAAAAATGCCGTCCTTACTAATTTTAGATAATAGTGTCATCTGGTCACCCATACTTTAGAAAGGCAGTGTCCTCCTTTCTTCATTTCCTGATCTGCAAGATGCGAATCGAAAATGCATTGTTGTATAACTAATAATTAAGGAATTTAATCTAAAATTTGAATATTCACAAATAGCAATTAATGAAAATTGATTCTGAATTCTGGACTTCGTGTGCGAAGGCGTGGTTGAAGCATGCAAAATTATCTGTACCACACAAAAAAACTATATCCACAATATCCATTATGCTTTTCACTCACATAACCTGGATGGATGTGAAGAGGGAACACTATATTTTAAGTGAATTCCTTATGAATTGTCCGACAATGAAACTGTAGAGGGCATAGAGTTCTAGATGTACTTTATGGGGTCTTTTGTACAGTTTAGGGTAACATCCGGAGATAAGGCTACAAAGTTCAGGATGGGACCGTTTCCAAATTTCAATGGACGAAGTCAACCGCGAATAATATCCTATCCGGACCTATTTAAAATGTGCAGTCACCAGGATAAACGACGAACATTACGTATATGTAATAGAAATATTCACACTGTCTAGGCTTAGGACTAAATAAAAAAACCAAACTTGTAACTAAATGATACGTGCTGCAGACAGCAGTTGATAACTATTTGTTGGCTCACAAACACATTATTCAATAAAAATCTGTCATGGAGCCAAGACCATCTGGGTGACATCTTGTCTTTTTTTTCGTGCGATTATAAACCACTGAAACAATCAGAGATCAGCTAAGCTATTGTTATATGCTAATGATTCCCTCAATTTTCAGCTCTTTATTACCAATTGCTCTATAATAGTAAATACATTGTTATAGGACTCTACGAATTGAAAAATGCGACTGCAGTTAATAATATGTCGTGTTAGCAGGTAGAACAAAGCCGGAATCATAGTGGTAGGGTGTGACATTCAACATTTATTTGAGATTCCGAAATACTCCACTCCAACTTCTGATATCAGTGTTGCAAATCTGTCCCCATAATCCTGAAAATATAAACTTAGCAGGTTCAAAACCGTTATGCAGGATGAAGTTCCTGGAGCTGCACTTGTTGAACATTCATTTGATTTTTTAATAGTCTAATCCTTTTCGTCAGTTACTTCGAGAAAATAGGATAATGATGTAACATTAATAGAATATATAATGAAAAAAAAATGATTTCTTTAAAAAATTCAAACATAAAATTCGCAATAAATTACTATTTTTATTTATTATCTGGCGCGTTCAACCGCATTTATATCTACTCTGTGATGTTTATATTTCATACTAGAAGGATTTTTTTTCCTGAACTGCCATTTAATATTAAGTTGGACATTAATCATAAACGTTTTTGGACATTAATTTTGAAAAGCGATCCGATGAAGTGAAAGCCAAGGAGATAATACAGCAATTTTATTTTAAAAGATTTCTGGGGTCCTATATTTTACGAATTTCTTCAACCATATTTTTATCAATTATTGTGACAAGTATTTAAAATCATATCGGCTCATTTAGTTTAATGTAGGTGTGGTGAAAAGGTCCGATAGCGAAAAAAAGAGAGGGGGACGGAACGGGATGGGATTACTCCTTCAAATTGCAGCGCTAGGGAGAAGAGGTCCTGACTATTAAGTCAGAAGGCCAACTGGATAAGAATAACGTTGAAGGAGAAAAAGAAAGTCTACAAACGAGATGGGATTTTGAAAGAGAGAGAGTGAGACTTGAAACCATTTCTTTACAATTTATTCTAGCATGAAAGTGGAGTTAACTCTCACAAGCCTTTACATTATGAGTTGAATTCTAGTTGAAGACATAAACATTGGCTCAATGAAGTTGAGGGAGGTGCAGTGCAACCTATCAAAATCTAGGGCTTTAACGCTAGACTTAATGTTTTCAAAACCCTGATTCTGGTAGTCAACTGTCGTTCACACTACATGTTGACTGTGGTCCCTTACCTGCCTTTGAAATGGAAGTCATTTGAAAAGTAATATTGAAGGCAACTTTTCTCTATTCCCAGAAGTCGTGCTTTATATTCAGAAAAATGGGGACTCTATAGACCATACGTTGGTTAAAGTCCTTCCTTCATATATCCAACCTCTTTAAGTTACTCGCAAAATAAATCCCTTACTTAAACTTTTGAAAAACGTAGTTAAAAAAATAGTCGTGCAGAGCCAAAGCCAGGGTAGGTAAACATCAGTGACAATAAGGAATTGACTATCCACAATAGAAAGTTCAGTATATTATAAAGTACCATATGGACAACTGAAAAAAAATTGACTTGCGTCTAAAACCGTTTACCTTACTTCTTGATTTTAATAGAGCGCCCATTCACTGAAATACACCACCGTTTCAAAAGGAATTCATAAAGGCTAGGATTTGGGCAGCTCATAAAATATGTTATCAGTCCATGTCTAAACGTAAATATCATAAAACGTTGCCAATACTCGATTTCTCCTAAGCAAAATCTCTGTTGTAAATACCTAGCCTATGGTCAAATTTTAATTTAAAGTTCAGAGATCCATAAATAAATCATTTGTTAAAAATTGTAGGAAATAAATCTCGATATGCATTTGATTTGTTTTAAATTTCATTTCAACAGACGATGTTTACTAGTTTACTTAAAGAGACTATTTAGTTTTGAAAATAATAGGAATATGATGCTGACCTGTTAGAAAATATGGGAATTTTAAGGCACGTATAGAACTTTTAAAGTTTGTTTCCAGTTGAATGGGTTTAAAGAAACGTCAACGGGACAATACACCCTAGGTAGACGAATGTGATTTACCTGCAGTTGCTGCAGGCTTAGTATATGAAAAAAGAGAGATTCCTCAAATCTGTTAAGTCGCCCATCTGATAATACCGATAGTATCTTTAACATCTCTTCTGTCAATGAAGCTGTGGCTATATGCAATGGTGGCGGTGCTTTTCTTTGCTACCTCAGGTAGTGTTTGGTTACACCGCACCATTTTCTTCTTCCACTGAAGTAGTCAGCATGGACACCAACTGACCTATAGCTAAAAGACTAGAGGTATACAGATTCGGATGGGTTTTCCTTTCATGTATACATCGCATATAGACCTTTCCTCTATTTTGGTTTTTATCTGATAAGACATTTCACTGCACGAGCCTTAAATGCTTACAGCAAAATCGACAAGAGTAACGACTCCTGTTTCACTTCTTCAGTTCCAAATAAACCCCCTCTCTAACCTATGCAATACTATCAACAAAACCATGCTTTAACCAGTACCACCACTCATTTGTCACATTTGCACGTGCTTTAAGACACGTGTTGCTTTGATAATCGCCTGTGAAAATCTTCCCACGGAACTACTTCTTTTCATTATATACATCCCATTAAAACCCAGCATTCGAATAGGCTCTGTGGTCACCAAGTTGGTAAAAGAGCAATCCATACAATATAGACAGGTTCTTTCAGTGTCTTTCTCTACTGGAGTATCTGATATTTAGCAATGAGGAAGGAGGCGGTCCCAAAGTGCATTTTCTTTCTCAGTCAACAGAAAAAAAGGTGATTTCCAAAGATGTTTTAGTCAATTTTTCGTTTCTTTTTTTCTAGGAAGCATTCACTATAGTTGTTGCTCTACAGATAGAAAGAATAAGATTTTTCATTACAAAAGGATAACAGCAGTTTTTGAAAACTCCGAATTAAAAGAATAGATGGCATCTCTAAGCACACAGGTGAATTTCGGACCAACTTTTCTCTTTTATATAGTGGTCCTTACCAAGTTATTTTAAATAAGAAAACCTGCTATGCTTCGATTTTAGCCTATTATTTAGGCAGAAAGTGGCTTCTTTCTACTCATATTGCGAAACTTTCAAATTGATCCACGTCTATTGATAAAGTCAACAATATGGAACTGTCAAAAATATCAATGGACATGCTAAATACCAACGAGACCCGCCTCGGTGGGGCAGTGGTTGGCACGCTCGGTAACTGCGTCAGTAGTTCTAGGTTCGATACTGGACCGAAGTGCGTTAGCTTCCTTCAGGCGAGAGGAAGGCCCCGAGTGCGCCTTCTTTCGGATAAGAAAGTGTAACCGAGGTCCCGTGTGGTGTACGATGGTATTTGCACGTAAAAGCACCCCCTCTACTATGCAATGAGTCGATGAGGCGAAATTTCCAGGTTTAGGAGCTCGCCTCCTGGCGTCGGTGGAATGCCCCAACGAACAGTAGACTGACGATAAATAAGCATAGGGGTTGCAGCTGTGGTCGGCAACTGGCTATGGAAAGACACTGTCCAATAGATCTCCCTTGTGCCTATTCAGAGGGACAAGATGGGTACCCGACGCTGCCATAGGCGGGAAAAGGGTGAGGAATGGCCATTCTAGATACTAACGTCACTTTAAAAAATAATAACTAAAAAAATTAGAGTTGTAAAATTATTATAAGATGTGAAGCATGATTTTAATTCATCGATCCAGCAGCACAATTATGTAATCATTGAAGTTCAGGTATCATAAGAATTCGATGACAATTATAAAACTGCATCAAAACTTTTCTAGTTGATCCTTATAGAGTATTTTTATTTAATCTTCATGACACATCATCAAAACTTTGCTATCAAAAATGTTGCTTGGCTTCACCCTTTCAAAACGGACTTTAAATTTTAAGATCATGCAGTTGCAGCAAAAATTCCTACAAAAAAAACATCCCCGGGCTCAAAAACTTAGTGAAACCATGTAGTAACACCCTCAGAGCTTTGGATACACCCTCGAAAACACAACAAAGATAGAGATTATATCTAAACTTTTAATAAATGGAATTTTCAGCCAGAATGACCAACTAATGAACCATTTTTGCCGTATTCCTTTTGTTGGCTTGCACTTGATGTATTTCCTTCCTGTCCATTCCTTACAGTTAACCCCAATGTGACGCACATCAAAACAAGACACAGTAGGACAACTTAAGAGACATCAGCACCAAAAATTCTATAATGCACTTTAGTTGTATAAAATGTAATAGGGAAGAGGATTCTGCAATGGATTATGGGTTTGCTGTCGAATTTTGGACCCAAGCTTCATTTTGGTCATCAATTAGAAGTCATTAAGTTGAGAGTACCATAGGATCAACTTCAGCAATGGCAGTCGTAATGTTAGCAATAATTCCGCATATCTGGCGTTAATTTAAACAAATTTTGGGTTTCTTTTTGCTTTTTCCAATCATAAGTCCCTATTCTCGGTTATGAAGTCACAAGTTCAAGTCAGCGACAGTTAATTATGGGCATATATTGTATACAAGATTCTTTGCATCA
This sequence comes from Trigoniulus corallinus, assembly GCA_013389805.1. Lineage (NCBI taxonomy): Eukaryota > Metazoa > Arthropoda > Diplopoda > Spirobolida > Trigoniulidae > Trigoniulus > Trigoniulus corallinus. The sequence goes on from JAAFCE010001036.1 coordinate 21,081,258, forward strand.
AAAATCTTTTTGTGTCCATACAAAAGAGGTTGTATGTAGAGTGAACAACTACTAAATCACCAATGAGGCAGCGTATTGTATTGTGCACTTGGGACACTTCTGTGTCCCTAACATCCAATCACCTTCAACGCCCAAACTATAGCACGGCCCCAATTCTGTCAACTACATGGACCTGTGGGCTGTGACAAGTTACCTTCAATTGTAGAGAATTCGACACTAAAAATTATGGCGGAATATCATTTTGACATTATTCATACTTCAACTTTTGAACATCGAACTGGCGGATTTTCTGATATATGTCAAACTGGTCACTATACATTTCTTAAAATCCGGTGCATCTCTTCTCTGTGCTAACATCAAACATTGGTGCTCGAAAGGATTAGATTTATTAACTCATTATTTGACTTACTGGAAAAAGAGAGCTTCAGCAATATTGGTTGTTATTTGTGATAAAGTTGTAAAAAATGAATAACAAAATTCCAGGACCATCCAGTGAGTTCCTAATTTTTTTTAATATTACTGTGTATCTAGTTTTCATAAAATAGTCATTAGACCTTCATCAACAGCAAACAGAAATTAATGGAGACTTTCGCTAATTTACCGTCTTTTGAATGTCTAGGTCGAATATTACTAGATATCCCTTGTAAAGTTTGCCAAGATCATTCTTCAGGGAAACATTACGGAATTTTTGCTTGTGATGGGTAAGTTACATTTCTATCAATTTATAAACAACAGATTAATGTTTAAATCAGTGGTCTTCAGGAATCCCTACCCTACGTGCTCAAACATTTTTACTATACAATGATAGACAATGTTATTGCAAAATAATACACATTTATAGACATAAAACATATTGTGACTTTTTGGATTTTAGAGATTCCCTTTAATGCCCGTTTCGGATTTTTACTGGATTTGCGGAATCCCTGAAGAGAGTTGGCAGAACCCAAGGGTCCACGCAATAACTTTGAAGACCATTAATTTGAACGTTGTTATACAAAAATTATATTCTTTGATAGTGTGTTTTGACATACGCTGCGCTCTTTCAATGTAACATTAGGACTATTACAAATTAACTCATACTTGTAATTTGATACTACTAGATTTTATTAAGAGAGAAATCTGTATAAATATAATACAATGAAGTACATCTTGTTTTATATCAACAATTGCATTGACATTAATGAATTTGTCGCTATGGGGGCCCCTTAACGTGATATTAGAACTTCAATTGTAAGAGCACTTAAGATTCATCATAAACCTATTCAATTGTTATAAAATGGACTCGCATATGGTTTGCCACATTCAAAAGGGACTCATTTCAAATTAGATCAAGAATAAAGTGACTCTACAGAATAAAAGTGTTATGACTGCCTAAAAGGCAGATTTTGGATAACTTCCACGTAAAAAAAAAAGATTAGGACTGTGATGTACTAACATGTGCTAGTGGGGCAAAAATTATTTCTGGGCCACTTGAAAATACAATAGTCAAATATTTACTTCGCCGCATGAGTTGGGATACACAAAAATGTACTTAATAAGACGATAGTTGTTTGATATTGGAAAACCACAACAGCTTCAAATGCCTATTCGTCATTTAAATTCAATAACAGCTTGTATTGTAATTACAAAAGACATGACAGTCAATCTTTGAAATTACAAGCAAATTCATGTGTAGACTCGTAATAAAGATTGGCACCAAGATATTGAAGTTAAATTCGAAATATTTTGGAAAAAAAAGAGGTGCAGATCAGAATGGCCTAACCTTTAAGTTGTTTCAGGACACCTAATGCGTCTACCAGCTACACTCAGTTATCACAAATATAATTTCATAAATGAAAGATAATTATAGTACATTTTGAAATCACCAAATAATAATGATAACAAACGTTGTAGCGACAGTAAAAAAAACTGACAGTTTTTATATTATGCGGGCCCCCAATATGGTGTGTCAACAAAGATCAATATGTCAAAAACTGTCCTACAATTTTCTGGTAGTGTAGCCAACGAGGGGAAAGGACAATCTCGAACACCAAGTTACACCCAAATCGTTATTTCATTGTGTACTCTTATTGAAAGCATCCAAGTGATGGGTCTTTTCGTCAGTAATTCAAGTACCACGTGTATTTTAACTATGCATAACCGCCCTCTCAATGTCCCACACAGGAGAATTTGTCTGTCTCTCAACAATATAATTTCTTTCACCATTCATAGCTCGCAGAATTCGCCAGAAACCATCCCCCTATATATGTATGCACGTGACTATTTTACTTTGGTATAATACAATGGGCCAGATCTCATCTTTTTATAAATGAGTACAATAGGGGTGTCATATTTCGATCTATTCACAGTTTGTTTTCTTTTCATTTCCAGGTGCGCTGGCTTCTTTAAGGTAAGCAAATGTCGTTTGATAACCTACCATTTTTAGTTTCGACTGCTCGACTTTTTATTTCCTTAAATCACTTATAAAAAAATTCAGTCCTTAAAACTCCGCCTACGCATTAGACCTATCAAATGTTCCCTTCAAGAGGACATCGCATTAGTGTTTTTTTCATGCCAAATTTCGGACAAAACGATCTCTCCAATGATTTGTATTAGATGTGATGTGGCGCACAAAAAATATTGAAAAGGGATAGACCAGTGTTCCGCAACCATTTGGGTATCGTGGACCTCTGAAAATATGTCTCAAGTTTCGCGGACCCCCCCCCCCCCCCCTCATAAAAATTCGTATTAACACCAGTGTTGTAAACATATTAAAAATAATAATACATATGGTAGCATGGGGCAAGACGTCCCCAATACAGAAACCTAACGTCAAGCATTCTGGATAGATAATCCCTTGTGATATCACAATGTACCCAGTGGGGAACTTCCCTGAATATGTTAACAGTTATAATACGTAAATTGTGAAAAATGGGGACGTTTTGCCCCAAGTGTGGGGTAAGTCGTCCATCCCTGGACATCTTGCCCCTCTGTGTATAGGTTTCAAGAACGGATATATAATGCAACCACTGTGCATGAAATTGGAAACCTAACCTACTTTAATTTGTCAAATATTTTAATAAAATTACAATATACTTCGGTAAGGTGAGGTACCTCGCTGACCCCCGAGACAAATCCCACAGACCCCAAGGGGTCCGCGGGCCACGGGTTGCGGAACACTGGGATAGACTACTACGAATTGTATTCATTAATCCACCATTAGTTTGTATGTTAATGTTTAAAATTTCATGATCGATGAAAAACTAATTTATGCAAATTCGATACAGGAGCAAATTTTCAAATCGTTTTTATAAATTTTATAGAGATCGATTCGACGAAACAGACAATACGTATGCAAGGCAAGGGCTCAAGGTGGTTGTCCTGTTGATAAAACTCACAGAAACCAATGCAGAGCATGTAGGTTAAAAAAGTGCTTAGAAGCTGGAATGAACAAAGATGGTACGTCATTTTTTCAAATCATTTGAACAGAAAGACTTTTTGTAGAATTTAATACATAACTTATTCGGTTTATAAGAAACAACTTTGAAATTATATTTCTCGAACCTAATTCGCCTCTTAACGCGATACTTATACCACATTTACAATATTAGTTTCTTTCTATATGAATGCAGCTGTTCAGCATGAACGTGGACCGCGCAACTCCACAATTCGCCGTCAAGTTGCTATGTATTTAAAAGAGGCAAATGGAGATCCTGGGGCTGTACTTCCATCTGGCCATTTGACTTCAAGACCATTTTTAGGTAATTTACTACCAAGCCCAGAATCAAGCAGTGATCTTTCATCTTCATCGGAACGATCGTCCTTCGTCCCTGTCAGAACAATTTGTCAACCCATCCCGAAGGTAACCCAATTTTAAATAAAACTTTAATCGTCCTTTCAATTTTATAGCTTACGAAATAAATCGTAAGTGGAATAATTTTATTTGATGTAATTTATGTGGATTTTTTTTATTAATTTAAGGATGTTTCTTTCTTTTTTCCATGTCAATAAAGTACCCTCATGAGGTTACTCCAACGTATTTTGCAAGTTTGGAGACTATTTGCGAATCTGCAGCCCGGCTACTTTTTCTGAACGTAAAATGGGCAAAAAATGTTCCTGCTTTTACAAATTTGCCTAGCAGAGATCAAGTGAGTTCAGGCACTTATAAGATTCAATGCTGATTTTAAAAATAAACTTACTGTATAACTAATGTGCTCGCATAAATAGTTATTATTACTAGAGGAAAGTTGGAGAGAATTATTTGTCCTGAGTGCTGCTCAATTTTTCATGTCTATTGAAGGTGCACCACTATTAGCAGCGGCCGGTAAGTTTAATCTTAAAATCTTTAAACAAATTGAGGGTTTATAGTTCCTACTGCTTTAAGCATTATCAATTAGACTTTAGTACGTGGACGGACTAATTACCGTTGCACTTAAACAAGATCAAGTCATACAGTGGGTAGAATTTGCCGTATTTTAATTAAAAATGAGCTACTATTTAAAGATCAAGGTGAACAAATGTAAATTCCACCTAGGCTCCATTTCAATCATAAAACTGCCAGAGACAATTTTTTGAAGGGAGGTGGTCGAAATTTTTCGATTACATTGAAATTGACAAGGGGGACTTGCGTCAAGAATCCATTGGTAGGGGTGTAATCCCAGTTGAAGATTATCACCGCCTTTGAGACAAACTCAAGAATCACCTTATAGGGGATGGAAGTGGAGTAACCTAGAGAGAATCAAGTCGTGGTCAGTTTTGGATAGCATTCATAAAGTGAACAGCATTTTAAAGTAAATAAATCAGGATTTCAAGATTTATTTATCAAGTTTAACAAGCTCCTACTTCAGAATTCCAAGGTTAAGCATATCCTATAATTTTTTTACTATTTTATAATCGACGTGAAACAGACAAATATGTGGTTTCAAGAACTACAAATTATGCCGAAATTAACGTTTTATAAACCCTACCCTACTAATTAATCTCGTTGACTATATAAAACTGTTTACTGAAATACAATTACTATTCTTAAATCACCACACATTTATTATTTAATTCAAGTACTTCAATTAAATAGAAATCTTATAAGAAATTTCAAACTCATTATCTGCAGCAGCAGCCTACTGTTCAAATTCAACACACAAAACACATTTCATCAAGATAACTAGTCTGCGTGATTGTGGATTATTTTGCTAGGTCACCTAGTTTATTAGACTACGCGAAAGCCATTTTTCTTATTCAGTCAAAGTCATGAACAATAATCTTGTGTAAATTACGTGTCTGACGCCAGAGAATTCAATGAAATACACGTTACTCCTGTAACGCTACTCTTTGTGAGGGTGGCCCACTCTAAAGGCCTTTAATAGGCCTATACACTAAAATATACATATTTAATTGATCCGTTAAAATAAAACTTTACAATGAGGTAAATGTTCTTGGAATACAAGCCTTTCTACCTTAACCTAGTGACTTAAAACGCCATCATAAAAGGCACTGTCCGCCAAAAATTTCTCATTGCAATCTCTATAGTAATTTATTATCATATTATACGGCACTGTGACGTCACTAGTTTTTCTGACAATGACTCTCTGTCACACTAAGATCTAATATAGACAAGCACGTACCTGAAGAAGAAAGAAAAATACAAAAAGGTCATTGTGATTTCTAACTGTATGACACTTGGAAAGAAGGAAACAAAAGGGTTACCAAAACCTCGAGGTCATGCTTTCATTCTGGGGTTTTAATTACATTAACGACTGAAAACTAATCCAAATATCTCTGTTCCACTCTCAACCTAGGTCTGACATCGGACGGGGCGGCGCCAGACAAGGTTGCTGGCATGATGGTCGAAATAAGGAACTTTCAAGAAATTGTTGCCAACTTCCGCCACATGAGAGTAGATTCAACTGAATATGCTTGTCTAAAAGCCATCGTTTTATTCAAGACAGGTAAGGGACAAGTGCGAGCTTTGTTTCGGGATTTAGACATTATTACTGTATCTCTCATAAAGAGACCTTTCGTTAAGGTGTTAACTATGCTTATGCTGACAAAGGCAGCTCATTCAGTAAACCAATCAAGTCTTCAACAAAACATGCTCCTCATTGAACACTTTGGTTGAATAAAAATAATACAACAAAAAGCTAATGAATTTCTATCTCAGTGAAACAAAAAGCACATTGTTTATTCCTTTAACTCAGTTATAATAATTGAATCTCTGGTTTCATTCTAGTAATTCCTGGTGGAGGAGGAGAAATAAGGAGTCTTCGGGATGCGCATGCAGTTAGCACCCTACAAGATCAAGCTCAACTTACATTAAATAAATATATTCAAACAGCTTACCCAACCCAACCATTCCGTTTCGGCAAACTACTTCTTATGCTGCCAACAATTCAAACTGTAAATGCCTCAACAATTGAAGAACTGTTTTTTAAGAAAACCATAGGTGCAATACCTATAGGAAGATTAATCTGTGACATGTATAAATCAAATGATATTTAATGTATAATAACCAAGAAAATTATTGGAAATGAAATTCAGGGTATTAGTGAAGCATTTTTCTTTCAAATACTTGTATCGTAGATATACTTAAGTGAAATTTTGCATTTTCCTACTTATGATATCTTTCACCAAACAGTATTACTATTAAGTTACTACATTAGATGTCGGTGGTTTGCAACTAATAAAATAGTGTTTGCAAATTTGTAACTTTCCAAAGTCAAACTAATGCTTCATTTATTGTGATTAACTGTAAATATTGTATCATTTTATCACTATATTCATCACTGTAAATTTTCTCACGTTATGCTACTGGGCTCTGCGTTTGCAAGTCCAACGTTACCTTAATAAAAAAGTAATTGTATTTCAATGTATTTTTTTAAAAAATTGCTATAGGTAACACAGATAAAAAAACAACGGGCATCTTTCACGACCATTTGTAAATTTAAGCATGAAATATCTCCAAAGATTAACATCCGGGCCTTGGTGCTACAAATAATCACCAAAATTGTAAAGTTACAAATTAACTTCGCAACGTGAACACCGTCCCATAGACTGTTAAAAGTACTTCATGCCGCAGGGGGTGCTCCTAAAGAAGAATTAAGTTCGCAATTTGTAAAACCTCACGTCAATGATAGGCTACAAAGGATTCATTTGGGCGGAAAATGACTTCCATCCCACACTCCTTTTGTGCAGTGAATACTAGATCTACAGTTTAATTCATGCTTCTTTCATCCCAATGGTGAGATTTTTACTATACTCGTACACAGCTTGGGTCACTTTGGTATTAGTTACTTGGCTGTATGATAGAAATTGCTTGTCTATCACAATAGATCCATCTAAATGTTAAGCTTCACCAACTTACAAACAATGGAAGTCTAAGCTTTGATGGTGTTTAGTTTGTAGTAGGTATACGCTTGGTTGATGATAACTCTTGAAGGATTATTGTTAAGGTTCTTCATTAGAATGACAGTCAAATAAGGAATAAGGCAGAAGTTCATTTTGATCCAGTTACTTTTACAGATTATAAATACCAGTTGAATTCTCTGTGTGGTGAAAAAAAGAGGGTCTCCAAAAACTGAGTAAATATCACTTTCCTCTCTCCCCCAAACCAAACGGCTTGCCAACCGGTACTATTCACAGAGGTATTTAGTGAGGGACAAGAACGAGGACGAAGCAGATGGGACATCAAGTTTTAGACACTTCAAAAGTCAGTTTGATACAGTATTATCGGTAACAATACAAGCGGCAGGCTTCAAGGAGAAGAGGAAGAAAAAAATCACAATGCAATCTGACAGTGTCCCAAACTGATTATGATATACAGAATCATGACAAGGTGGTAAGAACTAACTTAAAGTTGGCTAGTTGAAATCATGGACATCTTTAACTTGTAACAAAATTAACTTAAATGGTGCATAGTCAATAAACAGCTTTTTTTTTTTTTTGAGGTCAAATCTTTCTCACAAAATTTACGTAGTTTCATATGATAGTCAAACTCTTTATCCATACTAACTAGTACACCGTTAATTTTCAATTTTCTAATTGTCCCATGGTTTTCGTTGTGGATGATTGTAGCAGATTGAAAAGCCAAAGTAAAATGAACTCCCCCTCTCTCGACACAGTTGACATTTTCAAAGTTAAACCAATCAGTCAATCGCGCCCTAAATTTCTCATTCAAATTTTAAATCTATAAGACATTCAAGAACAAATACTTGAGCAGGACAAATGTAGGAACTAATATGAAATGACAGTAGCAAATCAAACCTATCTCGAGTAAAATCTCGCTCGTCGACAACACTTCCACACCACATTTCAACAGTCAAGTCTTGCAGTGTAGATAATTAAAGTGCTAGTTGAGATACAGTATTTAACTACTACTTTGTAGGTCAACTAATTAACTACATTTTAAGGATAAAACGACAGACCTTTGCGATGACGATGAATCAAACTTCTCATATATTTATTAAGACAACATGCTGAATGATTTATTAATCACACGCGAGTCCATAACGAGCAGATTCATTTCTGCTACAGTCACAATTATGTGAGAAATAAACCATGACACGCACAACTAAAATATATCTTCATTGAAAGAAATTATCATAAAGACCAGTAGGACTACATTACTACAATTTACACTGCATCATTTCACAATTCTGCAAGCCACTTTATTTAACAGACGAAATCGAAATTTGGATTTTAGTCGCGGTCAAAAACTAATTTAGGGTCGTCCACAAAAATCACACAGCAAAAGCAACTCTTAACCCTTTTCCAACCTGTGGCATGGTCGGGTACCCATCTTGTCTCTCTGAATGGATACACGGGGGGAGGGTGATATATTGGACAGTGTTCTTCCTCAGCCGGCTGACGATCGAGGATGCAATCCATACACTTATATATCGCCAGTCTACTATTCGTGGGAGCACTCAGTTGTGTTGGATGAGCGCCTGAGTTGCGTTGGACACACCAGTTCTCGTCAGACCAGTGAAATTAAGCAACGCAACCCAAGTTAGTACCAACATGGGTGGTTGGTTGTGAACACTAGGTGCTGCTAATTTTCCCTCTCCTACCTCCCTATCACCCCCGAACAGCCTCCACGAGGTGCGGCCCGTTATGGCTGCTTGGTCGGCTCCCCAACCCGTCGGCTCCCCAACCCGTTGGCGGTACATACTAACATCTTGTTCACCGTCGACGCCAGGATGTGTACTCCTACATCTGGGAATTTTCCTTCACCTCCTCGTTATATACATTTAAGAGAGGTTTTTACGTTTAACTCAGGGGTAGCCAACCTTTTCAACAGATGGGCCAAATTTCAGAAATAATTTTTCCTGTCGGGACATACAGTACACCTATGTTATTGGGAGCGGCGAATTGTGTTGGACACACCAGTTCTCGTCTGATCACTGAAATTAAACAACGCAAGCCCAGCTAGTACTGACACGGGTGGTCGCTCGGGAAAACTGGGTACTGCTAATACCCGATAATCGTCGCATTAGTGTAGTATCTGTGCAGTCTATGCATTAGAACTATGCAGTGGACGGGTCTCTAATGACCTTGTAGTTGATGGGACCTTAAATACCAACAATACAAAAAAACCTATTTTGTTGTTGTTGTTGAATTAAAGTAAATGATCAAGCGTGCTGCAGCTGCGACTACATTGTTGCTTTCTACTATGTGAGATCATGGTTAAACGCTTCCCTGGTTGATGCCGACTCATGACGTAATGTTGTTTTGGTGATATGCGCCGCGTGCAGCCCGCAGGCCTCGTGTTGGCTTGTTTGTTGTTTGTTTGTTGGTGTTTTAGGGCCCTTCAACTACAAGGTCATTTGAGCCCCATCCACAGCATAGTTGTTATGCAGAGATTGCACAGACTGTCACTACACTAATGCGACGATTTTTGGGTATTAGCAGTACCCAGTTTTCCCAAGCGGCCACCCATGTCAGTGCTAGCTGGGCTTGTGCTGCTTAACTTCAGTGATCAGACGAGAACTGGTGTGCAGAAGCGTATCGAGGGGGGCGGTCCGCACCGGGTGACACAATTTCAGGGGGTGAAACTATTTCACTGTTTCAGATCCAACCTTTTCCTACAGCACTACACCTATTTGAATTTTAGTTTCAATGAATGCGAATTTTTTATGGGACACAGTCCAGCTAGTGAATTCACATAAACTCGTTTGGTTCGTTGGTATTTTAGGGCTTTTTGACTACAAGGCCATTAGAGCCCCGTCCACTGCATATTTCTAATGCAGAGACTGCACAGCCACTACACTAATGTGACTATTTTGGGGTATTAGCATACTGTAATAAGCTTCCTCCACGTCAATGAAGAAGGGTAATAGCCAGGGTATGAACATCTTGGGGAAATAAAACGGGGCTTCCCAGTAGAGGCCAACTGGTGAAAAAGGTGCAAGAGTAGTATTAGTAGGAGTATGTTACACTATCGGATTGGGGAATAAGCCAAGCAGCCATAACAGGCCACACCCTAAGGAGGCTGCTCGCAGGTGAGGAGGGGCTAGGTGTAGGGGGCGTAGGAAAGGGGAAATTAGCAGCACCCAACGTTCACTACCAACCACCCATGTTACTAACATGGATTTGCGTTGCTTAACTGGTGCGTCCAACGCAACTTGGCTACGCCATGGAAGTAAAGCTCTTAGGATCAACGTTCCAAAGCAATGAGGAGATAACTCTGATGTGACCCAAAGACTCAATGGGGAAAGATTGAAGTGGAGACAGGCAAGCGGAGTCTTATGTGATAGGAGGATCCCATTCACGTTGAAAGGGAAGTTTTACAGGGCAGTGGTTAGACCAGCTATGCTATGAATAGCATAGCTGGTCATTCCTATGAGGGATTTCCACATAGGAGCGAGGGAGAATAGGTTGAAGTGGTATGGACACGTAATCAGAAGAGGGGAGGAGATCCTTAGGTCCATATCAGGAATGCAGATGGTTGGAAACAGCTGAGGCAGGGGACACTGAAGCAGATGTGGGAACAAGTTGTCCACAAGGACATGGCAGTGCATGGGGTGGAGGGGGATCTGGTGGAAGATTAGCAGGAGTGGAGGACTGGAACCCGCAGATCCGGCCCTGCCAAAGGTGGGATACCTGCACTAATCCTATCCCAGAGATTCAAGGAGTGGCTCATCAGCTTTATACCTCGATAGTTACCACACTCTTGGACATCCCTTTGCCCTTGAAGAGTGGTACTATCCAACTCTCACGCCATGCTAATGGCATTCTATCTCTGCTGGCTATCCTCCTGAGAAGGTTCCCTAGCCACCTGATACCTGTCCTCCTTAGGCTATGCCACACTTGAATTTGGTGTTCCGTCTGGGCCTACAGCTTTTCGACCTTTCATTTTCCTTAGTGCCCTGGTTACACAGTTCACCATCCCCTGCCAATTCAGGATAGGTGGCAAGGTCCCCATCTCCCCCTGCAGCATTCAAGAGGTTATGGAAGTACTCTTGCCACCTCCTCTTTGCCTTCATCAGGGAGAGTAGTACCCCACCTCTGCTATCCTTTGCTGTTATAGCCCGGGGTATATCTTTAGCTGCCCTATTTCTAGGCTTGTCCAGTTTGAAAACCTCCCCTTCCCTTATCCATAACTGCTCATAGAGTGCCTCATACTTCTGGTGCTTGGCCAAGGCATTGATCCTACTAGTGTTGGTCTTAGCCTGCCTATATTGAGTCTTAGATTCCTGGTCCCCTGTCTCCTGCTAACTGTGGAAAGCGGCATTCTTTTGCTTGACAGCTGCTTCTACCTTCCCATTCCACCACCATGTCTGCTTGTTTCTCTGGACTGTGGCTCCTACTTGTCCCTTCCCTAAAATGGCTTTCCCACAGGTTCTAATTTTTCTTGCGACCCTGTCCCACATTGCATTCAGTCTACCTCCCTATGCACTTCGTGGGTAAATCCCTCCGTTTTTGTGGGTAGTTTCCACCACCTGATGGCCTGCTCTCCTTTCCAAGAATGTGCCTTTCCTGCCACTTTCACTATGATTTGGCCTATGGTCACATTCTTTTTGGAAATGTTCACTTGGGACTGCCCAGCAATCACGAACGGGGGGTCAGTGGTGGGGTGACACCAGGATTTGCCGCACCAGGTGACACCAAGCCTAGGTACGCCTCTGCTGGTGTGTCCAACGCAATTCGCCGCACCCCCTCGTGTTGCCCCCCTGGTGTAAATGCAATTGTACACCACAGGGGCCCTTGGTTCTACTTCTTCTATTGGTTCGACGATGTTATTTACTTCCTCGGGTTTACCTCAAGAGAGGCGCACTCGGGACCTGTCCGTCGCCCGAAAGAAGTCAACCTACTGCGATCCAGAATCGAACCTGAACCACTGCGCAACCGAGAAATTACTTATCTCTGTAGTTAACTTCGCCAATTAACAGAACACCAGGTCCATGGTGAGGGTATCTACAGTATTTTCATATGGATCATAATGTTGGGCGTTAAGAAAAAAATAGCAACTACAGAGATGTCAATATAAAGGTGTATGGGTGGGTGTCAAAGAATGACAGCGCGATTATTAGACATGAGTCACTTTGGGCAGCTGAATATATGAAGAATTGGCAGAGATGTGGGAACTTGGGAAACTAGTGTAGAAACAGGGTTCTAAACATGTGATACCATTATAAGGTTGCAAGTTAAGACTGACTAAATATATCATAGATATTGCCTTACTAGAGAGATTAGTCTATCTATAAGATCATTCACCAACTCCAGGTCGGTCCTTTTCATAGGTGAGAAAACGATTAAAAGATTAATTATAGTAAGGAACTTAGCACACCAAATGCGACCTTGGCTTCACTTCCTAAGCAACAGTAAGCGCTTATGAGGTGGCCACTATCTAGACCTGATTCGAATTTATGGACAAAAATGCGGCAGGGAACCAAAGTAAGAATATTTTTGTGATTTTGGAGCAGTCTGGGTCACGGACCACTGATCACTGATGAAGACGATCAGTGAGTTATGAATCGTGCCATATTGCCAACAAAAAAGAAACAAGCTTTGAACAGCTAGTCATTGTGAAAAATGTTCAATGATGAGAATATACTGTGTCAGAGACGGTAATTTTTATTTCCGTGAGAATATGTTGTATCAGGTTTCATTTGTGGAGGGTGGGGAGCTCACACCAGTTTACCACTTTGTGTCTATCCCAGAAACACTTGTGACAAGTTCATGGAAAAGCCATGACATACTTCCTTCGGATGACAATGATAAATCTTTATTCATTATAAGAATTTCAAAGAGAGGAATGTGAATTAAATTCATGATCAATATTACTGTATATACAGGGTGAATGGAAACTCATGGTACAAAGTTTACAGGGGGTTAGAGGTCCCCCCAAATAAACATTTTTTATCAAAGAACATAGGGTCCAAACCTCACCATTTTTGAAAGACAAGAGGTACAAAATTGCATTGACAGTCATTCCTATCAATGTTTTCTTTCATAAAAGTTGTTTAAATGTGGTTTGAGGTATTAGTTTCTTTAAAATGAAAGTGAAGGTTATTATTTAACTTTAATTCATCATCGTCTAAATACCCTTATCCCGCCTGTGGCAGGGTCGTGTCTGCGGGTACACTGAACTACTCTGACTGAGGTCGCGCCAGCCAGGCGTCTGGAACCCACAGGAATATTGGCAAACTTGTGTGCGGGGGGGATGCCGGCCTACCCCACGAATTGAGATGATGCAGACGAATGAAATGTCGACTGTTAACTCAAATTTTCTGGCCGATCATCGTTATTTTTTAACTTTAATCAATTTCCAAAAATGCAAATAAAATTTGATTTTATTTTATTTTAATATTTAATATTTTTCTGTGATATGGAAAAGTATAAAGGGAGAATGTGGGACAGCTAATGGTGACTATTTCGAACATTTATTGTACATGTACTCTGCTTATTTTTCAATACATTTGTGACCAAAATTGAAAAATTTGCATTGCTTGTATTTTAAAAACATTAAACTTGAAGCCTAATGTTCCTTGATAAAAATGTTTATTTGGGGGGGCATCTAACCCCCTGTAAACTTTGTACCATGGGTTTTCATTCAGTATACAGCAAAAGGTTGAGATTTAAAGTAAACTTCATCATTTATTTCTTATAGTACTTGTCACAATACATGGTTTTCGATGAATTTGAATGTAATAAAAGAAAAAGGTGAAATATTTCCATAACTGACATTCATTTACAAAATGACATGCAACAAATGATTTTACCGGGCTTTAAAAAACTTTATACTGTGCATTGTCCTGTAAGTATTTTCACAAGTTTATCAACATATCATTAAAATTATTTATAATATGAAATTAGATTAAATACAATTACAAGAGAACAAGCTAATAAAAATTTCATATTAGATTATCAAGAAAAGATGAATAAAAATTATGTAAATATAAGCATACGATTGCACCATACCCAACACTTCCTGTCGTTTAGGCATTTCTTCATTTTTTGCATTAAATATACTATATTTAGACCAGCAATAAGCGCTGTAATTGTTGAATAGCTTGAGGATTAGATCCATAAGAAAATCCAACAGGAGGAGCAATAGCTGGTGTAGTGGGAGTGGGTTGATTTGCTGCTATATGCGTTGAAGGATTGGCACTCACCTGGCTCTGCTCTGCTGTTGCGGTTTGAGTAGTAAATCTATTAAATGGATAAAACGATGGTAGACCTAATTGGGATGTTGGCGAGTACAAAACCAACGGTTGAACGAGGCCAGTGGTTGCTCCACTTGTGACAACTGGTCCAGAAGTTGGTGTTGGGGAGGGTGCCGCAACTGAACCGGTAGCAGTAGCTGTAGTAGCAGCTAAGGGGGCGACTTCACCAGTAGAAGCTGAGGAGGCAGGTACCGAAGATCCAGGCGATGTTTGAAATCCATGTTTTCCAGCAGTGTAATTGATAGTTATCAGCTGACCTTCAGGAGTTTTATAAGTATAACTTCCAACGCGAGTACCATCAGCCTGCACTGATTCTGCTCTCATTTGACCATCTGGAGTTTGGTAACCAAATGCATAGGTACCGTCCGGTTTTATATTATTGACTACTGCAGATGGTCCTGCAACAACGGGTGTTTGCTGCTGAGGTTGAGGCTGATATTGGTCACTGATAAGGGCTCCCGTTGCTGTTGCCGTTTGAGCAATTGATGTCTGTTGATTTGTGCCAATTAAACCTTGTTGTGGATCCTGTTGAGTTTGTTGAATGGATTGTTGTTGAGTTTGTTGAATAGATTGTTGTTGGGGTTGTTGGTAAACATTGGTATTTGGAAGAGAGGGGAATGTCAAAGGTTGGAAATAACCTGTTAGTGGAAAACTGACTGGTTGATAAACTGCACCTTGACCAGCAACCAATGTGATCACTGTCATAACACTTAGTAGCGTGATTGCGATAGTCTGAAATAGAAAATGTTAAATTAACATTTAAAGCAATTATGAGTTTTCATTCAGATTTGCATTAAACTAATACACTGCTAATACAGTATTAATAATTTAAAAAAGCGCTTTTATAACAATAGCTTATGACAGGTCAAATTAAATATCCCGTGAGTAAATAAGATGAAAATAAACTAATTGCTTATGGTGTCAAGTGCTAATGAGTATTATCAATATTAAATATATTTTCCAGAGTTTCTATTTTTGAATGGTATAACTACTTACCATTTTTGATATTGTTCAGACAATTAAACTTTGTCTAAGTGTGAACAACCTATTGTTGGTATAATTTTCTTGAAATTTATAGTTGTTTCTGAGAGAAATAACTTGCTGACTCCAGCTTTTATATATTTATATGCTTTCCAAATTACTAGACCACCTCCCATGGACTTCTATGCTGTCGTCATAGTTCTGAAGCAGGATACTATGTAATGTCCTTACACTATAACGGATTGTATTGTCAAGGTCTTCATATAAAAAATCCCGAAGGTGAAATTTTGTTTATAACACGCACGTGAAATTTTCTGATCACGCCTATCAGTTACAGTTATATTTCACCAGGTATATATGGTAGTTTTGTATATCTCTCTAAGTATTTTTTTTTTCGAGTGGATGTTTTAAGTTTCACCTCTGAATTTTTTGACACAAACATTGACCCTCATTTTATGTCAAGTAGAAAAACATGAAATTCTATGACTGTAACATAATAAAAAGTATTTTTCTTTAAAAAAAAACAGCCTAATCGGTTAGCTTCATTAGTTTAAAAAAATAGCAGGTGGAGCAACCAGACGTACCTGACCCTGTAACAAGAAAATAAAAAGAAAAAGTAATAAAATACTAAAGTTATATTAAGTATTAATTCAGAAAGTCAATTTTCACTAAATTCCTTATTTCATTTTGATCTTTAATGCTTAATTATGTGGAGACAAAAACAACAATTTTCGTCCTCCTATTTTACTTAGCAGTGGTTGATTTGTCATCTTAAACATCGCCAGATAATATTTTCCCAGAGTAGACAGACATATGCTCTAAACAAGATCCATACATAATCTCATTGTACTTTTTCTAATTTAAGCTAAATTTTTATTTCTGTTTTACTTAAGTCACTTTTGTTCGTGAATAGTGTATATTACATTACATCAATAATTGCATAAAACGCATTAAAAATTTTAAAAGTGTTACGAGTCCTGTGAAAACCATAGCAAACTATTAGCATTTATCTTGCAGATGTTAGTTAGCCATACATTCAGGAAAAAAACTGACCCTTTCAAATTTTTATATTTATTTCACCGTAGTTGAGATATCAGTAGTGAGATGAAATGCCTTGACAGATTGACAGTTTTACTACTGCCATAAATCCATAAATGATGTGATCATATACACTGATTTATTCCCAATCTGAAAATACAGTATAGCCCTTACCGTGGAAACATCAACATAGGCTATTAATGGAAATGAAGCAATATTTCATAATATTCAATATTAATACAATTTTTTTATTTTCTTACAAAACAACACAATTCTTTATAATATACAGGTATCTACAGGTATCACTGAGTTGTACCATATTCTTTTGTGCGCCTACATTTACTGTTTGGAAAAACTTGACCTAGATTTCAAATATACTTTTAGTCTACCATGAGGCATAAGATTTATAGAGCACTATTTGTATACCCACGTTTATCACAGCCATCATCCCCACCACAGAATGATTAAGACATCTATTTCTACGTGTTGCTTATCTGCTTATGAAAAAAGAAACAATATCAAATATATTTTTCATTAGTTAAAGTCACTCTTTATTATTCTTCGTTTAAGTCACAGTTCCTGGTTGTGGCTCCTACTATATTAATCAAGTTATTCAATCAAGTTATTGCAGTAATTGTGAAAGAAGCACTAAGTAAGAATAAATTCGCATTTTGGACACAAAGATTACTGTGTAGGATTAACCTATGGAAAGTTAAATAATAATGAAATACTAATCGTCATGACTCCATGAAGGGGGCTCCAATTGGTGGCGACTTCTTTGTCAGTGCCATGTTTAGGTATAAGGACGGTGCGGTTCTGTCTCCAGATACGGGGTATACACCCCGTTACAAAGACAGAATTTAACAACACCATCAGGGGCCAGCATTCGACCTTTCTCAGGTCTCGCACAGTGACCCCGTCCGGCCTTGGTGCACCGTTCTTCATCCTTTGTAAATGTCTGGTAATATCCTCCTCAGTTAGGGGACCACAGCAGTCATTTGGACTGTCGGGTTGTATCCCTTGAGGAAGTTCAGAGGGGTCATGATCTTCCGGAGACTGGCTCTCGAAAAGATGTCCGAACACCCTCTTCATCTCATTCATTGGTGGCCTACCACTCAATGACTGAGGACCCAGCAAAAGCCTCTCCATTAGCCGTTTCCAGTTATGACGGTAGAGGTCTTGCTGGGCGGCATATTCTGCCTTTTTCTTTTCCCGGTTCGAGTTCATAGACGGGCGCTCTGATATCATTTCCAGAGTTTCCCTTGGCTTTTGCCGGGGGCCTTCCCTCTCGATCGTAGGACGGGCCTCTTCCAAACACGGCACTCGATACCCATCTCGGCGAAGCAAACATCCAAGAGTTTCTCAACATCGCGTCGATCCAAAGCGTCTAGGATCGTCTCCGCACTGCCCTTGCCGTCCACCAGTTCTTGGAAGCGTGAGCGATCTCTGCACAGTAGCATCGTTCACACCACACGAGCACATGGTTTTACTTCCCATCGATGGAAGGTCATCCACCCGGTCCATCCAGGATCAAATCTGGGACCACTGCCACAGTAGACCAGCATGTCATTTCTGTGGGGGGGGGGTAATGTTGAATTAATATAGGTAGCATATAATATTACCATTTCAATGCTCTTAAACTTATTTTCTGCAGGTTATTCGCCAAGTTGATCGACCTTCAATTTCGAGATTGATATTTGTATTTAGAAAATATGACAGTCCAACATCTACACCCAACCTATTATCTACATTTTCAGTAAACAAAAACCGAGAAAGTTCTTTTTTTTCAAGTTATCATTTACACCCTGTACATTTGACCGTGTAGGTAGAATGTGAGAAACATCTATGAGATATCTCGCAATAACAGCGGAAACGGATTGATATTTTGGGATAAGAATAATTCTTTGACCTAAATGGATATTCGAACGGATCACTCTAGAAATTTAATCTCAAAACTGTAGGTAACTTATTAACTATGAGTCATGATTGTAGTTTTTAAGAATACAGTTACCTTGGGACATATTGCTATTTTCGGGCTTTTGAAATATTTCAGGTTTTTATCACTGTAGTCTATGAAATATATGCAAAAATTCAATAAATAACGTGCTGCTTTATTTTACAATCCTGCTAAACTGCATAAATTTTCATTATAATAGCAGTTATCACAGGTAGTTGCTATTTCTTTGCTTGTAATGCCTTTAGATGTTACATACTGATATGAAAGATTCCTGAAGTCAAAGCTGGAAATACAGGAATTTCGACTATTTTTAAAAGAAAAATTATGAATTTTGTGTTAATTTATCTAAATTCGCCAACTGACAAATTCGTCTTGCAAATCGAAATCCAGTCTTTTTCACCTGACGTGTACATGTTTATTGTTTAATTGACAATATTTATTTATTTATTGGGTATTATTATTTTGTAATAAGACAAAGTGTTTATTAAATAACACTGAACAACAACATTTTACTTTTAAAAAAGTGTCAGATTTACTGAATACGCTATGCTGATTCTATATCTGTTCTTCATTTGCCCTAAGAACGTTTTCAGAAGACGGGTCACAATAACCCGAAAAAAAACAAGAAGTTGTCCGCGGGTCAGCGGCAAGCAGTATTTAATTCAATGAATAAAAATAAATTATTATCAATAATGAATGAAGTTTACTATAGTAGCAAATAGAGACCATTATAAAAATATCCTTATCCCGCCTGTGGCAGGGTCGGGTCTGCGTATGGACAACTTGCTCTCACGTCTGTTCTTAAAATTGCACAGTGGGTCACAGGTTCGCCACCACTGCCCTAGGACGTCAGGTACTTTGGTAATAAGTAGGCTGCAGTTTGATTAAAAGCATCAATTTCGATTAATGGTGCAATATTTTTAGAATTCAAATTGCAGCTCAACTAAAGTGTAAATGGCTGAAATGCTTAGAAGTTAATTAAGGAAATCATCTTAATCCTATAATTAAAAACACCCTGTCATAGATGCATACAGCATTATTGTAATACTGTAGTCAATGCTTGTAAGTTGCAACACTCAATAATTTTATTGAGGCAGTTATAATTGTTACTTTATTTTTTTACCTTATGTGCGACCAAGTTCCGCTGGACACACTAGTTCTCGTGTGATCACTGAAGTTAAGCAATGCAAACCCACGTTAGCACAAACATGGGTAGTTGGTAGTGAACGTGGGATGCTGAAAATTTCCCCTCTCCTACATCCCCTGCACCCATCTCCTCACCCGCGAGCAGCCTCCAAAGGGTTCGGCCTGTTATAGCTGATTGGCTTTCTCCCCAACCCGTTAGCGTCACATAGTAACATAGTAGCCATCTCGCTCCCTCTATGAGTTAAGTAATAAAAAGTTTCTAAAAGAACTCTTTCAGTCCTGAGAAACAACGGTTTGAAAATACAATTGTTTAATAGTTATTAAAAATTCACTTTAATGTTACTTTATTTAACGCATTAACAAAAGCATTAACGTGGAGTACTAACTTCGTTTCATTAGTGCTTTATGGTCCTTAAACTACAAAGCTCATTAGAGATACATTCACTGCATACTTCTAATGCAGTTTCTGCAAAGACATTATGCTGCTACGACAATTGTGTGGGTATTAATAGTATCCACTATTTTCAAGTAGTCACCCATGCTAGTACTAGCTGGGGTTACATTGCTTAATTTCAGTGATAAGATGAGAACTGGCTTGTCCGATCCCATAGTGGCAATCTTTAAAAGTGTCAGCTGAATTTACTGCAGATTCCAGTGCATTTCTTCCAACAAGACTGGACTCAACTTCCCTTTGTATCTTATTTCCATTCTAGCAATATCTTGGTGAAATCACTCACCATGCTCATTGTTGACATATGCTGCCTTTTCAGGAAAAAATGAAGAGAATGAAACTTAAGTGACATTTTGCAGCTGAGGTGATGTGAGGTGAGGTCCACTAGAGCTACGTAAATATTCAGACCTGTGGTTTCCCAGTAATCCATTGCAGACCTCCTTCAAAGCATTCCGGGAGCGGCGAGTTGCGTTGGACACACCAGTTAAGCAACGCAAGCCCAGTTAGTACTGACATGGGTGGTCGCTCAGGAAAGCTGGGTACTGCTAATACCCAATAATTGTCGCATTAGTGTAGTGTCTGTGCAGTGTATGCATTAGAACTATGCAGTGGACGGGTCTCTAATGACTTTGTAGTTGACGGGACCTTAAACACCAACAAACAACAACAACAAAGCATTCCATGCAGTAATTTTCCAGTCTTCCATTGTTGCATCAAAATTCGATTCAAGGTTAGATTTGTGGTCCGACAAAAATCCCCTCCTTGATCTTTGGAAACATTGTCTACAAGTTGGCTCACCTTCCTGCAGTGCTTTGACAAACTACTTCATGATACCAAGCTGGATATCAAGAGATGGCAAAATAATTTTTCCTTCTGTACAAGTGACAAGTCAATGACGCTGCAAGAATGAAGTTCAACTGTGTCTCTTGATGGTCATTGTGCTCTCGTATAGTGTTCTGGCTTCATTCTTCTGTCCCATTTGCAGAGTAAACATATGAACATTGTATATCCACGTTGTAGCCCACTAAGATTAGGTACTGATGATATTTGTAGTTTAATTGATCCATTATGAACGTCAAAGAATCATACATTTCTCTCGGAGTAATGGGATGGGCAATTGGAGTGGGAAGCATGACTGACATTTAATGAAAGACGTATTATAAAATATTGGAGCCACACAGTAAAACTGAAGTCATATTCATGATCTGCGCATGAAGATGCACAATATAGCCCTATTAGTGTTTTTGTATTTTTTTGTTGTTTTTGTACAGTGCAATTGATGGGAAATGTGATTAACAACATTATGAATGCACTTAGGAGAGAGATGGATGTTAATACAGTAAAACCCCAATTATCCGGCATCCTTGGGACCAACCACATGCCGGACAACTGAATTTTCTGGATAACTGAAGCACTCGCATATTGAAGGGCATATCAAATGTATAGTGATTCAAAAACGATGGATACCCCTTCCCTGTACTACAAAATGAGCCAAAAATCCACATTTATCTCAACTTTTTAAGAACACATTAACAAATGCACCTACTATACATGACTTTTCCACTTATGACACAATAGTCTTAAAAATTAGCATTGAAAGGTGTGAATAGAGGCGAAGTTATTTATTTGATTCAAAATCATGTCACTTTTGCAGAATTTCCCACCTTTTGTCCTCCTCATCATACTGTAACTATTTCATGGACTTTGAGCATAAAAAATCGTTAGAAAGATTTTGATACAAAGTTATTAATGATGAGCCCACTCACAGGCAAGGAGATTGAACTACCTGTTAGGAGGTGCCAGGGTGAACTTTTTGGGGCCATGTTCTAAAATACTTTGCAGGGCTTTCTGTGGGAAAAAAGACATTTTACATTTTGATAAATTTTCATAAAGCCCGTGCGTTGGGCCAGTTTCCAGAAAACACACTGCAGAGAGCTGTACAAGTGCATCAGTTGACATACTGTAGGCTATATATTTTTGAAAGGTTGTGATAAATTTGAAATTCTGGCTTAATTTCTAGAAAATTGATAATGCATTCACAGTATTTCAAAGCAATATTTGCATTTTGTACATCTTGATATAAGAGAAACCAGTATGTTTAGTACTGTATGTTATTTTATTAATATTAAAAGCAGTCATATATGTGAACACATTATACAAAATCCATATTTTTGCAAACATGTATTGCAAAATGTATTGCAAATGTATTTGTAAATGTATTGCATTGCAATATAATTGTAAAATGATTCCCATTTGATGTGCCATGAATTTTATAATATTTTGGAAACATTTATTGTCATATTGGAAAGGTAGGCCCAAAGATGTAATGTCTCCCTATGATGTAAGAGTACCATTTCTCATTGCCGGATAAATGGTAATGCCAGGTATCTGAATGCCAGATAGTGGGGGTTTTACTGTAGTGAAGTGGTTTATAAGGGAGCCCATAAAATGATCAAAGAGTTTATGAAGAAAGCTTACAATAATTTTGATGAGAACATTTTGGGAGATAGGCTTAAAAAAGTCCAAATGCATTCTGGGGTATCAAAAGAGGTGTAGGAAAGAGGGGTTATAGGGATACAGTGGTTAAAGATGGGTCAGAAAATTTAGTTAAGTATGGTCTTATGATTGCCAATGTTTTCAATGATACATTTGCAAAAACCCTTGCAAGAAGTAAAAATTCCAGTCAGTTTTTGATAGGGATTCACCAGGAGGAATGAATGAGGCTATTATCACTAGTTTGGAAATCAAGCAACTACTGAGTAAATCAGTGGTTTTTAAGGTTGCAGGCTCTGATGGCATTTCTCCACTTATTTTGCAGTGACTTTTGGGGGATAATTAGCTATTACTTGGTAGAAATATTTAAAATGTCATTAGACATGGGCACTGTTCCACCATCATGGAAACTGGCTAATGTGGTACCAATTTTCAAGTCAGGGGACACAGCAGACCATAAGTGATATAGAGCCGTTTTGCTAATGAATGCTGTATCCAAGATTTTTGAAAATATCTTATTCTCATCTTTAATGTGATATCTGGAAAAGAATGGCATCCTTAGTAAGAACTAGCATGGGTTTAGGAAAGGGAGGTCATGTGACACCCAAAAGGCTTGCATGATGGATTATATTCAAAAGGCTTTAGATAACAGAAAGCAGGTTTATATTGTATTCTTGGACTTTGAACGGGCTTTTGTCATCATACCTCATGACAAGCTGGTTTCAAAAATGTTCAGCTTAGGGATACATAGTAAGGTTACTCAATGGGTAAGGTGCTATCTACTTGATAAACAACAGAGGGTCCTTTTCAAGGGTAGTGGATATGAATGGAACCCTGCCATGTCAGGGGGTCCCTCAGGGAAGTGTATTGGGTTCTTTGTTGTACATTCTCTATGTGAATGACATAAGACTTGATATTAATTCCTTTCTTGAACTATTTGCAGATGACACATGTATTGCTTGGGTATTAGATGAGGGGTTATCATCCTGTGCACAATTACAACAGGACCTAGATAAGATTTACAATTGGTGTGCAAGATGGGAATTGCCTTTAAACCTGCAAAAGTGTAGGATGCTCATGATATCTAGATATAGGAAGCTACTGGATTTTGATTACTACATAGGTGAAGTGAGGGTCGAGAGGGTTGTGACCCATAAGCACATTGGAATTATTTTAAATACCTAGTCAAGGTACCTGGAAGGATCATATTAGTAAATTGGTTGGGAGGGCTGGACAATTCCTCTGTCTGTTTAGTAGGGTCCTTGGGGACAGCACAGAGGAGGTAAAAGAAACAGAATATATTTCAATGGTGTGACCACTTTTGGAGTATGGTAGTCCAATTTGGTTTCCCTTCAGGCAGGATTTATCTTGGGAGATTGAAAGGATCCAAAGGAGGGTAGCAAGAATTGTACTCCACAGGTTTCCTTGCAGGAAGAGTATGTCTGACATGATTAAGGAATTAGGGTGGGGCACACTAGTTAGTGGTGTATATCTCACAGCATTAGTCTTTTTATAAGACTGCTGCTGATGGGGTGCAATGGACCTCTGGTTGGAAGTGGGTCCCTGGCTGAGTATAATGAGAGAAAGGATCATTCATATAAATTGAAGGAGATTAGGGCACAGACAGACCCATACTTACATACCCATACGTTTTCTTACCAAGAACGATTTGGCAATGGAATAGCCCTGCAGAGTATAAAGTGGAGGGCTTCCCAAAAGGTTTGTTTGTTTGTTTTGTTGTTGCTTTAGGGCCCATCAACTACAAAGGTCATTAGGGCCCAGAAAGAAACATCACCATGGTGGGGGTGTAAATGGCCATCCCACCATGATGGCAATAAAAAGGGCAAAAGGCCAATAAAAGTAATAACAATAAAAAGGCAAAAGCCAAAACAGACATATAAATAAAGGCAAAAGCCAAAAACAGACATATAAAAGGCAAAAGCCAAAACATACATAACAATAAAAGTGGCAAAAGCCAAATCAGAGAGAAGAATAAATGTGGCAAAAGCCAAGACAAACACAGAGATAAAAAGGCAAAAGCCGAAACAGACAGAATAATAATTGTGGCAAAAGCCAAAACAGACATTACAATAAATGTGGCAAAAGCCAAAAAGAATACAGAAACAAAAAGGCAAAAGCCATATAATTCAAAATAAGACTTCAAATTTTGTGAAAGAGGCCAGCCTCTTTCACAAATACTAGCGAGCTCTCCACTGCCTGAGGGTTATCCCCAAGTGATGTGGAGAGCTCTGCGCTGACTCCCAGTCGCCATCTAAGTTCTTGGTATCTCTCACAGTGACTAAAGATGTGCGCCACTGTGAGAGGCTCCCAACAGAAGTCACACCATGGCTGATCCTCACCCCGTAGAATGTAAGAGTGGGTGAGGAAGGTGTGACCGATTCGCAGCCGAGCAAGCACAACCTCCTCCCTCCGCGATTGGCGGCACGAGGACACCCAGTGCACTGGAGTGTCCTTCAGTGTGCAGAGTTTTTCCCCAAAGGAAAACCCACCTTTGCTATTATTAGGTTTTTAGGAGTTTTATGGTATTATATGTAGGAATGAGAGTTGGTCTCTCCACTGCCATATTGGGCCAAATAAGACTGCTTTCAGTGTAGTGAATTAGAATTATTATTGTCATTGATGCTGAAGATGGGTTTATCTTAACGACGTGACGGTTAACAATATTAAGAATGAAAAGCACTACATACGTTTTAATATAATACTTGGTTGCTTAGTAAACCATGTGCAGAAAAACGTCGGTGTTAACTATTGCCTCATCAAATTAAAACTTAAAAATAAGGCTGTAGAGTCACCTACTACTATTTAAACGCAATACTATGTATTCTACTGTAGTACATTTGTATTCCTTGATAAATACTTTAATAAAGCCACTTTTGGAAGTAGCTCAAATATAGGTTAGCACCAGGGGAGGACGTACAATTCGTGTGAAATGCTAGTTTTTATTTCTTTTCACATAGTGTACCACGTAGGTCAAATGGCATGTGTTGAAATTCCCATTGCAACTTTGACTTTTAATTTCACAAAATTAAAGCACTTTAGAAATTCCCCAATAAACGTTAATTTATTTTTAAAGTAGAAAGAGCTAAAAGCTGAAGTAATATCATATTTTTTACCCGTAACTTACAAACTACATTATATTTCAAGTTGATGTTTTTGTGACCTATTGCCACTACTAACAGGATTTTCCCTAAGGTGGATATTACTAATATACAGCAGGTGTTGTTTAACATATAAAATTAACACGATATTTGTTTTAATTCAGATTGGCGTCATTTTCTCACGCTGCCATGACTGTAAATGCCAGTAGTAAGTAACTAACTTGAAACCATCATGATTAATTTAAGTATTTAACGGAAATGACCAATGCGGTCTAAAAATGCAGCATAACGGACGGCTGACAGTATCAATATGTTTTTTTAATTCATAATAATTATTTAGTGCCAATGCCAAACTGTATGTCACAAGGTCCACTGACCTCTATTCTTGAAAAAAAAAACGTCTACGTGTTGTTGGCAAGATGACTAAAAAGTGAAAAGAGACGTTCAACAATGGCAAGAGGCCAAACTTGTCTTATTCTCAAGAAGGGATTCGGAATTAAATATACGCAGTCTGGTTTTATACAATGTGAGGCAATTTCGATTGTTGCAATCTTTATACAGTACTTCCTAGCAGCCGATAATCGTCAATTAAGTGAACTATTAATTACACAGGCCTGCAAAAAAAATATACTTTTTAAAAATTGTTTTACTTTTGATATCTGATTTTTATATTATTAGGTGTGCTGATTCCAAAAACGCAGTTCATTTTCTTCTATCACGTAAGGTTTTCTCTCAAAACATTTTCATAGTTTGGAAGAAATAAAGGAAATTGCAGTATTTTGATGTTTCGATTTTCATTTTATCACTCCATAAATACATACTGTACTTTACATTGATATTATAGGTCTAGTAATGATTGAATACATAATGATTTAATTTTCCTCTTGTGGAGTTACTTGACATCCCTTTTTAACCCTTACATCAATATCCAGAAAGTTCCACATTGTTCAATAACAAGGGTACCCATATTGAATTAAATGGAATTGAGGCAAACACATGTTTTGACATGCGGGTTTTTCTGAAGCTATCATATATCTTGATGCATGACGGCCCATTGACAGTCTTTACCTATTGTTTTATTATAATCTTTCAACCATAGGCAGCCAGCCTTTCTATTCGATATCAACCCAAAAATCGATTGTGTAGAACATTCGAAAACGCCTGCTTCATGCATTTGTTGTCCCACACAACAGTAACCTCTTATGCTTTATCATCATATCCTTATCCCACCTGTGGCAGGGGTGGGTCAGTGGGTTCCAGACAGTGGCGGATTCAGGAGAGGGAGAAATGCAGCAATTTCTCCCCCCTCAGTGCCTCAATGGGGCACATATTTCAACTGATGCATGATTCACCTTTGTATCTTATGAGGCATTTTCACACTGCTATCCCCATTTCTATACTGCCAGTTCAACAGTTGCAGTCCAGTCCACAGTTGGCTAAACCGCTGAAGAGAGGGCACTGCCTGAGGGACAGTAGAGCACCTGTTGAATTGCTAGCTAGGTTTATAACAATGGATTCTGAAGATTTAAAAATATTTGGAGTGCTCTTATTTGAAGTGCTTCCCCCTGATCCACCCCTGGATCTGCCATTGGGTCTAGCTTACCACTACTACTTACCTCCAAACAAATCCCAAGTTTGTTTTAGTTTTCCCCCATGCTTCTTCTTTTATCTTCACATTACATGACCATACCACACACATCCATTCATCATCATACCCTTTCCCTGCCTGTGGCTGGGTCATGTTTGAGTTGCATCTCTCCACTCCAAATTATCTCCCACCAGGTCCCCGTCCACCCCACACACCACCATTTCCTTATGTACAACCTCCACCAACCAGTGCAATAGTGTTTTGTCTTATCTGCCCACAGCTGCCTAGACAGTTACAAACACCTCTTTCCAGGGGCGGATCCAGAGGGGGGAGCAATGCAGCAATTGCTACCCCTCAGCGCCTCAATGGGGTGCAACTGATGGGGCATTTTTACATTGCTAACCACATTTCTATACTGCAAGTCCAACAGTTGCAATCAAATCTGTAGTTGGCTAAACCACTGAAGATAGGACATTGTGTAAGGGGCAGGAGATGACCTATTGTACTTGCTAGCTAGATTTATAGTAAGGGATTTTGAATATTTAAAAATACTGTATTTGGGGTGCACTATTTTAAAGTGCTCCCCCTTGATCCGCTGCTGCATCCACCACTGCCCCTTTCCTTTATGAATGGCCAACAACCCTATCATCCTTCAGCCACCTATTTCAAGGGCCAAACTATCCTATCCAAGGGACATTTAGACAATATTCCACCATAAATAATAGCATACTATTTCTTGGCTTGTATTTACTGTATATAGACCATCTAACATTAATAAGTTCTGAATACATATGAATACATGATGACATGAATAATTTCTAAAAATTGAATTTTTTATTAAACTGTACGTGATAGAACAATTTAATTATTTTTCTAGTAATCAGCATCCTTAAAACTGTAAAAAAATAATAATTGTTTTGAAGACAATTTTTTCATCGCAGACCTGTGTTATTTGAGAGAGTCTTGTATCGATCTTTTCTGCACCTCACGTTGAATCTCAAATGCATTCACAATAGTATCACAGCTTTATGCCTCCCCCTTAAATCTTTGGGCAGGTGCTAAAGGAGATGATAAATCAATTAATAGTTTAATTTGTCCAGTTATGATTTTTCTGTCTGGTTTGTCCTATTTGAGATAAATATATAATTTTCAAATTTGCTGGTATGGTTTCCACTTCAAAATATAAAATTTTTAGCCAATGATTTCATAAGCTTATTTTTCTCCAGAGCCTTTTGAAATGTTGATTAATAATATTCAAAGCCATGTGTAGTTACAATTTGTTGATCTTGTTGATAAATAACCACATCATATGGCTATTAGCTTCAGGAGTTTACCGGTTATAGCTAGTTTATAAAGCAGTTTTAACACAGCTAACACGGATGTATGTAGGTATTATTAACATACAAATGACTGACTCAATCCCTTATTAAACATTAGTGACAGAATTTGCATTGAAAGGAACCTGAGATGAAGTAACAAATGAAATTGTTTCATATGCGTTGATGTTGTCCTTGTTTAAAGGAGAAATTTTACTGCTTTCCAGCATTAAAATGGGCATACCCAAACTTTCGGAAAGCTCTAGGAACCATGAAAATACAAAAATCTCTTTCACAAGCAGCGTAAGCTATCTACTCTAATATCATGTCTCAAATCCCACCAATATTTTTATTCACTCCTTCCCAGATTTTCTTTAATCTGTCATTATTCTGACTAAATTCAAAATTGTCTTTCTTCGGAACGTCATATTGCCTTTACGATTAGTAGCCAGTCCTCCATCATCTTCATGAATAGACCTATTGCAGGCAAACATCCAATCATTTTAGGTTCAGAGTGCCTTCACTGTCATCATCATCAAAATCATGTTATATTCTCTAAAAGTGTTGTAATTTATGGCCGGCCAGGCCAAATGTGCTTTTTAGTTCTACAATAATTCATGTTAACTTTTTCTTATCTAGCTTTTCTGGGCATCATTATTCTTGAATTTTTTTCTACACAACCTCTTTGTCTCAATGCTTCATAGATTATGTACACTTACTTTAATCTTAACTAACATGTGTTATGAAACATTTAAAAGTTTGCTTTCTTCTCCGTCATTATATATCCCAAATATTGCACATCGTATTTTATCTTTATTTCCATTCCTAGTATGAATTCCTTTAAGTTTCAAGTGCTACCAATATCTATTCGCAGCACGCTATAGTTAGTAATCATGATACAAGTGATAGACTATTTTTTGTTTCGTCTCGAACTAGTCTGAACTGATATTTCAGCTTTATAAAAAAAACACCGTAATTAATATTAACTGACGCCAAATTTTATGATAGAAATATTTTTTATCTACGGAGGGTTAACTTTGTGGCAAATGTGGGAAGAATTTAAATCATGGCTCAAATCAAGGTTACGCGAACTTCCACAAGCAAGAGAAACATCGAAGTAAATAGACATACAGTATGTCATGCATAATGGTCATAAATTTGAATTGTGTTTCTTATTTGCCACAAATTTTCAAATTCTTCGCAAGCAACATTTGTTCTTTTTTTAAAATAGGTAATTTGTAGTCAGGCCCCTCTCAATTTAAAGAGTGGACATTAAGGCCATGTAAATAATTGACGGCTACTTTAAGAAACACCTATAACTCACGACTTGAGCGTCACTTGTACTAATTTCTTATCCATTGATCGGTACTATTGCCATTTCAGGACTTTGAAAACTGACTCATTCACGAACTACACCTTATAACCTTCAAGTTTTCGGAATGGGAATCTTATTTCAGTCTGCCTTATTAGTAATTATGTACGCTGCGTACAACAACGTATTACTCTGAAGTATTGAACTGATAGTGTGAAGAATAATTACTAAATATTAGTACTTAATATATACTGGTATAAAGCAAAAAATTATTTTTATATATCAAGTTCACAGCTTCGTCCACTCTATAATTATGCAGATAATCCATACACTACACGTTAATTGAAGGAAAACTGTCAATAAAAATATAACCTTGTCTCTCATTTGAAATCTACATATTGAAAACAATACGATGGTTAATTACTTCCCAATTTAAGTTTTTTCCCCATATTTATATTAGTCTGCACTTGTGCATTATTAACGCATTCAAATGGTCATGTGCTGTACTAGTGTTTCATGTACTGTGCCATATGAGTGCTTCAGTCGACGTCAGATTATAACAACTGTCATAATTCAAAAGTTATAATTTTAATAATTTGCGGGCTTATAAAGTTATTTTTAGCGCTGGGGCTATTATTATGAGTAAACGTTAGCTGTGTGATCTAAAGTATTAAGACAAAACAACTTTATGACTTTATCTCCTTTTAATCCAGTAAGCATTAGGGTACATAGTGTAAGTTGCGTATCAGTTTCCAGTTGACGATTTTGGTAACAACCGTCATTTTAAAAGGGTTCCATTTTTGTCATTGGGCTATAAAAGAAGTAGAGGAATTGGAAGATTAATGATTAATATACTGTAACTACTTTTTATTTCAGCGTGCCTTTTATCCTAAGTTTTTAAATTCATTCATACTTTCATTTCAGGTCATTGGAGGGATGGCAAATTGCATGTAACTTGAGATTCTGCAACAGGACCACTGGGAATAATTCTTGACAAACAATCTATAGTCAGACTTAGCATACCAATTTCCATTTTATTTTTGGTTTCCCTATCGTTTTACTTCATAAAAGCTGATTTTTTTCAGTGAAGGATAGTTACTTCATGTGACGTCACCTGTGTTATTACTTCAATCAGAATAAGTCTGGTTTGGGATACCTATATATAAACGTGTGTTAACCAAAACAATTAGTTATTATACTCTACGTAACAGTCAAGACTGCTTAGGACTACCTTTAACATCTTTTTTCACTCTCCCCTTGTCTCTTCGTGGTTTATACTTAATGCCAACTGAATTGCATGCTGTCAGGCTAACAACACAGCTAACTATTTCACTATTTTGTTACCGACTGAAGTATCAATTGTTATTATATTAATTATATCCGTGTATCTATTAATTATATAAATAGGAACGAAGCTATTCAACAGGTAAGATGATTTTTAATACTACGTATTCACTGACAAATCGCCAACGTTCAACTTATACCACTTAAAATTACATATTACAATGAAATTTGTTTTTCTACAACTATTACTACTACTGCTTGCTTGTTATTTTACCAACTTTTGAAGAAATTAATGTCAAGTTTAGCAACTCGTTTAAAAAACAGTTGGCAAACTCTTAAAAACGAGCAACTTTAAAAAGTTATTTTGATTAGATAGAAAACGTGTTGATGAAGAAGAAAACAGCTATAATTATGAAACTATTTTTATAGGCTGGTGAGGGATATCCATATAGACAACTGACAACGTCTGGAGAATGTATGGACACCAAATCCTATTTGTACTCACCACATTAACATTTTGCATCGTTACATCCATGGTCATAACAACTAATGATGATTCTGGTGGAGCCTGCGAAGTGAGAAATCAACTAATTGCTTATGATATTAATGGGCACATTTCAACTATCAACGTTCCTGAATGTGTGGTGTCAACGGCCTACGTGATAAGGTAAATCCACTGATATATTCTTACTACCCCATTATAATTTAAAATTTAATTCACAATGGTACAATGCGTTATTACAATCCATAATGATCCATAATATTACGGCGTCGATTTTTCAACATAATATCTACTTAATGGATGTTATTTTCTTTCAAAATATTTGGGCGAAGAGAAACGTTCAAAAGAGTTACTTGTTTTCTTCTTAAATATCAGAATATTCCTTTATATTTACACTGCACTAATAGTGAGATGCTTAAGTTTTAAATTAAGCATTGTTCAAGTATGTAAGGCGTAGTTACATATCTGCCTATGGAGAATATGATAACCTTGGTGTACTGCAGGGTCTTATGACATCAAGACTCTTCCCTTTAATGAGTAACAAACATTAACCACCAGGGAAGGCCATTCTGACTCACAATTAAAAACCAGTTCTCTTTGTGAACCACGACCAGACAGGTGCACTGATCTCAGCATGTTCAGACAAGGCGCTTAAAAGGATAATCGAATGGAGTGCTACTACATTCCAGTATTGGCCCAATAGTTTGAGAATTGCATATTTTTTGGGCCTGAATATCCATCCCTCTTGCATTTTCCGCTGGTTTTATTTTGAAAATGGGTATACGTTAAAATTGGCAATGTTTTAGGTTCTATACATTATATATGTTGAAGGTTTTAATACTATACGTTGTTGTGAAATTATCGCGAAGAACAATCCGCATTTATCAAGCCTTGTAATCACACTTATGCCACGTGATTGTTAACTTACTAACCTGAGAATATGGTTGTTGACCTGAAAACCCACGACTATGATAATAACTTTTAGGACAAATATACATGCATGATGAAATTAGGATCTATAGATGATAATGGTTACTTTTAATTATGATACTATGAACAATAAAGAAATTATTCATCGTTAAATTTCATTTAACACTGTCACATTCAACAGACCTTATCAACGTGATTCAAATCACGGAGTAAGCCATAGCTATGTTAGCTCAATAAACTTTCATTCATTCAGGTTTCTCTACGGATGACTCAAAAATCTCATGATTGCTTTTTGTCTCGTTAACTTTAACTGATAACTTATTTATACTGTTTACTTATTTATAGAAGTACGATTACAACAAATCCTCAAGACCAGGCTAGATTTGTGGAGATCAATAATGGATGTTGCTGTGAAGTAGCAAGATACACGAAAAGACAAACTCGGATTGGAAATACAATTTTTAAATATAATGAAATTGAATCTTGCGCATGTCGACAATGTCCTGAGGATACCATTGATGACTGAGATGAAATACCAAAGAGAAAGAGAACAGATTTATAAATTTGTAAATTATCGTTATATTTTATGTTAATAAATATTCCTTGTTTTCTATTTGTTACAATTTGTCCTTTTTTGAATCCCTATGATTACCAATTCACTAAAGTGTAATAAACAAATCAGCAGTCAAATATTCTTAAAAAAACGATAAGTTTATGAAAAACATTTTGATGACCCACACACTTCAGAGGACTTGGTAGCAAAGACGAACAGACGGATGAAAGAAGCCAGCAGCCTATCCCTGCAGTCTGAAAATAATTGACCACGGTTATGTGCTTTCTCATTTGGATTAAATTTCCAGGGGCCTTCAAATACAAGGTCATTAGAGCCCCGTCCACTGCAGAGTTCTAATGCAAGAACCGCACAGACACTACGCTATTGCGGCGATTTTTGGGTATTAGCGGTGCCCAGTTTTTCAAAGCGGCCACCCATGTTAGTATGTTAGTACTAGCAAGATTACGTTGCTTAACTTCAGTGATCAGACGAGAACTGGTGTGTCCAACGCAATACAGCCTCTCCCTACCATAATTGGAACTCAAGTCATAAATTACATAATAATGTTTCTAATTGTATTCTAATTGAATACACTGCAAACAGTCCTGATAGGCGAAATTGGCAGTGCAGAGAAGGACTCTCATTCCTAATTACTAAACCATTGAACCCCCAAGGAACCTGCCATATATTGCATACCTGCTATAATGGCACCTTCTTGCAGAAACTTCCTCACATTATCTTCACTAAGAGAATTCCATTGTCGAATGACCCTAGGAAATAATGACCAGTAATATGAGTCTTTTCATGCCCTGATCTCATCCAATTTGAATGGATGATCATTTCTCGCCCTATAGTCTGCTAGGGATAAGCTTCCACCTGGAGTACCCTTGTATCCTATTTTCAACAGTCTGAGTAAAAGCTTAATGCTGTCAGATACCCGCCCCCCATGTAGTGAGTCTCACCCTAATTCTGTGATCATGCCTAAGACACTTAATCTATGAGAGAAGCGATGCACCACAATTCTTGCTGCCCTCCGTTGGATCATTTCAATTTCCCAAGATATACCCTGCCTAAAAGGAAACCAAATTGGACTGCAGTACTCAATGTATGCCTACTATCAAATAGTATTTAGATAGTAGGCGGAGGATATTTTACATACCGATTTATTTGTTTCAAGAGCGAATAATTTTGTTAGGTTCCTTCACTTCCCTGTACTTTAAGTTTATGCAGGACAAATTGGAATCATTAAATAAGTCGAAGGCACATCAACGAATTTCATCATATTTGATGTTCATCTCTTAACATGCGTTAATCTAATGTTAATCTAGATGAAACCTTTCTTTACATGAAAACACAACTCATTAGGTGCCAGTGCAATTGTAGTGAACCTTGAAAGACATGTTTTGTTTTCTTCCGAAAGTGAGTGTTGTTGTTGCTGACCATGAGTGTCTTGTAGCGTGAATTAAAGTAAGCTAGAGAGTTGATCTTGAGACGAGGAAGTTACTCCGCGGATCTTGAACCTTCTTAACCATTGTGTATTAAATTAGCTTTCATTTACATCGCAATGGACATATGTATTTTGAGAAAAGGGGATAATTCGTTTGAAATTACTGAGAAATCATCCAACTACTATATGAAAAATAGCTATACGGGATCTTATAGACCAGGGGTGGCCAACTGTTGTGTGCATAAGATCGACTTTTTATCTCAAAAATATGTCGCGATCGACTTGTTGTCATACGCGTAGGCTAAGTGCGGAGGCGGAAGTTCGATACTGTACCCGTCTCGATCCAGTATCAAACCCAGAACCACTGACGCAGTTACCGAGCGTGCTACCTACTATGTCACCGGGGCGAGTCTTAAGTCAACACATCATAAGCGATCGACCAAAATTGGCGTTACGATCGGCCGGTCGATCGCTATCGACTTGTTGGCCACCCCTGTTATAGACTATGAGCAGGTGTTGAACTCTTATAATGAAACGGAAGGATGGAAGGTCAAGAAAATCAAAGAGGCAACCTTGATTTATGTTTCACGCAACACATTATTATTCTTAAAACAATGTTCATTTTAAATTTAGTACATTCGCATGCAAGTACATGGAGTGAAATTAGAAGCCAATATTCAATCAGGTACAAACTGCTCTAAACCGCATTAGAATGGTGCAGTTGATCACGTCTATATTGACCCACCTGAGAAACTTTCTTTCAGAACTACCGTAATTGCATAATAAATTTTTCTAGACGAACCTGATTATAATACAGTCACGTGGCTCTCGCAAACTGTATAAGATATAATTTTATAAATAGTACGTCGATTATTATACTAGTAGTGGCGTGTGGATTAAACCGACAGCAAACCGAATTCCACATTTTAAAATTTAGTATCATCTTTAGGGTATGAAAGCCAGGTTTAGTATGTGTCTTTAAAAAGTTGGAGAAGCTTGTAAGTCAAAATCCGTTTAAAAAAAATCACTCCTAGCTAACAAATGGCTTATGAGCATGCAATCAGTGCCGGATTTAGATATTGAGGGGCCCTAGGCAATTTCAATTTTAAGGTCCTTTTCAAGCCCTTTTTGAGGCGCTGTTCTTAAGTTTTGAAGCCCGCTAAATGTTGAGGCCCTAGGCTTCAGCCTACTTAGCCTAGTGGTAAATCCGGCACTACATGCAATATTTTGACAATTGGAACTGAATGTGAATTACAAGCAAACTAAATGCACTTATAGTATTTCTCACCTTACAATGGTCAACATTACCTAATTATTGAAATAAACTCTGAAGAAAATGTTGCCCTTATTAATGGCTTCACAGGACGCAATTTTCGGTAATACATTCCTTTATCCAACGCTGAAATAGCACAAGATTGAAATAAGACTTAGTAAATAATAATATACTGCATCTGTATGTGGTCCACAGCCTTGACTTCTTTCTTGGCCTACAGTAACTAAGCTTTATTTTGTTATTATAACATTACACGGGGAAGGAATTGAGATAAAGGAAGGTTTACAGTATAATCTAATTTTCTGTTCTAAAACCTCACACCAAACAGGTAGCATAGCAAGGAGTTTCTGAAGAGGGGGGGGGATATGACTGTCGATAGGGTGAACCGCGATTTTCTGAGGGGGGGATATGAATCGATAGGATGTATAGCGCTTCGCTGCATTCGAGACCCAAGGGGGTTAACCCCCCTCCCTTGGCTACGCCACTGCACCAAACACCCTATTGCAGCCATCTCAGATATGCGGCCTGTCATGGTCTCCAGTGCGACCCGCGGAGAATTTTGAGGATTATAGGTACATTAGAAAACAATTATGGTAAACGTATTGTACATTAAATGTGTATGAAATCATATACACTGTATATGATTACTGTATATCATACAGTATTATACAGTATTCTGTAAAACCTCCCTATGGTACACCCCTTTATTGGTACTTGTAATATCGGTCACCACTGTAAATTAGTGTGAAAATCACCTCTGTAATGGGTACAGCCCGCCTCGGTGGCGCAGTGGGTAGCGTGGGTAGCGCCTCGGTGCCGCAGTGGTTCTAGGTTCGATACAGGGCCGAGGTGGGTTGGCTTCTTTCGGGCGAGAGAGATGCCCTGATTTCGCCTTCCTTTGAAAGAGAAGTAAAACCAGGCCCCGTATGGTTTACGATGAAGCAAAATTTCCAGGTGTAGGAGCTCGCCCCTTGACGTCGGTGGAATGTCCCGACGAATAAATAAACATAGGGATTGCAGCTTTGGTAGGCAACCGGCTGCGGAAAAACGTTGTCCAATATATTGCCCTTGTAGCCATTCAGAGGGACAATATGGGTTCCCGACTCTGCCATAGGTAGGAAAAGGATTAGGAGTTGCTTTTGCACCTCTGCATTTGGTACAAGAATTAATAAAAAAAGGCAGCTTGATTCGTTTGTTTGTAAAAATTAAGTTTTTGTGCTGTATGTACGTTAAGAATTTTGTGTGATATTATTTCTGCAGTGTGTATGTACTGTAGGCTGGCTATATGCAATGCATTTTGTCAGCTAAAAGTACACCCTTCTCATGGGTACACTTTGGTCTAGTCCCACAGGTGTACACATGTACAGGCCCACAGAAAGTTTCACTGTTGTCAATATGGACCTCCAATAAAATGAACTTGAGACCACTACCCTATCGTTTGTAATTTTAGTAGTATTTCAACTGTAAGTTTGAACGACCTGCCTGGGTGGCACAATACGTAGCATGCTCGATTTACTGCGCCAGCGATTCAGGTTCGATATTGGATCGAGGTGGGTTGGCGTATGAGAGAGGCCCCGAGTAGGTAGCTGAGGTATCTTTGGTCGTCAGCCGGCTAGGAGAAAACACTGTTCACTATATCATCTGTGTCTATTATGAGAGATAGAATGCATGTAGTAGAATGCTGCGGTACATGATTGGGGTGTCCAGAGCCGATAGAATTAAGAATGAGTATATTAGAGGTAGCCTGGGGGTGGGGGACATCGCGGAAAAAAATGACGCAGAGTAGATTGAGGCGGTATAGACACGCCATGTGAAGAGGGGCGGAAGAGCTCGTTAGGACCATTACAGAAATGCAGGTGGCTGGAAGCACCCGAGGCAAGGGGAGACGAAAGCAGGCGTGGGAGTAGGTTGTCCTTAAGGGTATGGTATTGTGTGGGGTGGACGGGGATCCGCAGACCCGACCTTGCCACAGGCGGGATAAAGCTATGATGACAACAATGTGTCGATTACGAGAGATAAGATGGGTACCCGACCCTAGCATAGGCGGAAACAGGGTTAGAAGTTGTGTTTTGCACCTGTTATTTTGAAAACAAGGTGCAGAATGGTGGAACATCAACGGTTTTCGGCGATCAGCCTTCCAGCCAGTGCCGGATTTACCACTAGGCTAAGTAGACTGAAGCCTAGGGCTTCAACATTTAGCGGGCCTCGCAACTTATGCAAAGGGCCTCAAAATTGAAATAGCCTAGGGCCTCTCAATATCTAAATCAGGCACTGCTTCCAGCAAACAAGTATAGCAGATTGTTTCCCAATAAAGGGAGGTTTTCACGCTATCCCAACATTTAGCAAGTAACATGCTTTCTAAATTTTAGGTTGTGCTTGACAGACAACAAACAAATGACGCTGATAACTGGATTTTTGCTTTTCCAAACAACCCTTGGTCTCATTTAATAAGTTAATAAATGCTGTCAGTGGGTCGATAAAAAAGCTCATGTTGAGGCTCTCAATTGCTTAATTGCTTAACTCGATCCCATAATCACAGGCTATCGATCGGGCCATATTTGTCAATAAACTAAAATTACTCTAAATAACGTTTTCTCACACAAGAACTTTTAGTTCAGTCAACCTATTTAGCCTCACAAACGTCTTGGAGAGGAAGGAAGGGAAATTCCAAGTGTAACTTCCATTGGATGGCATGCTAAGCCATTATCCCAAGTAATGAACGCAAAAGATCATTAATATATTTCAATAGGAGCTCGCACCTTGTAGTCTGCAAATGACTGCTTAGGCAAAAAAATTAGGCTCGGGAAGACTGCAGAAAGAGGCCCACAGTCATTGAATTTCAAGTTTCTTTTTCATTTGGCCCTCTCGACCGCGGAAATCCTGAAATCTCAGTGGATCAGTCCGACCCTGAACAAATAACAGTAGAAATTGGATGTTGGATGTATGTAGATTGAACTAAACCTCACATATTATGCGAATATAAGTTTATACATGCATAGGGGGGGGTTGCAACCCCAAAAACCTCATCCTGGATCCGCGCGTGCCCACGACGGATCTCACCCTCTTGCCCCTGGCCGCTAAAATTGAAAGCTAGGTACTCTGTCTTCTTCATGTTCACCTTAAGACCGCCTCTTTCCATTACTGTCATATAGTCTTGTAGGCCCTTTTGTGCATCCTGTGGAGTTGGACGGCACCCCCCCCCCCACAGGTAGCCCTGCCACTCTTGCTGCGAGAATATTCCTTTAAACAACTTAATAATAATATTTAAAGCACATTGAAGTGTAAACTGATTCTGCAACTGTTACATATTTTTCATCAGGAGCTGCATAAAGTATCAACTGTTTACAACAAAATCATAAAGTGAATTCTATTTTCTTGTGTTTTTAAACTGAAACTAACGTTCTAAAATTTGATAATAATTCTATTTCATATTTTGAAATTCAAAAATTAAAATTATGACAAGCATAGTGACATAGGAGATGACAGTGACGTCACAAGGGGGTGCGTGACACCTCTCGCACCTTGAGAAATGGGGTGACACCAAAGCAGGAGAAGCGGCTTTTTTTCGGGAGAGGGGGCCAACCCTAGCGACGCCACTGGGAGATGAATATACTGTACATATTCTAAAGTAGAGATACTGTACATGAGGTAGTATCTCTATAATAGCATGCTTGACTACTGCAGTGAGTTGGCCTTGTTTTTGGGCGAGAGATGCCTGCAGTGCGCCATCCGTCGTATAGGAAGTACAGTTATAGCCCGGTGTACAATATCCCCTGCACGTAGAAGAACTTTTTAATTCACTATTAATCCGGGTTACAGCTACATAATTAGGTTAAGTGCACATTATGATGCAAAGGATGAAGGTGAGTGGATAAGGAAGGTTACAGGGACCAGGACGGAAGGGTGATTGTTGAGGAAACCGAATTGATAGAGATGGTGCCTAGTAATTACAATATCAATTAATACAATAGTGACAAAGTAATGAAAGAGTAGTTGGTGCATAGATTGGAGCTTATAATCGTAAGTAACTGATAGGAGCTTGTAACCATTTCTCTCTGAAGAGGAAAGTAGTTAGATATTGTTTGTACTGATGGAGGGGAAGTAGTAAGTGATCGAATGAGAGCAGTTAAAAATTAAAACATTCGTGAACTCTTAGGCCTGGTGCACACACTCGACTTTTACTTGTGCAGGTGCTGCAGTGACGCCACAACAATCCATAGTTTTCAAATAATTAGTTAGCCCTTAGAAGGGCTGTTTCAGTTTACAAATGATGGACAAACAAGCATGACTGATTAGTGATTAATAACTGACTATTTGTGATTTGGACACCTTTACATGCTGTTGCAATTGTTGCACCACAAAGTGCAATGTTCAGACGGGCTAAGAGAGAAAGACTCAGTCTTCATATTCTTGGAGGGGAAGACCAATGGGCCAAATGATGTGAATTTAGTCACATTTGGAGACATCCTTCTTCTTATCAGGGGAAGAGAGGAGCAAGTTGGTAGGTTGTGACCTGTAACCTGAAGGGGAGAAGTCAATGGACCAGATGTGACCTTAGTCTCATCTGCCTTGACGTTTGGCTACTTCTTACACCATTTGGGTTGCTGTCATAGCCAACAATTCCAGAAATGCTAGATCTGTTGCTGCACTAGCTGCCAACGATGGAGGTGATTTGGTGGTTCTTATGTTTAGTCTTGTTCTGGTAGGGCTGTGAGTGGCCATCCCACTAGGAAGTGGTCAGGAGTGAGTGGTTGGAGGTCATCTGGGGAAGCAGCCAAGAGGTTAATTGGGCATGAAATCAGGATTGCCTCTGTTTTAGAGCTATGGTCAATTTTTTAAAGGTATGGGTGGCCCTATCCTAGGTATGTCCTGAGTCTCCATGGCTTTCACTCCAGCCTCCCATGTGGGGAGCAGCTGGTGGGTTGAACCACCACTGGATATTTTGTTTAGCAATATCCATTGGGAAATACTTGAGGTAGTGTGGTGATTTAAAAAATTCATGAAGCTCACAGGAGGTGCCCTGGTCACTATACATGGCTGTAGGAACTCCACAACTGCTGATAAATTGAATTGCTTGAAGGCTATTGGCTAAGGAAATTGCTTATTGGCTCTAGGTGAATGGCTCAAGTTGCTAAACAAACAAATACTCCAAAGTAGCTCTTTGTTGTTACAAACCCCCTACCAGTTTGCTGTTTTAGCAATACTGGTCCCTCATAATCAACCCAAGTGTTGCTGAAGGCTGGACTGGGATTCACTCTAGCAGATGGTAAGTCATCCATTAGGTTATTCAGTGTGGACTTCCTTGTATTATGAGAGGTAATGCAATTGTGAAGCACCTGATGAATCACCTCCTCAGATCATAGGATCCAAAACTGGCCTTCTATGGCTGCTTGAGTTGTCATAGGGTCAGCATGTAAGTTAAATGACATTGATGAAATTGGTGGATAATGCCAGATTTAGATATTGTGAGGCCCTAGGCTATTTCAATTTTGATGCCCTTTTCAAGCCCTTTTGAACTCCTTTCTTAAGTTTTGAAGCCTGCTAAATGTTGAGGCCCTAGGCTTCAGCCTAATTAGCCTATTGGTAAATCTGGCACTGAGTGCAGCCTTAGATGGCAGTGCTATAGGGTGCATCTTATTGAAGGGTAAATTGATGTGTTTCAATCACCCTCCTACCCTTACAAAACCTTCTTGATCTAAAACAGGGTTGAGATGATGTAACTTGCTTTGTATGTTGGAGGAAAGTTATTTAATGTCATCTGGAAAACCGTCTCACACCATCACAACTATCTCAACGTCACACCCTCTCAACCGTCTTGCAGTATTGTATTTGCCCTGAGCTTCCAAACTGAATCACATATGCAATGATATGCTGAAGTCACTTTAGATGAAGTT
The DNA here is from genome assembly GCA_013389805.1 of Trigoniulus corallinus. Classification (NCBI taxonomy): domain Eukaryota; kingdom Metazoa; phylum Arthropoda; class Diplopoda; order Spirobolida; family Trigoniulidae; genus Trigoniulus; species Trigoniulus corallinus. The sequence continues at coordinate 21,123,181 of JAAFCE010001036.1, forward strand.
CTCTAAATTATTTCACAAGTGGTAGGCCCCCTTGTGTTCACAACACAGATATGGGCCTTCTTCTCTACAACTTAGCCAGGTGGGCCCCTTCCACCACAATGGATGATTGTGAAGTTCAAGCAGTGCTTGTTATTCCATGAGTATGGGCAAGAGCTGCTGAATTTCAGCTACACAGTTGGCCACAAAGCACTTTAACTGTGATGGGTGACAGTGCATCCAAGAAAGAACAATGGTGGAATCACTACAGGCATACATGGAACTAATTGGCAGGTTTAAGGCTATTTGAATAGTTTTCATTATTTTGCAAGTGGCACTGAAGAACTTCAAGTTTGGGGATTGAAATTTTTTTGAGAGGAGCAACCTTAGCCTTACTGGCTATCAAGATGGAGGCTATTTCAGGGCCACACATCATAAGGTTATCATGCAGCTGCATAAGTCTGCTCTAACTTATCTGCAAAGCCATTCAGCTCATTTCTGGTCTTTTGACTGCTCTTTAAATGGTGTGGAATTTGAAGGCTAGTAACATCCTTTACATTAGCTTGCTAAGCATGCCAGTGGATATTGATGTTCTCTGGAAGTTGACTTTCCCAGAACAGTGGAAGGAGCCAAAGTTGTTGCATGGATTGTGATTGGAGTCAACCAACCAAGTGGGTCAAATACCCTTGCAGCTTCAGACAGGATCTGGCATGTTGACATATCATATCTCTTCTAATTGTAATTATAATGTGGAAGTCATAAGTGGTTGGTATTCAGTGGAATCTTAGGGCTTTTAATTTAGGGATCTCTTCAAATTTCAGGAATGTTTGCTTCTCCTGCTGTTCTCCTGGAATGTGACATAGGAGCTGGCTACATTTGATGGTCCATTTCTGCAATGAGAAGTGAGTTACACTGCAAAGCTGCTGTAGTTGACTGATCAATAGCCTTCATCTTCTACTGACTCAAACCCAATTTGCACATCATCCATGTAAACATCTGATTGAATGACTGTATCAGCTAGGGGGAATGCTATAACTTCATCTTGAACTAACTGCTCTAGGTACCATGTGGTTAAGAAGAGTTACTTAATGTCAACAGTAAGAACAACCTTATGTTTGCAGAAACGCACTAGCAGGTTGAAAAGGCCATCCTGGATTGGTGGTCAAACTAACAACTCAGAATTTAAGGATCGGCCATAAGTTGTTCTGGCAGAGGTGTCTGCTTGGAACTCCACTCACAACTTGGTAATAGTGTTGTCCTCTCGAATGACAGCATGATGAGGTAAGTAGTAGCTGGAAGAGGGATCTCCAGCAGGCACTAACTTCAGATGGCCAAGAGTGAGACAGTCCTTCTTGAATTTGTTGTACTGAACTTCTTATTCCCTGTTGTAGGCCAGTTGTCACTCTAATGCCAAGCATTAATGGTAAGCTGCCTGTCAAAATTCCCCTTGGTCTGAAGTGAGATGTTTGAAGGGTAACTGGACTTGAAACCTGCCACTAGGCAGTCTAATGGTGGTCTGTGTGAAATGATCTTCTGCCTGTCGCTCCTCCATGATCATGTGAATTTCTGTAGGCAACTCCTCTAACTCCTAAAACCTTCACAATGAATCACCCAACATTGTGAGAATTACTTGCTGAGAAGGGCTGATGACTTGAATAGGCACCCCTCTACTCAACATTCATCCTAACTGGATCTTCTTTGCCACTGGGGTATGCAGAGGTCCTATTGCCATTCCTTCTAACTTAATAACCTTCACAATGAATCCTAGCAATTCATCCTAGAGGTAATTCAACCTTCCTTGGTTTAGCAAACTGTGGATCTGCAAGTACAAAAGCTGCAGCATGCTCCCACTGAGTTGGTCTATAGGCATTGTTGGTAGGTTATTTGTAATTCTTGGTACTATGGCAACGTCTAAATGGAGACAAAATACAGGATTTGTGCATGATCTGTGCTTGGGACGACTTTATTCCATTGATGTCCCTGCATTGGTGGCATTGATGCCTGATAGAGGGACAATGGCTAGTTGGCTAGTCAATCCAAGTCGGTTTATACACTCCTTGGTAATCAAGTTGATTTGCAAACCACTGTCCACTATGGCTTGGACTCACTGCAGGTTGCCACATCCATCCTCTATGAACACGAAGGGTGTTCCAAGCAGTGCCTGAGTAGTTGGATTGGAGGTTACAAGTGAAGTGGCTATGCCTGGCTGTATAGTGGCATTCAAATGTAGACTGGTGTGGAGTGGTTGTGCACACTTATGGCAGGTGATGTTCTTGCAGTTCCTGACTGTGTGGTCAGAGCTTAGACGATTAAAACGGGCTTTGTGCCTCAATCGACAATTTAGTATAGATTAGGCAACGGTAGAGGGTGGTCTGGAGCTTGACATCTTCGACAATTGACCATCTTTGCTGACTTGGCCTGTGTTCTAAGCTTTCCATTAGTTTTTTCCCTTTGCTGGCTCTTGACTGCTTAAACTGAGCAGCACTTCACCTTGGGTATCTAGAATGAGATTAGATCCTCCAGTCCCATTTCTGTCTACTCTTCGATCTCGTTTTGGCATTAGGAGATGAATAAACAAGCAGTGCATTAGCAAAGTGCCCCAGTTAACAGTTTCTTCTCCTAGCTGGTTGAGATCGCAGACATCTGTTAGTGGCATCTGATGGTTGGTTTACTAGGTGGTCCAGGTATCAGCTTCTTATCTTCTTGGAGATGTGGTAGCGTTCCATGAGGAGAGTCCAGGCTGTTGTCAAACTGTCTCCCACAATCGGAAAATTGTGGACCAGTTCATGTCTTCCCTGCTTTATGTAAACTTCTCTTTATTTGCAGTAGCATTTCACAACCCAAGTTTCATGACTGCAGTGCCCATGGTCACAAAACATTAAGCAAGAGATTTAAAAATAAATGTTTTTTTTTAATTTGATTAGTTGTGCCATTTTGAGGCCAGAATGATTGGGGACCACTAACACATTAATCTCTTAACAGGCTGTCAGCTACCGGAGTTATCCGCGATCTAAACTTCGAGTAGTTTCACTGGGTCAAAAAAGTTGAGAAATCTGGTTTGCAGAAATATAGGAATGGCAATGTGTTATTGTAAAGGGTACGAGATGAGAGTGGACGGAGGCTTATCCTAGTAGATGTGCTGGATAACTACAATTGTTACCAGCAGCTATAGTAGAAAAAAGTACACTTTGTGCAACGCGCCACTTTCAATTCTCATGAGTTTCAAGAGTCATTTCAGTCACAAAATAACTTTTCGATTTTTTTCATATTTAGACGAATAACGTGTTTTTGTAGACTGCAAAAAAACAAACTGCAGTCAACTGAAAGATCATTTCCAATAAAAGATAGTTACATCTGTTATTACGAAGAAGTGGTAAAGAGCATCACATCTCTGATAACAAAATAATTTAAGACAAACGTCCTAGTGTTACGCCACAAACTTTGTCAATAGTTTCGTATGTCTCGCATATAAAAATACGATTCGGTCAAGCACACACCTGTGATAAATTTATATTTGGCACCTCCACAAAAATAATTAAATAATACTCACCCGTTTGTGAAATATTGCACTTAAGAACCTAGCTATTTTAGCAATAGAAATGAAATTATTATTATATTGTCAATTTGATATTGACAATAGTCACCTTGGTCATAAAGCTATTATTAAACGACAAATTATCAATCATTATCAAACGTAACATTTATAATTAAAGATCATTTATGTAAAGAAAAACCACAAAACTAAAATCGGATTAAAAAACATTCGTGAAGTGAAGAACAAAGTTATACCTTAGCTGTGATAGGATTTTTCTATTTCAGAAATGATGTTTTAACACATCCAGGTATTAAGTTAATTTATTACTATCACGTGATAGTATTAAATTGTAGGGGGCGACAAGAATTCTGTCAGGTTCTTTCTCTCTATACTTTATGATATGTGGCACCCCGCCCTACGGGGAGATTATTGGAGAAAGCAGTTGGGAAACATAAGATAATTGTTTTTCATCGTAACCCAGAATTTCTAACATTTGCGCTGTAAATATAAAATGTATGCCAGATGAAGGATTTGCTTTGGACCATCATTAAGGCTGGGTTTCTAAAATAACTAAAGAATTTTATTTTAAATCAGACTTATCGCTCTTCTTATGTATTTGTTTTGAATACTCCTTGGTATTATTAAACTCCATGGCATATTTCAAAGAACTGCTCCGTTCAACATAAATATCAATCTCAATATCAATTATAAAAAAGGAATGAAAAGAGCAATGAGTATAACAGACCCGCCTTTCTGTCATACCGGAGCCCACATTATTTTTGTAACAAACTGAAATGGAAGCTGGAAACATAGAATGACTCCAATGATAAAACGAGTCTTTATACCCATTTACAACGCAGGTAACTGTGTAAAGAAATATAGTTGTAATTCTGAATTACTTCTGAATTTTTTTTAATAAAAACGAATACAGGTTATTAATGTCAATAAAATAATATAAATTTGTTATGACTCTTTATATCATCTCCACATATATATAGGAAACATTTTAGCATTAAAACCCATATTAAGTACAATAATCAATATCAAAATTAACGTCATCTAATGACTAGAATTTGAGCTGTCTAGTGACGATTCCATGTTGGGTTAGTTGGAGTCAACATCTTAATACTTTACAAGTACATAAGTACTGTAGCTTTACAACCAGTAAAAAAAATATATTTCTGTGAATGTCTTTTAAAAGAATATCACAATGTTTGTTCAAAAATATACCTGTTTTTAAAATAGAATCATTTACTTAACCAACATGTCAATAACCATGTACTATTTGCAAGAAGCGAATAGTATAGGTTTCATATTTTTTTTTAAATTAATTCACATTAATAAGATTGACTTCAATCTTCAATTGCTACTTTGTCAAAAATTTCCCCATCTTTTACGCATGCTTTGAATTCCTTCAGCAGTCATCTTGCTTTTATCTAAATTCGGGAAGAAATTGGGGAACATGGTGTCAGAATCAGGTAGAACATCGCTCAATAAAGTTCGGTTTACTTGATCAACTCTGTAAAATAAATTATATAATTTCATTTCCCCAATTGTAACAAAATAGTATCAGAATGACTAGAGCCACGAAATTAAAATTACTTACAAGCCACCCGTCACCCTTTGCAGAAATCTGTAGTACGCCGGTCTGAGATTATGAGGTTCTACTACAGCCTGTGAAACCATATTACGTAATTATGAATTAACCTAATGTTTCATCACTAATATTAAAATACATTTATCCACTGAGCGGCTGGCTAGTATCAGAATAGGTAAGCAACCATACAAATAAATAGTGAGAAAATTTAGACAAGAAACAAATTGTAAGTCTGCATTTCGTAATGTACGTTTTATGGGTAGATTATAAACAAACACCTTGACAATTTAATAGATCACAGACCCCATTTCACCAAATACCCAGGATCTAAACCAGCCACTGTCCAAACGCCTACCGTCTTTTGCACGTTAACTAAAACCACAGTCTGAGTGTTATTTTTGAATTCACCATTACATGGTCAAGATGTCATTAAAGAGTTTTGCGATGCGACATCTTTATTGAGTAACAAATGTAAAGCGTCAGCACTCTTCCCCACATCAAAAATTACTGTCTTTAAAATGCCCTAATATTAATACGGCATGTTAAAGTTGTCATAAAGAGTACGTTATGACATGAATGATACGGTAAAAATTATTTTCTCTGTTGAAGACAATATTGGTTGCAATACTTTATCTGTAATACTTTTTTTATAATAAATACTTTACTCACAGCGTGAAATAGTATTCCACATGATATAGCATACAGAAGGAGAGCAGCGCCTGGTATAACCGGCAGGTGTCCGCTTTTTATGCCTGCTCGGTAATAAATCTACAAGAATGCATTCAAAAGCGCTGTAATTCACATTATCAGTTATTGAAGAAACGTTAGAATTGTTAATAGCATTACCCTTACCTCGATCACCCTCCAAAGTAAATAAAGTGAAAGGGTTGAAGTTTTATAATATAACATAGAAGTTCCAGCTAAAAACCCAGCAGGTAGTGCATGCCAATTTTCATCTCCATTACTATACCATCTAAGTAAGCAACTAACAGCCTGAAACATGTTAATTGAAAATAGTTGCAATATTATGACTTAAATGCAGTTGGCACACCCTCAATTAGTCTACCTTATAAATTCCAGTAAAACTTCCAATGAATAACCCTAAGTTCATATTCTTCACATCCAAGATGCTCTTTCTGATGGAAGACAGATTAAACTTGTATTTTGCTATAAGTTGAAGTAAGGATAGAGTGGTATTAATTCCCAGTCCTAAGCTAAACGCCTTCATCAAAGTCTAGTAAAAAAAGTGATCGTATGAAAATATAAAATATTAAAAGTAAGAGGAAAGTGTCATTAAAAAAAGAACAAAATTATAAGCTTACCCCAAAACAACTATAAAAACAGCTATGTTGATGACTGCAAGAATTATGCCTCGGCATTCTTTGAAAATGTACCACACAATTTCTCCAAAAATTCCTTACCCATTTCTCACATTTCGTATATTCAGAATCTTCAAAATTAACTTGATATTTAGAATCACAGTCAGGAGTTGTTCTCTGCTCGTTGCTAAATGAAAGTTATACTATAGACTCGGAACACAAACTATACAATCTCTAAAAATATTAAGTAAGATATGATATACTTTAAAAACTTTGATAAAATGTCACTAGAACCACGATTTCTATAATTAGAAAGTAGACGCAGTGAGAAATAAACGTTTCAAGTCAAGCAAAAAGAAAGACATGGCTACTCACTTAAGATGAAGCATATATAACGCCACGGCGAAACTAAAGATGATAACCTTAATTAAACAACAGCGCATATCAGCAATGAGCAGCTTAATACTTATCTTGTTAATTTAAAATAATATATGCTTACTTCTCCATTTTGAATCTGTCTAAAAATTCCTCTAGTGACTAGCATCCGAAATAGTGTTTCGGTAGCCTGTGTGCCAATATAAAAAGTACTTTTAAGATTTTAATGGTATCTAGAATCGATTTTAGAGTAGCAGTCTGACAATCATAATATGCAAGTCAGCAGTGGATCACTCATTAGGCACAAGAAGCACGCACTTACGTTTTAAGGAGATGACTGATTGGTCGTTATTTTTATTAAGTAATAAATTGATTTGATAGCATTCCATATTAAATGAAACAAGAGGGGCTCAATGCTTGATCCGCTACTGATAACATTAATAACTGCAATGGTGGAGGTTAGAGTATATCATTCGATGTATCTAGGTTTTCAATTAATTATCCTTATCCTGCATTAGCCATTTACCATTTTATATAGAGAACACTACTTAATGCAGTACTAATAAAATGTTGAAACAATCAATGACACATCATTTCTATTGTAAGCAATGCACTAGGCAGGTTTTTGGTAGGTACCTGTCTTTGAAAAGACTACCAATCCATAGCTAGGATGTAAAGAATTGTGCCAAAAACTGATAAATCATTGTTTAGTACCTATACAATAGCATGAAAACGCAACTATTTCATAATTCTGACTAGTTTTTAGACTAACAATGAAATAAACTTCTCATCAAGTTTGTATATTGTCATAAATCATAATGGCTAAGAAAACTACTTGAATGCCACTCGAATGAGGCTTTTTAATTCCTACTCACACACTTCCCCACGGTTGAAGACAAATTTGGTTATGCAATACACCAGGCAGAAGTCCTACCACACCATTACTAACTTATTACAGATTATAATTCAGCCTAAGTTTATGATGTCAAGGTGTAATACATTGAACAGTACGCTTACCACATTGGCCACATACAAAGCCAGTGACAGACGTCTAAAAGAATTAAAAGTATATTAAAGGTTTTAAAAAATTCATATAGTATACCAATAAATTTGTAATTCAAGTTTAGAAACGACCGTGCTTGCCTATTTTTCCTTTCAATTAATACAGACACTAAACTCGCAAAAAATCCGGGGAAAAAAGCAGCCGTGGAGAAATAAAACTTACCCAAGGAATGCCTAAAAATAAAACGTATTAAATGTAATTTAGAATTTACAAATAATTTAAAGAGCTTACAGTATACACGGAGTCATTGGATCAATTCAAGAAATAGTTTAATTTTCAGATTATACGGCTTACCTTATCACACAGGTAAAAAATAAATGAAAAAACCCTGTACTGCCTAAGAAGCATGTTGATTGTAATATATTTATGACGAGATTTATCAAATTCTGTTTCGTAATTTTTTCTTTCTTTAAAATGAAGTTTGCCTTTAAGAAGAAAGTACTTGCATTAATAAAATGACTTCAATCTTCAAATATTACACTCTTTTAAAGATTATCATTCAGTATCCTAGATGTTAATTTAACCTTGCTATTACCCAGATCACTATTTCTTCTAAAAATAAATCAGATGGTCAATACGCAAACGGGCCAAGCTCATGCGTCACGCATGTCATAAGAGGCTACTAAAATAGTAGTTCAATAGTTCGTGAAGGCTTAAAGCACGTTTACTCGAAGGTATTTCATGATGTGCACTGTACAAAATGTAGGGGAAAAGTTCATTGCTCTATGTATATGAACTGTAGTAGTAAATGGGACAATTAAACGTGTTTTTATTTTGAGTACGAATATGCTCTTGTCCTTAGATCGCTGTGTTAAAACCTCTAACCGAGAAGTGTCACGGTCAACCTAGTGGTCACGCACGTTTAAAAATATACAGTACTGTATAGTCTTTCAACTAATTCATCGAGTTTTATAACAATCTGTCTAGAAAAAACTTAGTGATTAACGACTGTAAATGGGTTCTAACGATGCAAATCTGAGAAAAGAAATCAATATGTAAATAAAGAAACACGAGTTAATTTGTAGATAAAACTTAATTGTCAACATCAATACTGTAAAAGAGATACAGTACATCTGATTGGATATGTACAGTATCTGACTACAGTGTATTATGATTGTTAAAGTATAATAGTTGTTAAAATAACACATTAGAAGAAAAAGTTTACAGTAAAATGATACTTACTACATAAAACAGTGTATAAAGTTTAAAAGATTCTCGCACAATTGGAGCGGCAAACATACAAATGGCGATAGGACAGTTAGATGACCACGTATGTCCAATTTCATAACAGTTATAAGTTACAGACCGGAGAAATAACTTGCTTTGTCCAGCCATGTCGTCTATATGTGTATAATCTGCCAAATAAACAACACTCGCTAAAAGTTTTATCGCTCAATTTCCAACATATGAGATGGTAGAATGTTGCTCATCACCACCTCACGCAAGTTAGTCTTGAACAACCACCAATCAGAAAGTTTGTGTGTCAAAAGCTGATTCATACCACATCCTTTCCTATAACATACACCAAGTAAATACAATACTAACTATTTAGTCTTTCAGCGAGTTTTTAACTTCAACGCTGATGTTGTATTGACGTATGATGTTGTATTTAGTTAAAATAAAGGTGCATTACGTAATTTCTTAAATTACAGATTTTTTTATATTAGTATTTTTTTTTATAAAACAGCAATGGCAAAGGTGGGCCTGAAGGTGAACATGAAGAAAACAGAGTACTTAGCTTTCAGCTAGAGTGGCCAGGACCAAGGGGGTGTAGTTCGTTGCGGAAATGAGGTGCTCCCAGCAGTGAAAGAGTTTAGGTATCTAGGATCAGTGATTCAGAGCAACGGGGAAATCGACTCCGACGTTACCCACAGAATCAATAGGGAGCGGCGAGTTGCGTTGGACACACCAGTTCTCGTCTGATCACTGAAGTTAAGCAGCGCAAGCCCAGTTAGTACTGACATGGGTGGTCGCTCGGGAAAGCTGGGTACTGCTAATACCCAATATTCGTCGCATTAGTGTAGTGTCTGTGCAGTATATGCATTAGAACTATACAGTGGACGGGTCTCTAATGACCTCGTAGTTGACGGGACCTTAAACTCCAACAAACAACAACACAGAATCAATGCAGGATGGCTAAAGTGGGGACAGGCAAGTGGAGTGCTGTGTGACCGCAGAGTCCCAATAAAGTTGAAAGGCAAGGTTTACAAAACTGTAGTTAAGGCCGCTATGCTGTATGGATCGGAGTGCTGGTCAGTGAGGAAGAACCACGAGAGGATAATGCAAGTGGCCGAGAGGCGAATGCTGCGTTACATGAGTGAAGTGTCGCGTGCTGACAGAGTCCGCAACGAGTATGTTAGAGCCAGCTTGGGGTGGGAGAGAAGAGAGAAAATAGGTTGAGGTGGTATGGGCATGTGATGCGAAGGGGGAGGAGGAGCTCACGCGGTATATTATGAGGCAGCAGGTGGTGGGTGGCATCAGGAGTAGGGGGAGACCCAAGCGAACGTGGGAGCAGGTTGTACAAAGGGACATGATTGCATGCGGGGTGGATGAAAGCCTGGTTGAGGATAGACGGGAGTGGAGGATGAGAACCCGCAGACCCGACCCTGCCATAGGCGGGATAAGGGTGTGATGATGATGATGATGATTTATATTAGTATTTTTTGACCCGTAAATAGCATGGTCGTTCTATATTTTTCATACACTTCTACGAATCGAGCTGAAGCAACATTGTTCAACAACTACTAACCCTTTTGTCGACTATGTATCTCCAATTAAAAGATAAATATTGATACTTACAGTAGTTAAACTTTCATCACGTACTTTGCATAAACTATAACCATCATCAAAGACACGTTACTTATTATCTTTATGTTTTTCCGTTTACAACTTTAATTGACTTTCTAATTACAACGTAATCAATCATGCCTCAAAAGCAACCGGTGGCGGAACCAGGGTGGATCATGGAGGGGGCACTTCAAAAAAAAGGGCGCCCCAAATATTTTTAAATACAGTATCCAGAATTCCTTAGTATAAATCTAGCAAGCAATTGCAATAGTTCCTTTCCCGCCCCCCCTTCCGACAATGTCCTAGTACAGTGGTGGCGAACCTGTGACCCGCGGGTCACCAAGTGACCAACCGTGCAATTTTAAGTGACCCGAGCGTGAATCATATCTAGTTTATCGTCTCATAAACAACAGACGTGAGAGAAGGTTGTCCGTACCCAGACCCGACCCTGGAACAGGCGAAATAAGGGTATTATGATGATAATGGTCTCTAATTGCTACTTTAATAAACTTTATTCATTAATAATAATAAGTGTTTTCCTGTTATTGTGACCAATCTTCAAAAAAGGTTCGCCTCCACTGTCCTAGTGTCTTCAGTGGTTTTGCCAACTGCGGGTTGGATCAATCACTTCATTATTTTTCGGTATGGACATGTAATGAGAAAAGGGGAGGAGGAGCTCGTTAGGTCCATTACAGAAATATAGGTGGTTGGAAGCACCCGGGGCAGGAGGAGACGAAAACAGATGTGGGGGCAGGTTGTCCGAAAGGATATGGTAGTGTGTGTGGGGTGTATGAGGACCTGGTGGGAGATAGGCGGGAGTTGGGGGCTGGAAACCGCAGACCCGACCCTGCCACAGGCGGGATAAGGAGATGCAACTCCTATCCCTTTTCCCGTCTATGGCAGGGTCGGGTACCCATCTTCTCCCTCTGAAAGGACACAAGGGCGTTTATTTATTGTCAGTCTACTGTTCATTGTTTGAGGAATTCCATCGATGCCAGTGGGCGAGCTTCTACACCTGGAAACTTTGCCTCATCTACCCGTTGCGAACTAGAGAGGGCTCTTTTACGTCGACAACATAAACCAGTACGGGACTTCGGTTTTACTTCTCATCCGAAAGAAGGCGCACTTGCGGCCTCTCTCTCACGCGAAAGAAGCCAACCCACATCAGTCCAGTATCGAACCTACAACTACTGACGCAGTTGCCGAGCGTGCTTACCACTACGCCACCGAAACGGGTCTGGGATAAGGATCATCACCATCATTACACCCTTATCCCACCTGCGACAGGGTCGGGTCTCTCGGGTTCTAGTCCTCTACCCCACCAGGTCCCCGTCCACACCACACACCACCATAAGCCTCCTTTGCTTTAGGGTATTAACTAATTCCCCTGTTTTGCCAGTAAGGATCCCCACATTCCACGTTTATTGTAATAGGTCCGATTCCCAGTATAGGCACTTTGGTCCTGAGACGTTATCGTCGCGCGACCACAATGCCGTGAGGATGGAGCACATGGTTCAGTGTCAGATAATGCGACAAGTGTATTGTGCGGGTTAGGTCAACATCTCCCAGAGATAAGCCGTCCTGTGAGTTCCAGACTCCTGGTTGGGTGTAATTTTTGAAGTACAACTGAAGGTAACTCATTTGGATCTTGCAAGAAACCTAAGGACAACTGCCATATCCTGGTAATAGAGTGGCCGTTATCTTTTATTGTACAGAAAAAAAACGCAGAAACTTCATCAAAAGTTATAAACACTATTTTACAATATCGTATCAGATGAGTATTTGTACAACAGTGATAACATTCCTGATAGTAAAGTATTTCTAGTTTTTTTTAGCATTTCAGGCGTAGATCTAATCATTTTATAGGTAGAGAGGTGATTGACATGTAACTGCATTGTTATTTGTATTTACAACTTGCTCCCCCTCAGTGCCTCAATGTGGCGCATATTTCAACTGATGCATGATTTAACTTCGCAACTAATGAGGCATTTTTGCATTGCTATCCCTATTTCTATACTGCCAGTCCAATCCGCAGTTGGCTAAACCACCGAACATGGGACATTGTCTAGTGGGCAGTAGAGGACCTATTGCAATTGCTAGCTAGAATTATACAAGGGATTCTGAATGTCTAAAAATATTTGGGGCGCCCGTATTTTGAAGTGCTCCCCCTCTGATTAGCCCCTGTTCTGTGTAAGATGTGTTAGAGGTGACTATACCTCCTATTCGCTTCATTCTTGGCACTAAATGTCAGTTTTGACATTTTTCTCTCATATGAATTATTCACAATTTGGCAATTGTAGCTTCCCTGTTGCGGGGCATAAATTGGTGATGTATACAGTATGTGCCTACTCACTGACGTCAAGTCCAAAAAGCAACAGCTGAGCTGCAGAGGTCTGCTCTTGTGAACTCTTGTCTGTCAATAAAATGAAGGTCATTAATTAATGGGCATAATACATCCTCATTTGCAAAAATATTTTCTAAACCATATTTGACGGCGAAAATTATTAGCTACAGTAAAGCTGCCTATGGCAGGCCCTGCTATCTACTATACACACACGGGCGATTTATTGGATGGTACTTTTACTCAGCCTGCTGCCAACCCAGTGCAGCATCTCCTCAAGGCCGGCCATCCGGGGGGGGGGAGGTGCAGAGGGTGCATTGCACTCGGGCCCCACGATTGAGGGGGGCCCCATCATCACTGCCCATCAGGGCCCAGATCATTGCAAATATTAAGTTTAAAACGTCATTGTAGGAGCAACGTTCCTCATTCGATCCTGCCAATGCAACATAACCTAAACGTAACCTAACAACCCTGCCATTGAACTACACCAGGGTTGTACAATCTTTCTGGAGTTGTGGGTCACTGGGCTGCTCCATGAACTGATTGCCAGCCACAGGCTGTCATAGCCAAAACGGGTGAAGATAACGTTAGGTGTCGCATAGCAGGTAGGCTATAATGCATAATTAGAAACGATGCACCATGGGCCAGATTGCAAGCCTCAATGGGCCACAGGTTGGACAACCCAGAATTAGAGGTTAAGTGTCAATAGTTTAATAACGCTATTATTTTGGGGTTGTTAAAACCAAAATACCTTTAATAATCAGAAGTGTAGTAAAAAAATATAATGACACTGGTCCAACTGAAAATGTTCCAAGGCGTGGACGTCCACATGCGCTTTCAGACCAACTCATAAATGCAATGGCGACATACTAGGGCACATGGCATCATCCAAAAATGTAATACCTTCCAAAATTAGGAAGGATCTCAGAATGGGATAGGAGGGCATCTAAGAGGAGTCCATTTACTCTGCATTCTTTTATTTTTACTTTTGGAAAAATATTTTGGGGCCCCTAAAGGATTTTTGCACCCGGGCCCCTTTGTAGAGAAGGCCGGCCCTGCATCTCCTTACCCTCGAGTATTTTAACGTCAGCCATGTTCGCTGATGACAAGGGGGGAATTTTTAAACATTGGAATGTTGCCTATTCTCTTATTTATAGGTGACATTATTCTCATCATACGTGACCGCGGCTTTTTTTTCCCCATTCGACGGAAGGTACACTTGGGGGGGGTCTCTCTCCTGTCACTTCTTGAGCAGGGGGTTCTCAGTTAAAAAGAATACCTTCTCATACATTTCAAATGTTGGGGTGTTAGTCTGTGAATTACCTTTGTCGGTGGAGGTGATATTTAAAAAATTCGTCAAATGAAGTCAGAAGCAGTCTCATTGTTCAATTCAAATTGATTTACGTCACAATCAGCTTCAACCTCACGCCATACCTGAAACTTGTTTGCAATGGCACAACAAACCCATTCGTCCCTCACAAATGGTCGAAAAGGTACCAATAGCAGACCCTGACCAATAATGACATCTGCTTTGCAGGTAGCTGGATGCTATTTATATTCATGCTGTTTTCTGTGTCGCAATTGAAGTGAATGAGTCACGTATTCCGTCGTTCTTTATTCAGGTGGGATAATTTGTAAATATGTACAACGTTTAGTTAATGAATGTCTGACCTTAAGTGGTAGGGAGGGAAGGAGGAAGAGAACTCGTGGACAGACTGTTAGACGAAGGTTTTGCATGGCTAGTTTCCAACCTAATTCCACTGTTGTCTAATAAAAGTAATGCACGACACCAAGATATCTTAAAGGTGTAAAAGAAATGTATTGTTTTTGCCAAAGACAAAATTTTGGAATTCCTTTAAAGTCGTTTCAGATGTCAGCACTATCTCCTAACTTTTAAAAAAAAGAAACGCTGACGACATAATTAAGAAAATAAATTGGATTTTTATTAATAATTTACAAAAGTAATACTTTCATCAAAATTCCTGATTTTCAGTTCAAGACGTATAACAGGCAGTCGTTCAAATACTGTAAATGCAACTCAATACATAATAGAGAAATATTTGATCTTGGGGATTCTCTGGTGTTTGAATAGCTTTTGAGGTTTGCAGAGATCATTTGCGATAACCACCATAACCACCACTGCCTCCGTATCCACCACTTCCGTATCCTCCACTGCCTCCATAGCCACCACCATATCCGCCACTTCCTCCGTAGCCACCACCTCCATATCCGCCACTGCCATAACCGCTGCCACCATATCCTCCACTTCCGCCATAACCGCTGCCACCATATCCTCCACTTCCTCCATA
>JAAFCE010001036.1:21138492-21362606 GCA_013389805.1 Trigoniulus corallinus
CCACTTCCGCCATAACCGCTGCCACCATATCCTCCACTTCCTCCATAGCCGCTGCCTCCGTATCCACCGCTTCCGTATCCACCACTTCCTCCATAGCCACCGCCTCCGTATCCTCCACTTCCGCCGTATCCACCGCTGCCGCCGTATCCACCGCTTCCGCCGTATCCACCACTTCCGCCGTATCCACCACTTCCTCCATAACCACTGCCTCCGTATCCTCCGCTTCCGTATCCACCACTTCCTCCATAGCCACCACCTCCGTATCCTCCACTTCCGTATCCACCACTTCCACCGTATCCTCCGCTTCCACCATATCCTCCTCCTCCGTATCCACCACTACCGCCGTATCCTCCACCTCCATAACCTCCACCGCCTTTTCCGTATCCACCACCTCCGTATCCACCGCCACCGTATCCGCCACCTCCATATCCTCCACCTCCACCGTAGCTGCCGGCTTCAATCTGGACTATAGCCATAGTGACTATGGCCAGAGCAAGGAATGTCTGTGGATAAAGAAACGTCAAAGATCTTAGAGCATTTGTCAATAAAATGAAGACAAATTCATTCCTATCCCACTCCAGATAAAATACTAGCGGTTGGTAGGCCTACTACATTATTGGAAATCCCTTGCTCTAATCCCTACTTAAGATTCGTCAGATGGTAAGTTATCACTCGTTCAAACAATGGGCTTCATGTCAAGAAAGTGTTATAAAGACCAATATCAATTTGGATTATTTTGAAAGAAAACATGTAGACTTACCATTTTTGCCATTTTGTGGTTGATATGTGTGTGCTTTGATTCCGCAATTGAGTCAATAGTAAGTACTCCTAGCTCTGAAAGTACTTAGATTGACCAAACTGAGACTAGTGATTTTAGTGTGAAAGCACACACTTTATATAGTAAATTATTCTGTAACAGTTGGATACATTAACCAATGAAAAATCTCCAATTTTTTTGGAAGATAATAAAAAAAGTAAGAAATGAGACGAAAGGGATGGGAATCTATAAGACGGCAAGTATAAAAAAAGAGGGGTAATTATAAACATGGGTGTAACAATATAAATTTTTTTTTAACATTACCTACAGTTAATATTTCTTAAAAGGATAATCTGCTCTAAGGAGCAAATCCACATTAATATTACTTACATAGAAATTTAAAAAAAAAAATTCTACATGAAGTTGCCATTTGTACTTTTCCTAGGGTAGGTTTTTTATTTCTATTTATAACTACTTTCCTTATTACAAAAACAGATGATTATCAATAAAGTAATGCTCTGTTTTGATTTATCATCGTCACATTTAGGAAATAAGTAATAAAAACGTGTGACTTAATAAAATTAACAAACAATTCCTGTACTGTATTTATTATTAATAAACGAGGCATTTGCCTTTTGTAGCGCAGGAACACAGTACATCGTATTCATCATCCTCATGGCGTTCCCAAGGTTTTTTTTTTTCAAATAAAATAAACTATTGAAAGAATTTTATCCTTGGCTATTGCCGACTCTTTTCACTAAAATTAGGTTACTATTAATACTATAAAAGATCCAGCCTCTTCTGAGTTGCTGATCTTCACAATATTGAAATTACCCTTTCCTGGTCAGACGAAATTCAGCACTGGTTACTGAACCTGTAATATCTACTGAGGTTATCCACCGAAATTGCTCCTACAATCACTTAAGTAAGGCCTACACCCAGAAAAGATGATAACACGCTATTAACTGCCGTCATTCAGAAGGCTTGCAAATTGTTAATTAACATTTGACTAACTTCTGGAATGTCCACCCATTTTCGCATCGTACTATCGCATATAGTTGATTCTCAATGCTTTCTAAGCGTGAGTTAAGCACTAAGCATTGTACGATGAGCTACTTAACCCCTTCTTAATCGGGATCGATTGCAATTCTGCAAAATACTTAGCACTACTACAACAACCATTTTCCGTCCTATTGTGGGGTTGTCACATTGGGAAGCCCGGACGATCTGTTAGGCGGTATTTTTATGCAGCCGGTTGCCAACCTAATGCGACAACTCTTGCTTATTTATCGTCGGCCTGCAACTTGCTGGGCACTTCACCGATACCACGAGGGCGAGCTTCTACACCTAGAAACTTAGCCGGTCTACACGTCGCATGTAGAAAAAGGCTGTTTTACTCGCAAGGACATCGTACACACTTCACATCCGACGGAAGGCACATTGGGGGCCTATCTCTTTCTTATCAGAAAGATACCACTCGTTTCGGTCCTGGATTGAACACACTTTAAAGTATATACTTTCCAAAGTTCCACTGCGGTTGACTAACTGTTTGCTAACAAAATGGGCCAAACACAACACGTGTACTTTTCTTCCACCTCTGTTAAGCATATCAAAAATTATTATTATTGTAAATTTCAATAATCACTGAGCTCAGGAATCAATTATTATGATCTAAATAACGGTACTCTTTTGAATCCTGAAATAGGATTGTAATTCAGGGAATCGCTTGAAATGATGATGTATTTCTTATTTTAATTAATAGTTACTTCATACCTAATGCAATCATCTGTTCCCAGATAAATAATAAATATTTTATAACGTGTTTAGTAAATGAAATTTGAGTCTTATACAGAAGAAACCTGCTGTTGAATGAAACATGACGTGGCTATTTACAAAGCTTATTTTAATGTCTGACAATAACACAGTAGTATACTGTTTGTGCTTTTCAGATAAAGGATGGTCATTCTAATGTATTCGAACAAGGTCATTACTAAACAACAATTTATGTTATTCACCATTAAATTATCTTTGTAGCTGTCATGATATTGAGTAGGAGTGCTAAACCTTGCAAAGGAACCTCACAAAATAAAATTAAAATTGTTTACCACAAAGGGTATACAGTAATTTCAAAAAATGGATACAATATCTAACCTTCATTTAACAAAAAGTTCTTCTTTACCAGGTAAGAGACATGTTTAGAGAGACATTACTGATATATACTGATATGCTGATATCCTTGTGCAACTATTTTTGAGATTGCGCAAATTTTGAGGTAAAACGCATTGTTTTCCCACTGGATCATTTTCAAACATTTGTAAGTGCATATTCAACTCTTCTCACAACCATCATTGCAGCTATCCTATTTTACGCAAATTAATCTAATAATTTTTATAGGCATCAATCGTATTATTTTATTGTCACAATATGGGGGTTTAAAATGCTACACAGGAAAGAATCAGTATGTAATAAAAGGAAAAGCATAATCATTTCCAGGAAAGAGTACACTATCATTTTAAAAGCAGATACTGGCGACCTGTTTGAGCTGCGAATACTTAGGTCTACTGCTTTAAAGGGGGACCTCCCTAGAGAACCTGATGGATAAGTAGTATTTTTTAGAGAACGGGCTGGGGACTAAGCCAAACAGCCATAACAGGCAGAACCCTTACGAGGCTGCTCGCGGGAGATGAGGAGGTAGGTGTAGGGGACGTAGGAGAGGGGAATTTTGCAGTACCCAGCGTTGTTTACCAACCACCCATGTTGGTATTAACGTGGGCTTGCGTTGCTTAACTCCAGTGATCTCACGAGAACTTGTGTGTCCAACGCAAATTGGCGTCTCGTTGGGTCTCGTTTGAAAAGTGTACATCTTGATAAAGTCCCCCAAATAGGATAACATTAAAATTTTGGGTGGGAGCAACGAAAAATAATATAAAAATACCTTCGTTAACGATTATAATGCACATGAATAACATTGGCGTTGGCAATTTACTCCATGAATGCAAGTTTGAGCCTTTTGTCAAAAGGATGTAAAGCCGTCTGCAAGGAACAAAATTATTTGCCAGTCTAGCACATTGGTAAAAATTCTCACAGAGTAAAGTTAGGCCGGACGTCGAATGAAGGAACGATGCATACTTGCCCTACCATAGGTGACAAGAAGCTCAACTCAATAGATGGGCCCTAGCCGTTGAGTTCCCAAGCAACGTTCAGAGTACTGTTTACAACAATGACTGTTATAGGCTATAGTTTCTAATGCTTTTATAACGACGAATTACCGTACAGTATATTAATTATATTTAATATCACTATTATTTAGGTCGGGGATCTTTATTTGCCAGTAGAATTTATATACATTGACTTCAGGGTGAGAATTATAAAATTCGTAGTTGATCACTCGAAATGAAAGCAGGATCATTCGACAGAAGTAGACCGGTATTATGCCATTTTGTCTCCTCCTCCCCAACTTTTTTTGTTTTATATGTTAAAAGAAATACATAGTAACAATATACTTTTTATTGTTATAGAAAAGACATTTAATAACGAAAATCCGTGGTGCCATCGACCTGGATTGGTGGCAACCAAGTAAGGCCGAGGCGCTATACTATATATTGCCACTATCTATTTCTTTAACATAAAACCAATAAAGGAAATAGGGACATGGAGACAACATGGTATAATAATGTAGACTTCCCCAAAGAAGTTGGGGGAGCGGCGAGTTGCGTTGGACACACCAGTTCTCGTCTGATCACTGAAATTAAGCAACGCAAGCCCGTTAGTACTGACATGGGTGGTCGCTCGGGAAAGCTGGGTACTGCTAATACCCAATAATCGTCGCATTAGTGTAGTGTCTGTGCAGTCTATGCATTAGAACTATACAGTGGACGGATCTCTAATGACCTTGTAGTTGATGGGACCTTAAACACCAACAAACAACCAAAGAAGTTCCTTGGTCTCTGGTGTATTGATAAACAAGGATGTCATTTGAAAGCAATCCTGAATTATTAATTACAGAAGATGATTTCTTACAAATTAATTTGTGTTGCTGGTGATAAGGAATTTCTGGCTAATCACAAAGTGAAGGACCCAATGTGATAACATACAGTAGGAAGTTGAAAGAAATTTCAGAACAATTAGTAGATCAACAGGAGGAATTTTAGTGCAACTCTTACAGATTATTGAACAACAGTTTAAGCGAGGGAATGAAGCATAGATCAAATTCCTGTCAGGCTATTGCCAATAGACAGGAAATGACGCTGCTTTTTTTGGGAAAGATAATAACAGAATATTATACTATTCTTCATATGAAGAAACTACATAAAAAGATTGAGTTAATTATGGAGATTATTGACATTAAATAACTTTGACTATGGGTATTTGCTTTTGAATTGCTCAACCATAACCAGTTTTCAAAACCTACATAAAAGTGGCTCGCCTCTATACCAAATTCACGACTTTGAGTAAAAAAAGTGCAAATGAAACAACTGTATCAAAGTAAATTCACCTTTAGGGACAGTGTTTAGACGTTCATGTTAGTATAAAAAAATAAGCAATTACCTTTAGTTATGCAACACGCAACTGAAAATTTGCTGCAACTTTTTATAAGGACGGAAACCCTAACATCAATTGTAGCATCACGCATTTTGATAAAAGGAGAAGAAAAAAAACTGTTTAGTGTGTAAGTTTTTATAAGCGATTATTGAGATGACGCTGATTAATTTTTAATCCAACCTGATTCAAACGGCCCATTTACACAGGAACGGAGTCACTTGGCACTTCCAAAGAAAAACCTTAATCAGTATTGATAATAACAGGTGTTACATGAATTCTCACACGGTACGAATCTTTTACAATTATATAATAGTGGGGCAAGATATGTTACGATTTTTGGCACAAAGGAGTTAATCACGTTAACAACAATGAATTGCATTAAATAATGAAATGGCCTTTGGTTGACCTAGGCCAGTGAACGATTTTACACTGGATCTGTGTGATGTGCAGGCCGAGTAGGTTCAATTCACGGCTAGACAGATATACTAGTGCTACTCCACTTTTCTCTTTCTCATTAGGACATTTATGGATATTCATTGAATCACAAGTGCTTAAGTAAAGGTCGTAAAGTGGCAGATCAAGCACTTGGGACCCCAAGCGCACCCTAGTTTTGATACCCCACTTGCTCCAAATACTAATTAATATGCTATCAAAATCAAGTTGTTATTTTATAAAAAATACTGATCAATCAGTCGTTTCCGTAGGGATAAATCTATTTCTAGCTTTTACAGCAGTCATAGATATACCCCGAGCTATAACAGTAAAGGATAGTTAAGGTAAGGTCCTGCTCTCCCCGACGGAGGTGAATGGGGTAGGAGTGCTTCCAAAGGTAGGAGTGCTTCCAAAACCTCTTGGATGCGACGGGGGGGAGATGAGGACCTCGCCACCTATCCTGCAGCAGCAGGGTTTTCGGACAGAGGAAATAGACTGGGCACTTACAAAGATGGAAGGTCGAAAAGCAGTAGGCCCAGACGGAATCCCCGTTCACTAGGGAGGACAGGTACCAGGTGGCTAGGGAAACTTTTCAATAGAATAGCTAGTGGAGATAGAATGCCATGGAATGCAGTGGTTAGGCCAGCTATGCTATACGGATTAGAGTGCTGGGCAGTGAGGAAGAGCCACGTCAATAGAATGCAAGTAGCCGAGATGCGAATGCTGCGGTACATGTGTGGCATGTCGAGAGCTGATATAATTAGGAATGAGCATGTTAGAGGTA
Organism: Trigoniulus corallinus; assembly: GCA_013389805.1. Classification (NCBI taxonomy): domain Eukaryota; kingdom Metazoa; phylum Arthropoda; class Diplopoda; order Spirobolida; family Trigoniulidae; genus Trigoniulus; species Trigoniulus corallinus. Next base: position 21,145,008 of record JAAFCE010001036.1, read on the forward strand.
GCCTGGGGATGGTGGACATCGCCGAAAAAATGAGAGAGAGTAGGCTGAGGTGGTATGGGCACATCATGAGTAGAGGGAAAGAGGAGCTCGTCAGGTCCCTTACAGGAATGCAGGTGGTTGGTAGCACCAGGGGCAGGGTGGAGACCGAAGCAGACGTAGGAGCAGGTTGTCCGTAAGGATATGACAGTGTGTGGGGTGGACGGGAACTGGTGTGATAGGCGGGAGAAGGGTATGACGATGATGATGACAACAGTCACAGATATAAGACTGCTAGATTTTGGAGGCAAATCGGGGGTCCCAAGCGCAGAAGTCGGAATTTGAAAACAGCTGTCAAATGTTTCGTATCCCTTTTGTAGTCATTGGTTTAATTAATAGGCTTGAACTCCTTTCAGTAACCAATTAATTTGAAAATTAATTTGAAATTACTTCTAGATAATATCTGCATAGCTTTCAACTGAATTTTTCAACACATGAAACATTAACAAGACTTCCTTTAAATACTTATATCGTTGGGATGGCGGGTCCAAACATCTCAAAGGAATGTTGTCTAGGTTAGAGGCCAGATATTTTCGAGAAAATGTAGGCTCAGATGGTTTGGATATTCCTGGAAGGGAATAGAAAATGCTGGTTTGTCATAATGGAAATGTACAGTATGTCATAATGTGCAGACGGTAGCCTATAGAGGGAGGCCAAAGCAGGTAGTTTCGAAAGACATAACAATGGAACAGAAATGGGATAAGGGTACTTATTATGATGCCAGGCATGCTGCACACAGTATATGTTGAAATCCTCATAGTATTTTATAACGAAAAGTATATTTATAGTTTATCTATGTATTAATTATTTTTATAATTCTGCTGTCGATGAATAACAATGAAGTCGTGCGTGATATTGCTTTACGATATAGAATGCTGTACAAACATGTGACAAAAATGATATTGTTAATGCCAGGGAGAAGTCATCAAAAGATCGCTCAAAATAAGAAAAAACAAAATTCGAGACTTCGGTCCGTATCCCAGTGGTTATATGGAGTTAACAAGTTTTAGTTTGGCCATTTTAAAATGTAATGGAACTGACACAACGTGGTACGTCACATATAAAGGATGGATGAAATACTAAGGTAAAAACAATCAGTTTATTCAACAATGAGAAAAAATGTCCTAGTTTATGTGAATTCTTATACAGTACTATTATACAGCATATTTGTATACAAACTATTTGGAAAAAAAAATCAAACTTTTATAAAACAATTCCGACATTAGCAAACCTTATGTCCACCGCGGCAGATAAATTTCAATGCTTTTTTAATTATACTAACAAATCAAATAAGTTTACTAAACCTAATCAGAAAAGTGCACCATGATTACAAAAACGTGCAGCATCCCTATTTGAAATGTTTTATCACCAAATACAGTGATGAACTTTATTATCTGTGTTTTTTCTTCAGTCGATGATAATATTTAAATTGTGCGAAAATATTGGGATGTGAATCATAGTTAAGTTCGTTTTCAATACCATTTTTAATTGAGCATATCAACCGTTACAGGTGTAGTAGTAGTGTCGTATGGAGTTTATCTTCTGTTCTGCATAACAGTCTTTTTAATTCATGAAAAACTATAACTTTATAAATCATACAGTAATTTCTGTACTTACTCACGCATATTTCTTAGGCCATCGTTCTTATTTGATTATACCACACTATTCAGGGTATTGCACAACATTTGCTGAAAGGCCCCTTCAAAAGACCACCATGTCTTAGAGAAGCACATAACACTGGTAACGCATTGTGATCTTGGCTCCCCGTTTATGGCTACTTTTGGACAACGTCATTTGCTTCAAATTCTAAACTTATCTTAAAAACGATCATTTTCCCTTCACTGAAGGAAGATAGGTATAACCAGAAGTGACCAAATAGCAATAAAATTGTTCAAATGTGGTTCTAGATCTACAATTAAAAATTATTTTCGTCAAAATTTACAACAACATTTTCACAAAGTTACACAAAATAGCTCGTCAAAATTACTCACTTGTAGATTTTGACGGTGCCATGCGCATTATAGTTGATCCCTCTAAAAAAAAAGCAAAAAATGTTAAAATGATTAATTCATAGTTACAATATGATTATGTAAATTCTGCGATATGCAACATGACTACATAATCTCTATGAAGGACTAACGAAATGTCCTATTCATCATCATCATCACACCCTTATCCCGCCTGTGGCAGGGTCGGGTCTGCGGGTCCAATTAACATGCTCTGCCTGGGGGCACCCCAGTCGGGCGTCTGGAGCCTGCAGGAAATATTGGCTGAATTGTCTGTGGGGGGATGCCGGCCTACCCCACTGTTCCAACACCGCATTACACAACCAAACTAGAAATTTTTGGCAGGCAAATTAATGCTTTGTTGGTTATAATATTGCATGGTGTCTGACCTTTTGCACAATAACTAAATGCAACAAGAGTCAGGCTCATGCATAACGAAATGTCCTATTAAAAAGTAATATTTGTGTCAAAAAATAAATTACCGAGAAAATAGATTGTGATGGTATGGTCATGTTATGAGAAGAACGAAGTTGGTTAGGTCCATGATGGGGATTGCGGGTTATTGGAAATATTGGGGATAAATAAAAACACCAAAGCAGACGTGGGAGCAAGTTGAATGGATGGATATGATAGTGTGCTGCAGGGGGGCGGATCCAGAGACGGTTCAGGGCGGAGGACTTCAAAAAAAAAAGCCTGCCCCAAATATTTTAAATATTCAGAATCCCTTAGTATAAATCTAGCTAGCAATTACAATAGGTCCTCCACTGCCATTTAGATAATGTCCTATCTTCAGTGGTTTAGCCAACTGCAGATTGGACTGGCAGTATAGAAATGGGAATTGTGCATCAGTTGAAATATGCACCCCATTGAGGCATTGAGGGGGGAGCAATTGCTGCATTGCAACCCACTCTGGATCCGCCCCTGGTATGTTGCGTAGATACACGCCTGATGGGAGATAGGCAGGATTGCCATAAACAGGATATGTTTTATGAAACATCGAGGAATAATAATGTATGTACTTACCATCAATATTTATAAACTGGTAAAATGCTTCAAAACCAGTGCCGTCAAACCTTTGGTTTGAACGAAAGGTAACCCTGAAAAAATTTCTCTCGGATTCCATAGGTGATGGTTTCATTAATCCACAATGTCGAGGGATTTTACGATCTTGCGACGGAAAATTTGAAAATTCCACATAATCACTTGCACTTTGCAGTTTGCACCTGTTAATAACAGAATGACAAGTTTTATCACCTGTACATCATGTGGCATTGAAACTGCAACCAAATATCAAGCATGAATAAATAAAACGATGAGTGGACATCCTTCAAGCGTTTGCGGTTTAACTCGTGTTTACAACAACCTCAAATTTTAATCAGATAATCATATTGAATTTATTTCGCTAATGAAAGAGAAAAGGGAACTTACGGAGAAATGCCTTCGACGTCAAAATAAGCGAATGTAATTCTGACTCTTTCTTTCAATTTCCCATAAAAAAAGTAGTGGCATTCTGTATCACGAGGATAAAATCCGGGATAATTTGGCGATGTGAAAGTTCCATTTGTAGTTTCATTACTATTGAAGTCAAAACCACAAACTGGACAAATGAAGAGAGGAGAAAAAAATCAACATATGAATGCAACTATACTATTTGATACTAAAGCAAATATTGCAGCCACAGAATTACCTGTTTCATTTCTCTGTTTCCCTGCAGTTATACCAAAGTCTGAAACAGGAAATGTAAATTCCATTAACATTTTGATTAAAGTCAACTAAAATGATGCGACATTTGTTGATAAATAACCACAGCTGACAATGTTTACACTACTCACTAGTAACGAATCTATACATGGCCTTGAAACCCCTTGACGTACTCGACGCTTGATAACTAATAAAATCCAGGCTCATTGTTGGTCCATTAGACATTAATTGCTTCGGTATTTTCTTCCCACAAAAATTATCCAGCCTTTCTGGAACCCCATTGATTTGTATGAAAACGTTAACAACGTCCACTCCATCACAACTGCAAAGTAGTCCACATTTACTAGCATTAAATTGCGTTCCCCATTTATCTATTGTCATTAATTCTCAGCAGATTAATGAAGATTAATGCGGTTAGTTGACATTTAAATTGATCATTTTTCAATGATTACAAGGGAAAAGTGTTGGCATACAATTTCAAATGGCGTATGAATTCAAATATACTTTGTGGCGGTACACGAAATAGAACAGAAATTCAATTTTAACAGATGAAAAACTTACTTTTTTATACTTTCGTCATTTGGATCTGGTAAATAAAGATCAAAATCGGTAAAAATTATTTGCACTCTTTCTTTCCCTCTTCCTGTAAATGTATATTTGCAATGTATCCTAGATGGGTATCCTTGAGATGGATATCCTGGACTACTGAAATTTCCAGCCTTATGGATATCGCTATTGAACGTTTGATCACAGCTGGCTAAAATTTGATAAAAATTCAAAGTCAGTTTGTGTTTTACTTTTTGGACAAGGCCCAAATGTAAGCTGGAGAACACGCATAATAATTAGATAACAATCATGATGTTTATCTCACTTTGAATTGGTGTGCAACTCACGCCCAGGTTATGTGATCTTTTAGTACAGTGGCACCTGCAGGTTTCATTAATTTTAAATAACTGGCACTGCCATTGAATGAAATTATTCACGGATGCATCATATTACCGTAAATACTAATTACGGAAAAGGGTGTTGTTGAATTCACCATTTAACAAATTATTAAGGGAACAGTGGAGAGACGGTAACATTATGGGAAAATAGAAGTGTAGAAAAATATGATAAATAGCACAATTCCCTTTATAACAGTTGAAGAAACTTGAAATAAATGTTATTATCCGTAATTTTAAACCTGTTATTATTACCATTGTTTTATTGCCACGTGTTTTTATTTATATATATTTAGGTCTGATTACATTTTTCATCCTTTACCGCCTCCAATGTAATATTAGACATTTTCAAGAGACGATTTCTAGACATCCTAATAATTAAAAGCAGTTGGAAGTTAGAGAAGGCAGCAAAATTATGTCATACGTCACATTTTGAACCAGTCATTAAAGAAATCAATATATGAATTTATACTATAGTCGAATTTTTCCTGTGCTTTTAAATGTTAGCAGCCTCACTTAATATTTATGATTGCTGCTACATATGCATTTATAACACAAATTCTGTCACTCAGTGAAAATTTTTCATCTATGCTTCTAAAGTTCAAGTAAAATAAAATTAATGCTTTTTCCTCTCTCACCCTTTTTATTTCGCTCTCAAAATCAATAGATGAATGAATTGAAAAATAAAATTGAATTTTTAAAGTCATTAATAAATTGATAAACACATCTACTAAAGTCAAAATCTCAAAAAATTTCCTATTACCTTGAATTCCTTCTACGTGGATTACAGACGTTAACAAGCAGCAACAAATCAAAATCACGATCTTTATGCTGACAGCATTATCCATTTTGGCAATTTCACAAAAATGTCGGAAATTCCAAATCGATAATCCGTTGACAAATTTGAAATATGTGAAGCCGAAAAAAGTATTTTTAATATATTCCACATACAGATCTTACTGCATATGACATGTAGAGCTGACAGTGACTATTTATCGACAACAGTAATTCATTTAAGATATCTTGTGTTAATTTGAAAAATTTCTCAATCTTCAATAAGATTTGGTTTGAAAAAAATATTATTTTACACAATCGCTATTATATAGTGCCATCTGCAATGGTTTTGCATAATAAATACCATCTTTCAAAAGAGCTCATAATAGGTGATGGAGAATCACACGAGCAGAACACATAAATCATGTTGTTTCACACATCAAACTCTGTAATTGTATAACCACAAACTTCAGAAGACACGCATATTAGATACTGTGGGTGTCAAAAAAGCCCAATTGTATCACATCCAAATTTTAGACAGATAAATTAAAAGTCCAATTTAAATGGGACCAGTTCCAAATAAAGATTGTGAAGGCATTACTAAAAATTCAACTTATTGCAATACAAAATCGCTAGCAGTTTATCTTTGGAAACACCGAACTGCAATTGATCAACGAAGCATCCTTCACTCACAATCGAGAACAAACATCCTACTTGAAGAGAATAACGGAGATAATGATAAATATGATGGGAGATGATGATAATTATGATCTACTCAGATGGTAGAAAGAGGAATATTCGCCATACATCTTTACCTTTCGCGCAAAAAAAGGGCTACTCCTTATAAACACAACACGTAGTTCAACGATAAAAAAGGATTTTTAACTCACAGACACGCTACGTAACAAGCCCAACATCCATGAATTTCTCTCTCTATGTATGTATTCTAACATCTATTTCAAGTTGGATTTCACTGAGTAGTTTTGTAAGCATACGTCTTATTATTGATCCAAGTCAGAGCATCATGGCTGATGAGGGAGAAATAAAACCAGAGTTTACCTAGCAACTCGCATCACACATCTCTCGTCTAACCATCCCAAACTCCCTCATTCATCCATGTTCACAGGACATGAAAACCGGCGTTACAGTGTGTCTTAACATCGCATTAACGCATAATGGAACATTTCTACTCATAAAAAACCGACACGACCTCATTTTATTCATATTTTAAAGAAAGTGAAATGTGAATACGCGACTCCAAAACATATGACAACTCGTGTTACAAACATTTTATGGGGTCGTTCAAATAGACGACCATACAACTTCTTAGGCAGTAATAAGAAAGAAAGAAAAAGAAAATTAACATATAGATGTGTATATATTATAAATTTTGCAACGCAAATAAAGACCTGAAGGAAGGAACTCGCACTTCAAATGGTACAATATACAGTATAATAATGCAAGTACTGCAGTTTTGGGGGCTCTATGGCGAAAGCTCTTGCGTCACTGGTGCTAATTCTCGTCAATTACCAGGGTAGGCAACCTTGAGTGATCTCCAAATCAGATCTTCATGCAAGGTCTGAATAAACAATGTCCCTCAAGTTCTCGTGTGCTAGTGTATAGGAGGGATTAAAGCTCCAAATCTGATAGACTTTTCTATTGACATCAGAACCACACGTCACACAGTCAATTTTATGATCCTTTATGCTGAGAGTAATCAGTACTAATCAAGGGTCCAAGACGTCTTATAAGTCCAAAACATTAATAGTGGATTTCATGGCATCCAGCCAACGTTTCCATGATATTTCTCTTAGATCCAAAACTGTTTATTCGTCTATTAATTGGTTATTAATGTTGGGTTTCCTTGGTCTAATGAAATTATCAATCAATATCTAGATCGAAATTCTCATGTAAATCTATAAATTCCACTCTTGCAAATGTCATTATCATTTTTTTTTTATCAAAGTGACGCTTATTGGAATTTAATACGTGCATCAATAATCTGATTTCACTTAAGTGAAATTGACATTAGTGACAATGGCACGGTATAAATTAGTGATGATAATGAGTTCATCTGCGAGATGATGAATATGATAAGATGATGATTACCCATGCATAATTATGTCTTGATTTAGCTCCTACTTACCAGGTACTGATAGTAGTAATAATAATGAATTAATAGAAATAAAATTAGTTTGTGACCTCATTATCAATATATAATAAAGATATCAACCCGTGTAAATATTTATACTTTCAAGGGAACTCCATGTTGATTAGAAATTAATAGTGAGTCAACTTATTGGAGTGACAAGGCCATTAAAAGGGCATAACAAACATGATGGAGTAAAATTATAAGGCAACCATTTTTAAAGGATAAATATGACATTAGAAATCAATTTCTATACGACAACCAGTATGAAAATCTTGATATTTAAGAATTATAAAGTTGCAGGCATTTATGGGGACCTAACCAGTCAATACGATAATAATCTTATGTGCACCAAACCATGAGCTCAGGAGAGAAGGACAAACGAGGCATTTGCCCTACCCCAGGATAGAAAAATTACCTTCCGATATATAATTTGACCTCCGATTCTTGGAGCATTGCCCCCTTTGGAGTATTGTCCCTTTCCTGGAAAATTTCTGCGAAATCCATATGTCTAATCTCTTGTCGTGTACGACATGGTCGGTTACACATAAATTGGTAAACATTTTCTATTGAAACAGAAGCAGAAAGGTGGAAGACGGATTGGCAAGACATAAAGAGATGCAATGAACCCATATTCTGCGCAGAAACCTACACTTCGTAAGAGGTTACTATAAAGGACAAGATTAATAGCATGCAAATAAATCTGTAGAATATAGTTTACATAGTTCTAGTGGAGAAAGCTGTAGTTCCGGTCATTATTACATCGCTTATTCTTGACCTTTTTTGACTTCACAGATGACATAGCGCAAACAAATATATCTTGGATCACCAACATCTTCATAACCTTACGTGGCTTTTATAATATTCGTCTTATGGAATGGCATTTGAAAGAAAATATGTGAAAAAAATGTCAAGGTTCAGCTAACGTTGGACAAAAATAGTTGACTAAACGTCAACATCTTACCGCGTCAAAGTTAAGCTTATATGAACAGAAGTAGTTGACTAAATGTCACTTTACTAAAATGCCACTAGATCATCATTTCTTAGATGAGGAATAAATGTTTAGCATCTCACTGCATAGACACACAGACAAAAGGATAATTTGTACTTTTACCTTGTTTCATATGTATTTATGCAAGTATATAGATTTATTTATAAATGGGTTTATTAGCTTAGTATCCTGTGGTCAATTACAAATGATCTACCACTGAGATGCCGAATAGGCCCATTATTGTAAGCAGCTCACATGACCGGCCTTGCGAAAGCAAAAATAATATTTATGTAGCACAATTTCATCAGAATATCGTGGCTTTTAACGTTACTCATTCTGAATGTTAGTTTAACACTACGATAGTTTGCTCAGAATGTAATAAACCTCCATTAAAGCGGGTCTCTGAGCAAAGATTCTAGCAAACGTTGTTTAATATTTATATATGTTTATAGCCACCGAGAAGCAAGATGCGCGCTTCCATGCACACATTTAGGTGAAAGTTGTAAATTTTTTTCTGGCTTAGTGACCTGTTAATTTTAATAATTCATTTGTGGAAGTATTAACAGTGACTTTTAAGATGGGTTGTTAATTGTAATTTTTCTTTCGGGAAGAGTAGGTGAAATATGTTTAAGCACTCCCGATGCCAACCTACCGACTAAAACACCTACCATCATCCCCATGGACACTAGCCCAGAATCGTTTTGCACATCATTTCCGGTTAGTATGTCTTATACGTTGAAGAGAAATGGATTCCGAAATGACCCATAGGATCAATGTAGGGTGAATGAAGTGGAGTTTTGTGTGATCGGATTGTCCCCATAAAGTTAAAGAGCAACTCAACAGGGTAGTAGTTAGGCCAGCTATCTTGCATGAGTCACAATATTGGACAGTGCGAGAGCCATGACAATAGAATGGGGGTAGCTGAAATGCTAATGCTGCGGTGCATGAGTGGGGTGTCGAAAGCAAACAAACAAAATTAGGAATGAGTAATTGGGAGTTTGGGGGTGGGGAGAAGAGAATAAATTGGAGTGGTATGGGCACGTGATGAGAAGAGGAGAGGAGGAAGTGGTTAGGTCCATCACAGGGATGCAGGTTATTGGAAGAACCAGGGGCAGGGGAAAACCTAAGCAGACGAGGGAGCATGTTGTACGAAGGGATATGATAATGTGATATGGATGGGAACCTGGTGGGTGATAGGCGGGAATGGACGGCTAGAACCTGTAGACCCAACCCTACCACAATTGTGATGATGCCGTCTACATTGCAGAAACCACATTCCAGGAGTCCTAGTTCCTCATCATAGTGCCCAGAATTGTCGCAGAGGCAAGGAGGCCCAGCTCCACTTTCAGGGCTCCTAGTCAGCCAACCCATCTATCACATGTAAAGAACGTTTGATATGCGTCGGGAACACCTCCTACAACATTACTGTATTTAATCATGTTATCATTAACCAATCACACTATATTTATTTGTGACATTAAACCTATAGACAATTTTATGGCAAATTTAATTCATTATAGGTTTAATCTCATGCGGAAAGGACAAAATATTTCGAAGAGAAGAGTTGACCTTCTCGCTTGAAATGTGAGCAAGGTAGGCCACTCAGTCATCCATCCAACCTTTGTTTGCCTCACAGGAAAGATTTCACTCTTCACTATGGAAACCACGGTTTTCTTCAACCATCTTTTGTTTTTCTTAACTTTAAAATGCATCGTTAAACACATCTCTTAATCTTTCATCTTATTCCACATTAACATAGTATCTTTCTTGTCAAAATTCTCATTTTGCCCACTACTCTTACGGCACATTACATTTTAATTAAAATCTCTGTCTGAATGTGCGCTCCTTCAAAATGATTCCACATTGCAACTATTGAACGAATTCATTGAAACCACACTTGGCTAGGATATCGGCAATAAAAGTCTGAATCCGATAGCGTCTTGAAAAGAATCCGAGACAAGAAAATGTCCTTGCCCTGTGGCCAAAGGCAGCATATTATCATCATGGTCTTAAATTACCGTCTACGAGTCACAATGAAGGGTGTCTTTATATCAAGATTATAAAATTGTGGATTACTGTTATTTGTTGCGGAATGAAAGCTTAAAATATGATTTCCTATTAATCTAGTCATAACACAGGATTAAGCTAAGTGTTTTCTCAACCAACTTTACCACCAAATAGGTTGCTACAAAAACGCTTCAATATCTTGGATGCTAGACGTCGTATCTCTGCAGGTTGCTTTCAACATTGAAATTCAGATCATGGTTGAAATGGAGGGTTACCATGACAACAAAGCTATAAGGCAATTTTTACACATACGATAATTTTTGAGACACGTCAGAACCTAGATGCTCGACGACTACAGATTTTTTTTTCTTCTTCCTTTCCTTTTCTTGTGAAGCTCATTACTTAAATGGGAGCACATAAAATTTATCATGAAAAAAGGACAAACTAAAACCTTACATATCACTTGAAGGCAAAGCAAAAATTAGCTTAAATTTCAGGGCTCTTGCACGTTTGGTGAACGTCACTTAACATAAGAAATGATGCAATTACTAGCAAAATATGTACAGTTTTCAAAGATGCCTATCAATTTGCAAAGCGATATAGACTGATGCAACCTCATATTACTTAGAGTAATGGGACAACCAGGCATGCGCACATCTCCAGTGCATCTATAAATGACGACACTGCTTCTTACAACTAGTGCTTTTGATATAAAAAGTTCATATAGCAATATCTTTCATGACTATAAATCTCGTTTATGATTTTGATAAAAAAAAATCCACTCACATGGAAGACACACATTTTTAAATGAATAAACGTAATACGAGTTATCCCTTTTCATAACAATGCTACCCGCTAGTGATGCACTTGAGGATTTCTCCTATAGCGCTAAAAATACTTGGCATGAAATTAAAGCAGAGGGACATACAACTCTCACTCCACTATTAGAAAATAATATTATAAAATTATACACCGCTGTCTATCTCTCCGAAATGTCATCAAAATTCCTTAAACGTCTTTTAATATAAAGACATGTATGTGCCTATGACAACTTGCTAAAATTCATACCCCTGAGTCGAATAATGGACTGCATAAGAGCAATAAAACGACTGATTGACCAGATTTTCAACTCTTAAGACGTATCTCACAAATATGTTGATGAATATCGTTGCTATTTTCATGGCTGGCTTTGCTGAACGCCCCTTCCTCCCACCAACTACTTTTCTCCATGCATTTTGTCAGTTGAACCCATTATGATCAAACATGAATGTGATAATTACCTAAAATTCTAGCCACCATCATATCTGACAGCTCGATCACAGATGTGTCACTGACCTTCTACAACATACGATTTTAAAAGTGCAACTCTTTGATAGCGTTGAGTTACTTATTAAATTCAAAATTGCATCCCTGAAACCCTTCCCCGTCCCACTGAAAACGTATAGCAATTGCAAGAATTTAGGCAAAAATTCTCCCATACAACAACAAAAAGCGACTACTGTACTAACCCTTTTCCCGCCTATGTCAGGGTCGGGTACACATCTTGTCCCTCTGAATGGATCCAAGGGCAATATATTGGACAGTGCTTTTCCATAACCGGTTGCTGACGATGGGTTCTTTTACTTGCAAATGCCATCGTACACCACACGGGACCTCAGTTTTACTTCTCATACCACACAAAAGAAAAAAATTGCCCCTTCTACCATGTTATTTATGCAAAAATTTGCTTCCTCTTTTGTAATCATTTAAGTGAATTGGTCATCTGTATCACGGTCAGTGCACACAACCGTTTAGGCCCCATGTGTGCTCTAATTGCAAAAACAATTATTTATAAGGAAAGATGTGGTTTCTAGCATGAAATAGTCAATGGATTGGAAATCCAGAGTGATCATAAACACTAATGTCGCCTGACCGATAAATGGCCGCAACTAAGTGGTGATGTAGCCAGTAACGGTCAATCGGTTCCATTATACACTACTCTGTAAATACAGTATTTCTGGACTATACTATGGCACCTCTCTACCATCTGTAACAATGAAATATACAAAGATATATTCTCACTACATTTGTCCTTCGCATGCTAATATCTTTATTTGCAAAAATTAGTGCTTACTTTTTTCCTTTTTTTACTTACATTTCTAGCGTTTTTCTCACAGATTACACGTACGGTATTCGTAGTCATTAGCATCTTTTGTTATGCAACATCCAGTGAGATGCTGCATTATTTTAATTAAAAGCATTTTCTTATTCTTAATATAAATAATATAAATTCGAGATTATGTGCAGATTAATGTGCAGACTAATTTAAATATTAGGATTTGTTGGGCCATTCAATATTTTCCAATGGCAGGCTAAAATATCAGGCAAAAATAAGTAAATCCAAGAGCAAATTGAATGATGCTAGATCAAGGATAGAAATAAAGTATTCAGAAAGCATCCTTGTCGAATCTAAGGTCTGTGATGCGTATTGAGTAGTAATTTTTCATTTATCCATTAAGTGGTACATACCTCACGCAATATCACCAAACATTTTAAATAGAAAATCAGGGTGAAATGTAAATTCATAGGTACCATCACCATGTCTGTGCTCATAAAGATGGCACACAAAATACCACCTTTTTTTGCTCCTCCCAAAGTCACCATCTAATGATACAATATTTTTTTTTACTTACAATCTCAAGTAACTATTAATGTAAAACCAAATCACAGGATTCATAAGTAGGGAACTTGAGATTTGAGAGAATTCAGTTATAACACTAGAACGAATGACTAGAATATAAATAAGGGTTAATGAAATAGTGAAAACCTGGAGTGAATATCAAACTTGGAGTTTTCAACAAATGAGTTGATGCTTGAAATAAATGCTTAGATACCGTCAAGCTTTTTTAAACTGAAAACTACTGCATAATAAATTAAGTTCTCGAAGATATCTAGCGAGATAATAATCATAATGTAACATAACAAACCCTACAGCAAAGACGGACAACTTTTCAGTATAACTACCAAGTAATTCAAATTGAAGTGAAGGGGAAAAAAATCAATGCCATTCACTAACGCCTTCTAGCAGACAGTCTTTGAACTAGTATTAGAGATCAGAAATACTGGAGGGCGATAGTTGTATTGAGACAATGAAAACAAATTCAATATTCATTGTAATATTGTATGACGTTATATGTCGTCTTGCGCGTTGCCAGCGTTGTTTTCAAAGCTTATTCTTTCAGCCATTAAATTGCAATACTATTATTACATAAAGGCACTGAATTACATCGATATAAATAAATATTGAAATGCTCCTGCAAAATGCTTGGAGTCGATCCCGGCGCAAATGAACTCATTTGCTATATGCATGTACCGTGCGCAGCAGGTAAACACATCACTTGACAATTTACCTTATAAGGTAGACTTTAAAATGTCTTTTGTAATTTTAACCCTAGAATCACAACCCGGAGTAAAATTTTACTCCAGCTCGTAGTTTTACCTAAATAAAAAAAATTTTACAACTATGTTTTTGCCTATGTTTCTATGTTACACTACCGGATTGGGGAGTAAGCCAAGCAGCCATAACAGGCCGAACCCTTAGTAGGCTGCTCGCGGGAGAGGAGGAAATAAGTGTAGGGTATGTAGGAGAGGGGAAATTTGCACCCCCAACGTTCTCTACAAATCACTGATGTTAAACAACTAGTTTGCAGTTTTGTGGTTTGTTGGTGTTTTAGGGCCCTTCAACTACATGGCCATTAGAACCCCGTCCACTACGTAGTCCTAATGCAGAGACTGCACAGACACTACAGCAGCACTGCACTAATGAGACGATTTTTGGGTATTAACAGTAGGTCCTCCTACCCAGTTTTCCCACGCAGCACCCATGTCAGTACTAACTGGGATTGCGTTGCTTACCTTCAGTGATCAGACGAGAACTGGTGTGTCCAACGAAAAAGGCCGCTCCCACACAACTAGTCTGCAAGGTCCATCTTCATGATGTGTTATTCAATTTGTTACCAGTAATTTGCATATTGGCATTTCCTATAAGGTTCATCTTTTCATTGATTTTCAAGAGTTTTTAAAATGTTCTGGAGGAAATTTGACTCAGGTTTTGCTTGTTAATGAATAGGCCCAAGACTTTCAGAGTGCTTTGATGACAATTTAGTGAATCCAACACGAGATGTACACTGCACACTGCCATCACTTTGTACATGTGTGCAAATTCTAAACACCGAATAACAAATTCATGTTGTGTTTATAAAAAATGAAGAAATTTTTTGATTTAAGGCAGTAAAATTGACTCCCAAATTGCGATATGATGCATAAGTTTTTGGGTTGTGATTCTAGGGTTAAATTTCAAGCGTCTAATGATTAATTCATTTATAGAGACTTACACAAAGCTTTTGGTGTTGGTAAAAGTTTAACTTCTTTCCCTTTTTCATTTAAACTTCTTTCTGGTTCTGACAAATAACATTCATAATTAAATTTTGACTGGCATTTATTTGCTGTATCTTTGAAAAAAATAGATTGATCATATAATAAAAAATCTGCAATTGCTCACCTGTAGAATGTATACCAAAAACTAATGCAGGACATGACTCTTCTTCAAATGAATAGGAAGCTTTAAAACCCTGCTTTGGAGTTGGACTTTGGGCTACAAATTCTACATAAAGAGTTGATCCCGTAGATATAACTTCATACATTGTACTGGAATGACACAAATGACCTATCACTGGAGCAAAGGAATCATTTCCATCGCGAACTAAGATGTCATCCGGTAGATCTAAACAGCTGAAAGTGAATGTCAGAATGATGATTGATATACAGTGATTTTTCAAAATACTAAACTGAAGTACAAACATATCTATTACACACCAACCTGTCATCTCCATGGTACAATGAAACATTTTCAAAAATGAGCTTCACTTTTTCGTTTAATTTTCCAATAAAACGATAGGCACAACGGGTATTTGGTGGATAATTACTGGGATAGCGAGGCGAATAAAAATGTCCTTTTGTCGTTGTTTCATTCAAGTGGGAAAATTCATAGTCACAACTTGTTCCTTCTAATCGATTACCTTGTGTTTGAAATAAACCTGCCAATAAAGATGGCCCCCAAAAATTCATATATTACATTTTTGTTATATGTCACAACAATTCACTACTGAAGTCAGCTGCAAACAACAGAAACCAACACAAGCAAAAAGAAGAAATGTATGTTTTTAGGCACATATAACCAAAGGGTCATCCAGAACAAATGCACCATTGTTGTCATATTTTTTTGTGACGTTTCCGTCCAGATGTTTCATATAGCTACCTTTTATTTCTCAGTGCATGCCTAAGAAATACGCGTTACGCAACAAAACTTTTTACTAGCAGCTTGCAAACTTCTAAAAAAATCGTATTAATAGATATACATATACGGCAGTTGAAAAGGCAGTGGTTAAAACACTAGAAAATAGCAAATGAAACATAATTTCAGAATTGGATTGAATAGAAAATAGACTTAGGGAAAACAAAAGCCACAATCACTAAAACATCAACGATGATGAAGGAGAGAGAAATATGGAGTTATTTCTGTGACGATTTATCGAAATGTCTTGGTGATAATGGAAACCCATTTAAGGCTCTAGCACATTACAGTACAAGAGAATTAATTATCATGCAAATATTTTTCTTACGTTTATCTTTAAAAATATATGTTCCACGAAAACCAGTATTATTGCCATTTCTCTGGTCACTATGAAATTCAAATGTTATAGATGATCCAGATGAAAAGTAGGTTTTCTGAATATCCAATAGACTTCCACATAGAACTTCATCCCAGGCCGTACGTTCATTAACTTCCGGTCTTGGCAAATGAAGAAACATCTTAATGAAGTCACCATCGTCACATCTAAACGGAAATAATACAATCTGAGACTCATTTCGTTATCCATAATGTATCACCATTGAATAGATAGTAGGATCAACCTCTTACAAGTTTACTTCCAAGAGGAGAAATGTGAGCCATGGAAATATGCGTTTATGTTCTGACAGGTTATTTACATATAGCTTATGTTGCATAGAGTGTAAATCACGTACTTTATGTCAGCGAGAGGCTACTTAAACAAATTATAGATCGTGTTGATGGTGGTCCATATAAAATCAATGAGAAACGAGTTCTTGGCTTACATTTTTATTAAAGGGCAACTTCTAACGTTTTTATCTAAATACATCAACTGGAGCATTTAGGTGGCAATAAGCCTTCCTTTAATCTCAAGAACTGCTACCAACACGAAGTTGTGAGAAGCAGAATTCAGTGATGGTCAATATTGTGGCATATTATGGTAACTGTCATGGTGACCACTGCCAATTGCTAAAAGGAAACTTCTTGCTTAAAATATACGGTAGGCTGCTTATTTTTATTTGTCGCTCACGAGGTCTGCATGCACATCTTGCTTTATTTCAATCAGTACTGATACTCTTCTTATTTATTTGCAGGTTTCTGATTGAATATATTAACGAATTAATGCCCATCCTTTTAAAAGAAATACGACGGGTGATACTTGCTGCTACTACTACTTGTTAGTATGTTAGGCCACTGGTTAGGGAGTCGGCCAAGCAGCCATAAACTAAGCTATGTAAAGTTCCTAACGACAGTCTTAAAACGTCAGAGGTTTAGATACGAGACGGGAATAAAAATGGAGTCGAAATGCTATTTCTTGAAATAAGTACAATTAACCTTGCCAATAAGTGATATTTTACTTTTGAAACTTCTAACCCCCAACTGAAATTACAATTCTTGGAATAATTACCGACTCAAGAGTATACGACTCTCTTAGGCCACATTGGTGATGATGCCCTCCCCACCCCAGGGTGAAGACGTAATTTGTAAGAGAGCAGTAAAGAAATTGATCGTTTTAAACTACCACGTTGAAAAACATATTTACGTACTGTGAAGAAGTAAACACGTACCAGGCCTGCGCACTAGGTCAGTCCTGACTTCGCTCAATATGATTTTAGATGTGCTGTATAATCCTAGTTATAATTTTAGTTACCGCATTATGGCTCGTATACAAAAGTTAGACCAATACTTGAAACCTCTGATGTTGTAAGGAAAAAGGTCACGAATCTCGACCAGGGTGAATCTGCTTTGCATTCAGTTTAAAAGGCAAGTGCACTTTACGAATTAAGTTACCTATTGGCCGACGTGAAGAAGGATGCAGTAAGTAAAATACCTAAAGTGCAGTTTATTGAAATTGAAGAAGAGAAGTAGATAAATTTAACAAACTATTGTTTACAGGTAAAAAAAAAGTCTTCATTTTCAAAAATGAAGATCAAAACAAGCAACAGAAAACTTCCTTTCTGAATTATGTAGTACAATGTAATTTGTTACAAAACTTACTGCACGTCAACTTTTTGAACATCAAAGTCTTCGAATGTCAGCTGAATAATCTCATTCTCATTTCCCACAAAAGTGTAGAGCAAACAATTGATGTTCGTTTCATAAGGAATGGGAAAATTTGGCGACGTAAACGTGCCAGAGTCTTTGCCAAAACTTGCTTCAAATATAATACATTCGCAAGCTGAAAATAGAAGAAATAAGGATAAAATTCGCTCCTCAATCATCGTCTTCTTCATTTCAGTATAAAAATAGTAATTTCTTTTGGTTATCCTAACTTCAGATTGATAACATGAAGAGATCTTTCTTACATCGTAACACAGACAAGTACAGAAGAGGGGAAAAAAGGTAGCTCATTTGCACGTCAAACTAAAATTCAGTAATCCCTAATTACAGCTACAAGCTCTAATTACGAATTCTTGCACTTGATATAAATGGTACTCGCATTCAAATTACATACGAAATGTTCAATTACGGTACTTTTAATCCTTATGTATGATGCAAATTAGCTTGAATTTTATTTCACTGAAAAATTTGCCGATGTAGGTGGCGACAATACTGATAATCATATACATTTTTAAATACTCGACTCTCCTACAACGATTTGGCATTCAATTAAATCGAAAAAATGTAAATGATACATTTCTACGGGATGTCACTACTTCCACCATGGAAGCAACTCATTTTTGTAGTATTTCATTAGGACAACAACATCGGTACTTTATAATGATGCCACCAAGTAAAAGTCCTGAGTAACGAGTTCCTTTCCATTCATCTTTTCAGATACTACTACTCTTTTTCTTGTGAATTTTTACTTCGTCTTGTTTTGTAAAAATTAATCGATTAACAATAGGCGGTGGGTGCCGCTTGGATACTGCTTTGATACTACTTGGATACAACTACTAGTTCTATTTTGTAAGAGTGTGTACAATTTTTAGTATTGTCTGCAGGACAGACAGGCAAAAAAAATTAGGTGACATACAGTATATGCGAGGTAAAATAAATAAATATTTAATAACATTGCGATTACAGTTTTATTAAGATAATGAGACATCTATTGAGGCTTTAATTTAAAGGAAGAAAGAAAAAGTATTAATCTAGTTCTGTATTAATTCAATCATTTATACCCCATTCAACTACAAGTTTACGAAAAAAAATATCAAACAACAATTTCAATTCTTTCGAAACCTAAATTTCACAAAGTTCTTGTTTGTATTGGTAGCTAGATGTGCCATTTTGTATTAATGTCATTTTGGCTACAATGAAAGAGAGATAAAGGGCTTATCAAGTGATTTACTTGAAAGTTTTGGTGGTGCCACCATCTTTCCTAACTAATTACCCACAGTTTATGAAATGTCATTTATAGTGAATTACCTGGATTAACGGATTTGACTGGTGACACCCACTGTAAAAATAGTAACAACAACGGTGAAGCCATCTGAAAAGATAAAAAAAATCCAATGAATAACAATTAAATGACTTTTTTTGGTCGCACAAGAAAGGTTAAATAAACTATCTTCCACAGAACAATATTATCACTTTAATGCAAAAAAGCAACAAAAATTTTAACAACTTTTTAGTTCTACTAAAAAAAGCCGTGGAAGTAAAGAAACGAAATTGTAAGATTAAAAAAAAACATTTGATTGCACTTCGTGAACGTCTAACTTTTTACACCTTTGTTTTTAAAAAAGTGGAAGATGCGGTTGCCTGGATTACAGTTCTTGTTGATTAGTTAGCTTCGTAAGTAATGAATTTTTTTTTAGTATTTCTATAAAATACAAAACTACATGCCGGTAGAGTCGTAAGACTCGTGTAAGTGTCCCAGGCTATCGTTTCATATTGTGTTTTTAAAATAAAAATTTGAAGATATCGGAATCAATAGCTGGGGAGATAAAAACATGAATAAAGTCAGATAATAAGCTGTAAACATTTATAGAACTGGTTACAACAAAGGGCATTATTCTTTGTGCCAGAAGCAATTCGGAGTGGTAAACAATTGCTTGGGTTGACGACATAAGGGCATATAAATATAAAATAATTTTTTTCTGCCTTGAACCTGAGGATTTGAAAGCTGGCAATTCACCAACATAATCGAAATAAACATTCTTAACAAATGCCTCGAAACCTTTGAGTTTGTTATTGCTTCCAACGTAATGCATTTTACACTGCATACATCCAGTGTCTCCGAGCACCTTTACTAGCTCCGTATTGCGTGGTGCAAGTGTAATTTGTAACTGTAGCTGATCCCTCCATAAAACGTTTTCAACATCCAAAAACATCAACGTCCCTACCAAAATGCTTTGAGCTTGCAAACGTTTTTGAACATTTTTAAAGTTGGTAGAGACTGACTACTAGTTAGGAATATTCCACCTATCGATGTAAAAACTACAGTGCAATATTTTGCCAATGAATTTTTAACTGTTGTCCCGAGATCCATCCTCATCCCGCCTCGGTGACGCAGTGGGTCTCGTGCTCGGTAACTACGTTAGTATTTCTAGGCTCGACGTGCCCCGAGTGCGCCTACCTTCAGATGAGAAGTAAAACCGAGGTCCCGTGTGGTGTACGATGATATTTGCACGTCAAGGAACCCTCGGTACTATGCAACGGGTAGATGAGGCAAAATTTCCAGGTGTAGGAGCCTGCCCCCTGGCGTAGGTGGAAGTCCTCAACGAACAGTAGCAAAACAACTCCTAACCCTTTTTCGCCTATGGCAGGGTTGGGGGGTTGGGTACCCCATCTTGTCCCTCTGAATGGACACAAGGGCGATGTATTGAACATGGTTTTCCACAGCCGATTGCCTACCAAATCTGCAATCCCTACGCTTATTTATCGTCGGTCTACTGTCGTACACCACACGGGACCTCGGTTTTACTTCTCATCTGAAAGAAGACACACTCGGGGTCTCTCTCTCGCTCGAAAGAAGTTAGCCCACCTCGGTCCAGTATCAAACCTAGACTGCTGACAGTTACCAAGCGTGCTACCCACTGCGCCACCGAGGCGGGTCTTCCCCAACGAACAGTAGACCAACGGTAAATAAGCATAGAGGTTGCAGCTTTGGTCAGCAACCAGCTGCGGAAAACACTGTCCAATCGATCTACCTTGCGTCCATTCAGAGGGACAAGATGGGTACCCGACTCTGCTATAGGCGGGAAAAGGATTAGGAGTTGCTTTGCTTTGTCTTGAGTTCATCCTCCTTATTCTCATCCCCTATTTCTACTGGTCTTTCTTTACTCACGGTGCTGGTAAAGGAGTTGAAGAAGCTGCATAACTTAATACAGCTATTATTCCAGCTGCAGAAGTCATTGAAATCTGCACTTTGAATAAGTGTAAACAATAAGGTGTGAATATATCTAAGAATTTGTGCGAGACTCACATCATTTTGAAAGTTATTAACCCTCTGCTTTCAACACTTTGAATCCAGCTGAATTTTTATGGTATAAAATCATAAAAGTGTCAAAATCCATGTGTGCGGTACATCTAAATGCTCCTGAAAAGGGTTCTCAGCGACTCAGCTCTCTTGTGATAGTGCTCTTTAAGCTTTTACCTAGACAGATATTTAAGATGCTTATAAATTTTTCCAGAACGTATGTTACTGCAAGACACTTAAAATATAACTAATGAATGCTCATTATTGCTATAAATTACGTCAGAGATTATTGTGCCATATTTTTTAAGATTTGCATATCCTTAGTCATCAACTCTCCATCAGAGTGAATATTCATAAGAATTTAGCTGAAATATGTAACAACCCGATATGTGGTCTTTAACCTTCTCCCATTGACATATTGCAGATCTAGGTTTTTGTGTCCTACATTTTGAACTCATTTTTTAAAAACATAACAGTCACACAAAAACATAAGCCGTCTATTGAATGTGAAAGTTGTCTATAACGAACATAAATAAAAAAAAAAGCTTGATAACAACGTACAATTGCGATTCCTAGTATATTTTATTACTCAAGCACATAAATGTAAAGAAAATTCGACTTTTTCCTTCGTTGTGGTTACTTCTAAACTTGTTTCTTAAGAATTCGTGCCAAAAGAAGTAAACTTAAGAGATTGTGCAAGTATTTTGTAATTTAAGATGATTTGACAAAGCAATCGTACAAAAAATACGTTGAAGTTCAAGTGCATGAACTTTCAGGGCAGATAGATAGCTTGAGACTAGTACGTGTGCTAAAAAAATTGCTTGGATTACGGTGATTAAATAGTGGTTAAAGTTAGGAAACAGATACTTCTTTTCTGACAAATTAAGCTAATTTTTATTGTGCACGAAATACTTAAAGGCTTTACAAAAACGGCTAAATAAACTTATCCTTCCAGAGAAGAGTAGCTAAGACACTGCAAAGGCTTCATAAAACGTCAGTTCATTGAAACTGAATTGAAACACGACAGTTCAAGACCTCGGAAAGTGAGGAAGAATGATGAGATGCTAATGCACACATGGCGTAGAAATGGTAAGTATTACAACTAAAACTTTTAACCTGCTTTTAAGTGCAGCCGATTTGTAAACGCAATGCGTGTAGGTGTCATGTGCAGCTATCTATCTTTTTTATTCATCCTTACAAGACTATTTATATTATTTCAATAATTGGAATTTGGATTACGGCATTCAAAACACACATTGAATCACTCCTATTTTTACAACTGCTGAAATTAAAATAGGCAATAAAACTTTATATTCTGACTTAAGATCCGAAAGCATCGCCACTTCATTGCTATAGGAAACTTAATTCTCTTTCCTTGTACATTTGAAATTGATTAGAGGAAAAATACAATATAATGGATAGAGCGTAGAATAATCAAAAAATTAATGCTCAAAGTATTATACGCCTGTTAAAATTACGGCACTATTTGTCAATGCTATATCTAATTAAACAAGAGGCTATAAAGAAACGCTTCGCTAAGACTCTTTACATTCAGCATATTTCAAACTGGCCGAATTGTGTAATACGACATTTTTCGTTCGTTGGTTTCATTTGTGAGAAAATGCAAAATGTAAAGTCCGCACAAAAATATAATTTTTCGTCTTCTAATGAACCATTCATCTTGGCAAATCTCATTCTACTTATCTCAATAGTTTAAAAATGCGAAAAGTCGGTAGAAAAACATGTCTTATCAGCGCCGCCTGAAAATAGGCAATCACGCACAGTACTGCATGCTCTGCAAGAAAGCATCAGCACCACAGAAAAAAATGACACTATACATTTAAATTATTTCCGGATGATTAAATATGCCTTATAATGCGACTTTATCTTTGAATTGACGAACGAAACCGTACAATTAATCAGTGATCCGAAATAATTAATGGAGGAGATGTCTATCTGATGTGTACGAAAACAACTAACTTTCTCTCAACCAATACAAATATTGTCTATATTGAGTTGGTTCTTAGTAATGCTCTCTCCAAGAAGAAACTAGTTTTTTTTTCTTCTGGTGTTTATTTTTTTTTCTTAAATTACCTCTCGTCGTAAAATAAATTTTGACAACATCTGTTTTAGTACTCTTCACATTTTGTAGTGTCACTACAACATTTGTCGTCGTACAAAATATTTTGAACGTTGTTAAATGTTGATATATGTTTTTCTGTCTCGCGTGCGCTCTCCCTCTCTATCTCTCTCCGACTCTGCAAATTAATTGTGATCGTCAACTAGCACTTGACAAAGATAAATAGTTCCTTACTAATTGCCATATTCTTGATTAGACCAAAGATGACAGGAAGGGAGAATAGTGGCATCTAAATATATGTTCATCGCATGAAGTAGACGGCAGTGAAATTTTTACCTTAAAAAATAAAGTTATTTAGAAGACTTACAGTGTAGAGTCACTTAGATCACTGTGAAGTCCTATTGGTTAATATTTAATACCTGAATATATTCCTTCACATAATGCAATTATCAAAAATGTATGAAATTTGGCCCAATCGCAATAGCAGTAGTGTTTCTCCATGCTCTCTTATCGACACCTCAACCCACCCCTTTTTATCTAAATCCTTATCATAGGCTGCGCGGCAGCTTCTTATTTTATTTGCTGTTTTTTCCATGACAGCTTTTTAAATAGAGAAATACTTGTTCCATATACAGATCCCAATACTTGTTGAATATTTTACAAGGTTTTGACATCGCACACGGGTCATATGAACTTTAAACCAAATTTGTCTAATGATCATTCACTTACTAACTCGATGCGTTATTTTCAAATCAATATCGTAACATCCCCTTTAAAGCACTGTTGAGATGAAATTGAATCAAAATAACAACAAACAGCCAAAATCTTGCGACTCTCTAGAAAGAGCAAGCAATTCCTAACCCTTTTCCTGCCTATGCCAGGGTCGGGTGCCCATCTTGACCCTCTAAATGGACACAACGGTGATATATTGGACATTGTTTTCCGCAGCCGGTTGCCGACCAAAGTTGCAACCCCTATGCTTATTTATCGTCGGTCTACTGTTCGTTGGGGCATTCCACTGACATCAGGGGGGAGGGCGAGCTCCTACATCTGGAAATTGTGCCTCATCTATCCTTTGCATAGTACAGAGGGTTCTTTTACGTGCAAATGCCATCGTACACCACACGGGACCTCGGTTTTACTTCTCATGCGAAAGAAGGCGCACTCGGGGTTTCTCTGTCATCCGAAAGAGGCCAACCCACCTCGGTCCAGTATCGAACCTAGAACTACTGACGCAGTTCCCGAGCGCTTGCGGTTCTCTAGAAGAAATTAAAAAAAAAATGTCAATTTAGTTCCGGTCGCCTCAGTGTGGAATTGAGGATGCTGAAAGTCAATCCTTATGTTTAGCGATCGGTATACAATTACGTCACTCTTTCTTTTATTTTCTACGCTCTGATTGAGCAATAAAATGCGTGAGCTATAACCTTAATCAGTTTCTGTTTTTGGTTTATATTGACATAAATGCAGTTTATGACTCAGAATTTCGATTTAACAAAATGTACTAGTGAGTACTCTGCTGTAAGAAAGATTTTCGAAAACCTGTTTGATCTCTCACAGTCGTCTTGTTATCACTGGTCAACTGCCTTATTCACTGTCTCGTGGGGTTTGAAAGTCTTAGAGGTTCTCTGGAGGATGAGAAAATTTATATTTCTAGTTTGTTTATCTTACTGTACGTTATATTAATGTATCACAATAGATACTAACGAAAGGCTTTTTAATCATCATCTGTTGAATGCCTGTCCGTTCATTGTGCAAATTATACCATGTTATCTTTTGTACGAAATCTTCCCCTCTCCCAAAAAGCAACGTTTGTTTTAACTTACTTGCCAAAATCCATCGCAGGTGGCAAAAGTATAATAGATGAATAATGTGCCCAGGCGCTGCTATCAAACTTTAAAGAACTTGTAGGATGCTGAGAATTGATTGTAGACGGCACTTTAACAGGGAGTTAGTAGTAACCATGGAGTGCAAATGGAGAGAACAAAATTTTATGAAACCTCATTCCATTAAAAGCTCTCAATTTTGCCACATCTCTCACCAGCTTTATACTCTTATTTCCTTTCCTGAAGACTAGACCGTATTCTGAGTAAACTAAACACCTGAAATCCCCGTCATTTCGAAGAGAGTTTTGTGTTATATGAAGCAATTGTAGCCTTTGATAAATGAATTTTTCATTTTAGCAGAGAGCTTCGGTAAGAAATATAACAAAACTTTCAAACTGCAAACTCCTGAGTCTACGTCAAAAATTTCAAAGTATAGAGTTATACCACTAGCCAAGCTGTGTCTATTTTACGACGGCATTAATTGTGCAACACCAAAATCATTAAAATTTAACGAGACAATTGCACTAATATCATTTGAAGACTGGACCACCTTCACCACATATGCGTTTTCAAACTCCCTACATAACCGAAGCCTATACAGTATGAACAGATATAAGCGTTTATTACTGATGCGTTTATAACTAGTTGTGTTAACGAATTTAGGCCAATTTTATAAACAAACGCTCGTGCGTGTGCATTATTAATATGAATTTAGTGTCTGAGAGATGCTCCTCCAAATATTTATATGAGTGTTCTGGTCTTTGTCCAATGTTGACATGAATAACAGTAAGTTTGTCAACATATCTAGCATTCATTTTGTAGCATTAAGTGAAATTTAGTAATTAAATGCCATAGAGTCACTGACAGAGGTTGTTAAGCATCAGTATGATAAATTTTTATAAATATATTAGCTTATCTAAGTTCCAATTGTTAGATATAGAATTAAAAATATTTATGTCCAATATCGCCTTCATTAACCAACATACATCACCTTGAACTTCAGATATTCTCATAAAGTATTTAGAAAATAAATTGAAATGTAGAAAATCCAGATTAACATTTTTCGCGGTCAGTGAATACTGAATTGCATCTTGCAGTTGGGATCGATATGATTTCCATTACTGCATTATTTCAAGGTGAACATCTACGAATTTGCATAATTCTCAAAGAACATTACAACTAATTTCAACTCACATTCTAATATGCTTTTTTTTTATTAAAATAACTATATTCAATAGGCCTATGCAGCAATCTTGAGTTGAACCGCAATGTGTGACGGGTTTAAAAAATAACTAAGGTGCCTTTAAAGGAAAATTCAATTCAAATAACAAGTACTATAACGAAAACATCTTTACTCAGTATATGAACTTCTCAAAGTTACTCTGCACCTCGTGACTATATAATTCAGTATCAAGCTCTATAACGCAACGATGATATTAATATTCCTTCCGGCAAATGGATTGGATTTTGAGGTTATATTGTTTCTAAGAAGCATCCGTGTAGTAAAAAGAAAAACAACCTCTCTATGTTATCACTTTTATATCCAGTTTCAGTCATACACAAAATAGTCGTCGTAGAGATTGAAATAATAAAGATGTCTAACTTAATGAAAGAAGATGTTACATGTCATAGTGTCTTCTATAAGAACTTAATAAAGATGTCTGCAAATGTAAATATATATATAATGATTGTGAATATGCAGTTACGCCGCAATATCTTAGGTTGAATTTTCTAAGTCTCTTTTAGATTAAACATTAGATGAACTCGATGTAATTTAATCTAGTCTTGGTGGAAAATGGCAACACGTGCTGAACCTCCTCAAAATAATTTGAGAAATATTTCTTCCAAACTACTTTGGTGTTATTTTATTCCACCCACAGAAATTGAGGGCTTAATATAGGATCTTAAAATGTGACAGGAGGCTTCAAATTTATGTGATTATATTCTCTGATAATTATCGATGTTAAAAGTGGGTTTCGCAGTACCAGAACCAGATGTCCATACAGATTAGGAAATGACCATCTCTCATAGCAGGTGCGACAGTTAATGTCGAGGATAGAAAAACCTAGAGAATGACTTAGTTGAAGAAAGAGGCAGTCAAAAAAGGATTGAATGGCTCCGAAAAGGGGAAAGCTCTTAAGTAACACTTTAATGCTTTATCGATAAAACGAGTTTTACCAACAGGCCGCGTCACATTAAAAAATTATTATTATTAGCCATATTACAAATACTGTGTGCGAGTCATTTCAAGATGTTGCATTTCATAGAGGGCATTCAATTATAAACATGTGGTATTCCTAATGTAGTAGTGGATAACGAAAGTTGCTGAAAAATTATGAATTCATCTTACTTAATGTTAAAATTCAAATTCGAGACCCTCGACTTATAAAAATTGCGTTATTTGCAACTGTTTTTCGAAAGCAGCTCTATGATGAGGTGATAATAGAGTTGTGTAGAAAGTGTTTAGAGTGTTTCGAGCCACCCTTACACCGACATTTCTTTTCCCATTAGATAGTGAGATGGAAATCTAAACCATTCATCAACTAAATTTGTCACTCAATTGTGCTATAAAGGAAATTATATCCCGAAATCAAAATAACTTTTACATTGAATGAAAGAAGTCCTCACTTTTCAACTTGCTTTGTACCTGGATCTTTTAAGCACTTTTATCATCAACAAGTTTCATTTCGCATTTGCATCTTTTAAGAAAGCAGTAATACCGGTATTAGCGTATACTGTATTTATTCATTCGAGTCCCTCCTGAGGGGGTTCTTTTGATAACAGTCGTATTTACTATCACTAATCTTACTGAAGTCGATGTTATTCAACCGTAACATTAATCGCTGAAGTGCAATTGTGTGTCTGCAATCAGTGAGCGTCTGTATATCCTGCTCTGCTCCAGGAGCAGCCTCGAGTCTGTAAGAGTTGTCAGATCCGGCTAGCTACAAGTAGCTGATCCCGCTATTTTTCAGGATTGCAACTTATAATTTTTTATGTTTAGGCTATTTGCTACTTCTCTTGGGATACAATGATGTATAGACAGCTGTTAATGTCATCATCATTTCAAGCCCTTTTCCCGCCTACCATAAGGTCGTTAGTCCGTTGGTAGTTTTAACGGTATCTTGTACTACTTGATACTTCTTAGCTTCTAAACCTTTGAACCCCAATCTATATGCATATTTTACTCTATGTAAAAAGGACTCTTTTACATGCTATAGGAAGTGGCGATATGCCAATCATTACATTAAATCGGTAATCTACTAGTTAAGTTTTAAATTCGGACTGTTCTCTAAAGTGATCTGCTATCTTTTACAAATGTTGCATTACCTTTTTGTGACATTAATCTGACAATTCTGGTTGACGATCTCTATTTGATGGCCACTGACCCATATTCACTATAGGATGGAATAAATAATTGTAAACTTCAGAAAAAATTAAATAAATATTGTTAATTAGCACCTAGAGGAGAAAGGAGTTGAAGAAAGGATTGCGTAGAATGAGTAAAGCCTTATGAAAACCTTCAGTCTTCATTTCTTTGGGATAACGGTGCGCACTCCTGAGAGCCAATTAAGGAGGACTGTCACTCCCTTGACGATAGGTTAAGCAGCTACGATACAGCTAGATGGCGAGAACTCTCGTGAAGCATACGCAATGCTGAAAATCACCATTGCAGTAGCAATTTTGCAGTTACACTAGCATTACAGTTCGAACCTGGTGCATTAACATGGACCATCGGCATTCACTTCACTCTTATTAAGATCTCTTATAAGAATTTTACGCTAATACTTGCTCCATGGCAATTTCTCTTCGCAACCGTAACAGTATAAAAATAAGAACGAGAGTTGTAAAAGAATAAGGGGTAAACTTCACCACCTGAAGTAAATCCCTGCTCAAATAATAGTAGTTGATGTTCCCTTTAAGACAAAATTTATACGAGGCCACTTTGGTTAATAACAAATCATTCATAATCTATGGATTGATGTCCGAAGTAGAGAGATGACCCAATAAGAAAGAACTTGAGAGAGGCCTCTTTCAGTAGAAAGCATAATCGGCCTTACGTAGACAACACCAAACAAATGAATACTCCATGGGAAAACCAATGGAACTGTAAGTCGTATTAAAAATCGGAGAATCCATGTAGTTTGTATACTCTACTGGATATTGTCCAATTCTCCAAGGACCCAGTTTTGCTTGATGTCATTGTGATAAAAGATTTATTTGATGCTTAGCATATAGAACCGAAGTTCCATCTTTAAGTCAAGGTGCAGTCATTGTGCGATGTAAAATGATTGGCACATATACATTTATGATATTGATATCGACAGATGGATTTAAAAGGAAAGGCCATGAAAGCCATGGGATGACAAATTTTTTTTTGTATTCAACCTTCACAAATAACATACTGAGAGATTTACCAAAATTCGAGATTTAAGATTACTGATTTCATATTATATAAATGCATTTGGAAGAAAACGGAAAGTAGTGTTGGATGTAGGACTTCAGATTCTTTTTTCATTAAATTATATGTATTTCAAAGGTGATTTTCATTTTTTAGAGCTTACAACACTAGCTACTATTCAAGTAAGTGATGTTTGTATGAAAGTTGTATTAATCAAATTTTGCCAAATACAGTATATTGAAGTTTGATCCTATAAAAATGTAGCGTTCTACTATGTCAGAAAAATGATGGAAAAAACACGAAAGATGCTAGGTGAATTTCTGAATGCCAATGGGAATAAAGCAAAAGAATTATTTCTTATAACCTAACGCACTCATCATTATTGAAACTTTAAGCGTAAGCAAAAATCCATAGAGCCTAGCTTTATAAATTTAAGATATGTTACACGCATTATCAGAGTCTTAAATGGTCTATGTGCTCATAAAAGTCAAAGATATCACACTGTAAGATCACAGTATCATGGCCAGAGCGGCCGAGACACTATTTAACGTACCAGTTAAATATTATTCGCTGTAAGAAATTCATAAGACTATTTAAAGACTGAGCTGTTTAATAAGAGTAATTTTCATAAGCTGTTTGGTGAAACTTCTCTGTACCGCCAAAGGAATAATGAAATTCTATTAATGTTGGTTTCCTCAATAAAAACGACACGTGAAACAGACTTTACCCACCAGTGGCATTACTAGAAATACGTCCTTTAAATTTGTAGGAGCCAATTATTAAATTCCATATCACCGTACAAAACACTCTTGTCAAACCTCTACTCGGTTCGATATCTTTATGCTGGGACAATAGTGCTGTTCTTTATTATCCCTGTAAGCAGTATCAGGAAATGAAGTCAACCGGTAGCCAGGCACATAAAACCACAGCTCAACAGGTGTTCCCGTCAGCTTTCGGTGACTTCGTTCCTCTCTCTCTCCTCTTAATTTACTTTTGATGCAGCCGTCCTTCCATTATGCAGTTTATGTCCCAAAACCCAAGGATCATTGCCCCCCCCCCCCAACTTTGTACAGCCGGGAAAAGGGAGGTGAAAAACATTACTATGCTTTTTTTCATTTGTAGTGTATGTGACTCTTCATACAGCAAAATCTTCAATTATCAAATACAGTAGGATTTGATGAACTGATCTGTCCAGACTTCATAGGTTGCCCAATGTCACACTGTTCTGTGTTGGATTGTGTGAACTCACGTCGTTGTCATACAAATCATGACCTTCAAGCATTACGTGGACAAATTACCAAAACAAACAACCATGCCTTTTCGACATTACGTTTGATCCAACATGCTAGAAATACCTTCCATTTCACATTTTCAACGTGGATATACAGTATACAGCGCCTGCTCTAGCACTTATGCGGCACGGACAAAAAGACAAATTGCCGCCCCTTGAAGCTACACTTTGTTCGCGTGCTCTGTTCTCACACTTACAGCCAAAATGGCGCCCTGGACAAATGTCCGGGTTGCCATCCTTAGAGCGGGCCCTGATATACAGTATAACATATATTTCTTTCACATAATTCGTGGTACGGTATGTATTTAGAGGCGGATGATAATTTAGATATACTGTATTTCCTAATTTATTAAAAAGGAACATCCTCTATATACTTTTTAGGACACTGCCTAGTATCAGGGCCACTATTAGGGCACTATTAAGACCTTTCGAATTAAAAAGCATATAGTAGCCTAACCACTCGCCCAGGCTGCCCCCCGCCATGGAGCCCTGCCTACTATAAGAAAAGATCAGGCTCAAAACATTTTGTGGAATCCTGCTAATGATTCTTACCCTTCTGCAGATTTTATTATCTCGCTGCTCGTTCCACCGGGCCCTTCATCTTAAGTAATACTGTAGGTGAAAAAAAATAATTGCACGATGTTTAATATTTCATTCGGTTAAGTGGAATTATCTTCCTGTTAAAATAAGCGGAATTAAAGATGTAATTATTTTCCACCAAAGTGAACTAATACCTTGAAGTCCATCCATGGATCAAGGTCATTTGTTGCAGCTGCACCACAAGAAGCGAACTGCTTTACTTAAAGAATTTGTCTCTCTCGTTGTCGGGTTATTATTTATGGAGCTGGAAATTAGAGCCTTGTTTTCGGCAAAGGGTTTATTTAAACTACTTTCCTCAACCAGAATAAAATTTCATTAGTTAGTTTTTAAAAATAGACGATGTTTGTCCCCCCCCCCCCCAAAGAAGTTCGGACCATGCCAAACACTCTGTCTGGTTCCCTAATAAAACACACACGAACACATGGTATTGGATGCAAGTATGTATGTGCAAATTGCAAGTACAGAAGGTGTACCGGGTATGGCGGCTTCTACGTCGGATTCCACCAATTAGACGAAGGGTGGTCAACTTTTTCAGCACGCGAGTCAAATTTAAGAAATAATATTTCCTGCCAGGCCACACACCTAATTTTTTTGTTGAATTAAAGTAAACAAGCAAGCGTGTTGCAGGTTCGACCACAGAGTCGCTTCCCAGTATGCGAGATCATGGTCAAACGCTTGCTTGGTTGATGTCGACTCATGATGTAATGTTGTTTTGGTGATATATACAATAATTTTATGTTCATTTGACCTAGCTCCAGGGGTGTTGGCCACCCTTGCATTAGACGATTTGAACCTTTAAGGATGATAAGATACTGTTATTGTTAAATAACGCAGAACCCGCAGATCCGACCCCGCTACAGGCGGGATAAGGGTATGATGATGTATATGGGTAAAGTACCCAAAATCCGTCCCCTGCCCTAAATCCGTCCCCCCTTTAACTTTCAACGGGAGGGCTGTAGCCTTCAGAACAGCACATGGAAGCCTTCAGAACCATCCAGTTTACTACTGGCTCTGATTCAGTTGCTTTGTTCTGTTTTTAACTATTAAATTTTTCAAAAAATAGGTTTTGTGTAAATTTACTAAATTGTGGAATCGAACCTTAAACAGTTCTATTGACACTTCCGAGTAATTTTTTTTCATCATTTGGCAATTGATAATTAAAGATTGCTCCTTAAAGATTGTGTTCCAGTTGTCAGAACCATGTAGTTGAGGTTGTTTGTTCAAGAGATGGGACTTTTTCTTTTGTTATTGCTGGGATCCTAAATCCGTCCCTTTGAAATTCCCAAATTCGTCCCCGGGACGGATTTAGGACCCTCATACTGTATTGCTCTTTTTTACATTCTATAATTTCCCAACATCTTAGACTAGTATTGATTCATATATGATCACGTGTTGACCTTTTTATAATGTGTTTACCACTTCTATGCCTTCTTATTATAATGTAGTAGAGCTGAAGTTCTATGAAGAATATCATTCCAAAATTGATATTAGGCTATTTTATTTAAACAGTCAATAAAAAGTTTTCTCTCAAGAAATTTATTATGAGAGATGTCAACTGTGTTTTAATGAAATTTCCCATAAAAATAATTCAGTAGATGTTAGCTGGAAAGGGGGGACGGAATTAGGACACCTTTTTAGAAAAATCAAAATCTGCGTTCTTATAAGTTTTTAATTTTTTATGGTTTAGAAAGTTTTATTTAACAGCATCACACTAGCCATACAAGTAGGTAAGGAGTTGATAAACTTAAATCAGTTTTTAAATTATTTTTCCTGTAAATAATTTTCTCAGAATTGAAGATTTTGCTTAGGGGGACGATATTTGGGCACTTTACCATATATGTGAATGAGTTTGCGGAGGCTTACAATGGTACTGCTCTTCTCCCAGAGCATCACAAAGCCTAATGGTTTGCATGTCCGCTCTCAATAATATCAACGAAAAGTATGGTGGAAAACGCAATTCAAAAATAAATTTATGTTTTCTCAAAACGAAAATCCAGAAACTGCATGTAGTGGTTCTACTTTGAACAATTCTTCTTATTTTCATATGGTTAAGATATCAACTGAATTTCCGCATAAAAATGATAGGCTAAATTTATGCTCACCAGAGAAGTGAATAAAACCATGAATTTCAGTTTGTTATCAACTCCTAACATGCCATATTAAGTCGAGTGTTAAAATTTAGTATGTGAAAGCATGATTACTAATAATTTATAGACAATAATAATTCTTCCACTCACTACTCTGGCAATAAATGCAAACTTATATATTCCAGCTATTACACATGCGCAATAAAAGGACATTGGTGCTGCTGTTAAGGGCGACTAAACTCTTATTGCCTTTGGCAGAATATTAGTATGCATTACATAAATTAGATGAAATTTAAATTTCGAAAGTACATCAACTTTTATTATTTCAGGCAGCTTATTAGCGCCTCTTAAACCAAATAAAATAATTATAGAGTCTGGATAACAAAGGATGTCAAAATTATAGAAAACATAATCCAGACCAGAGATAATAAATGACAATTTCTTACCTTAGATGCATGATCTTTCATATTCAAGCGCAACCTTCTACGAGAAACTTTTAAAGCATATCCAAGGTTACAATCAAACTCATAAATCTGGAAGTAAAACCAATCTTCTGTAAGAATTCGTCCACATACCTTCTCATACTTGAAAATATTGAAATAAAAATATAATAAGGGGAGAAGTTAATTATGAGCACACAGTGAATAGCAAAAAATATCTTTTTAAACTACGATGAATAATTTTTTATTAACTTCGTCTAGACGCAGACTTTTCAAAAACATTGTATCTATAGATACGAAAAAGTTGTTCATCAATATCATTATCTCTAAAAATTCCGCTTTACATGATTAAAAAAGTATATCAAAAGAAGTGAGACGCAATTTACTATCTCATGCCATATAACATTATATATAAATTTGATTTTCATATTTCAATTTATACTGTATATGAAAGGTTATACATACTCTTGATTATCCGGGAGTGGATTAATCGGGATGCGGATTATCTGGGAGATACAGAGCAAATCCAGGGGACTTTAATGCTTCCTCTACCTGGTTAACTACTGTGGTTTTAAGGAAACGTATGGAATTTGTCAGATCACCATTCAAGGAGAAAAACTAAGCAGTGATAAACAAGCAGCTAAAGACTTTATACCACAATTTCAGCATTACTTAGAAAAGGAAGATTAAATCTACCATGCTAACGAAACAGGATTATATTGGAATTATTAATTTCCCATTCATCCTGGATAATCCAGAGCCTACTGTAGTCATAATGGGCCAGAGCAGTAAAAAAAGAATAAAATAATATAATCGGGTAGTTGATCGTCATCATTATGCCCTTGTCCCGCCTATGGTAGGGTGGTGTCTGCAAGCTCTAGTCCTCTACTCCCGCTTATCTTCCACCAGATCCCTATTGACCCCAGACCACCTGCTGTCTGCTTTGGCTTCCGTCTACCCTGGATTCTTCCAGTAGCCTGATTTCCCTTAATGAACCTAACCTAGCCTCTTCCCCCTCCTCTCTTTTCATAACATGCCCATGAATATGAATATGTAAACCTTTGTGACAGATACCTTGCTAGTGAGATTTTTCATGCTAGACCCATATGCCTAGATTCCCACCAGCACCCTAGCAACACCTTTGCCTTTCGCACCCATTCCAGCCGCTCCACCCCAGAACCCATCACCCCCAGAACCTCTTCCAATGTGGGCAGGATCACATGCCTGACATCCTCCACTTGATCCCCACATAATTCACAGCCCTCCTCTCCACCTGTGATCTTTGCCATCCTCTGTTTCTTCTCCAGTGACCCAGCTCTTGTCCGAAACAGAAGTGAGCTCTCCCACGTATTGTCACAGATTACCTCCCTCTCTATTTTAAGCTTGTTCCCATACACCCTCAGCGTTTTCTTTGCCGTCCTTCCCTCCATACTCTGTCGCCACTGCCCTAACCCCCAGTCCTTAACTTTGTCATGTATTAGTCTTTGCAGTGTTGTTGCCCCCTCCTTGCCCTCCCTGGGTTGCAGTGTTATGCCTATATTCTTTGACATCCTGTTTACCCTCCTTTCCCAGTTGGCAGATACCCTCATGTTGTTTACCCATGCATTGACCTGCCATACTGGATTTTCCTTCTCTAGACCCCAGATCCTGCATAGGTATATCAACTTACTAATCATTTCTTTCACTTCAAATGTAGACCACCCCATGTCCCCTTGTATTGCTTCAACTGCTGTAGACCTATTTTCCCCTAAGGCCATCCTACCTAACCTTCTTTGGGCTACTTCCATACAGTCCATTACACTCCATACCACTTTATTCTATTTTCTGTCACCCTTTCCGCATTGTTCCCCCACTCTCAAATTACTGTTAACACACTCATTCCTAATTCTATCGGCGTTTACACTCCACCTATGTACTGAAGTATGTGCATTTCTGTGGCCCTATAGAACTTCACCATCGGCCTTCCTGTTACTAGCCGATCACAGAGGACTGAATCTATGCAATAGGACAGTTCAACAAAATAACATCACACAGTGGTGAATCTCAATATATATAAACTATAAACGGAATGCAATATACTGATTTAGTATTGTAGTATGCGAGCAGCAGTTATACTAGTGTTTTATGTCAATTTGTCATCAGACACATCCAAATGCCTAATACTAGTGAGTAAACCAGACGCATTTGCAACTAAAAATAATGAAAAGAGAAAGATGTAATTTGATTAATATGCAAGAGGTGATACTGAACGTGTCAATTTGTTGCCTGAATTATTTTCTCAAAGGAAAGGAAAAAGGAATCATAAATGAAGAAGAAAGCTGTGATAATTTAATATAAAATTTTTAATCCAGAAAAAACAAGGTAGGCATTTTTATATGGTTAACGGGCAATACTCCAACCCAATACAACGTTGTTTTTATAGTAACTCTGGATTGTTTATCCAACAAAATTGCAACTTACAACCCGAACTTGGCTTAGCTTTCATAAAGTATTCTGCCTTTGGAGGCCAACACTTTGCATATTTAATACCAATCAAATTGATTATTAACTCATGGTGCCTCAATGCTAAGTCAAATAAACATACAGTATGCATTTCGATCTCATGAGATGTACTGCTTTCAGCAAAAAAGGACGAATGATAGGAGGACGTGAAAGAAGAAAAGACAAAAAGTTAAGTCTACCTAAACACCATGCACTTACAACGTATTAAAATACGTTTTACTATGTCTTGGGTCACCAGGTTGATTTTCACGGGTTGGGTAGTAAGCCAAACAGCTATAACAGTCCGAACCCTTAGGAGGATGCTCGCCAGATGAGGAGATGAGTAGAGCAGTACTGGTGTAGAGGATGTAGGAGAGGGGAAATTTGCAGGGCTTACGCTGCTTAACTTCGGTGACCTCACGAGAACTGCTGTGTCCAACGCAACATTGTTGCACTACACTACACCAGCTGCAATGCCCTACACTACACACTTGAACCGCAATATACCGTGAACGACATAATATGTACGTCATCAATGACTGAATAGAATTTAATACAATCCCTTGCGGGATTTTTGGGTTGCAAAAGAAAATTCGGGAGAATTTTTGCTTCAATAACGAAAGATGCTTCAGTTTGTGAAACGCGGATTACAACTGTGTGCGCTTGCCTCGCTTCACTGGACGTTGCTTTTCGCCATAGTCGTGAAGATCTTTGTACTGTAGAAATAGCTGTGAAGTCCTAATATCACTGAATTACAGTACAAGTAATGGGCCGGCCACATACCAGTGCTACCACAGCCAGAGATCTTCCTCAAGGCCCGCTTAAGCATTTATGCTTCTCCCAACAAAAGAAAAACTGACTTTCTCTCGACAGACTTGTAGGGGAGCGGCGAATTGCGTTGGACACACCAGTTCTCGTCTGATCACTGAAGTTAAGCAGCGCAATCCCAGCTAGTACTGACATGGGTGGCCACTTGGGAAAACTGGGTACCGCTAGTATCCAAAAATCGTCGCATTAGTGTAGTGTCTGCAGTCTCTGCATACGAACTACACTGTGGACGGGGCTCTAACGACCTTGTAGTTGAAGGGCCCTAAAACACCAACAAGTTGTTTTGATTTGTTTCGTGTTTTGTTTCGTTGGTGTTTAGGGCCCTTCAACTTCAAGGTCATTAGACCCCCGTCCACTGCGTAGTTCTAATGCAGAGACTGCACAGGCACTACACTAATGCGACGGTTATTATTGGGTATTAGCAGTACTCAGTTTTCTCATGTTAGCACTAGTTGGGGTTACGCTGCTTAACTTCAGTGATCAGACGAGAACTGGTGTGTCCAACGCAATGAGCCGCTCCGGATTTGTAATGAGACAGGGATTAAGTGAACCAAAAGCAGGCCCAAGTGGTATCCCAATAAAACGTGCAAGACAAGATATCTGTTAAAAGACACTCTACATAAGTGAAGTTATTTATACTAATTGGGTATTTATTGCATAAAAGGAATATTTGGTTATTTTTTGGTTATGAGAACGGATGTGTTAAACCGCAAAGTAATCTGAATTTTAACCTGGAGCAGCTCGCACAATATCTAAAAAATGTGAGATGTTAATTAAGTGAATACTTGAAGTGAAAAGAAGTCAGTCATCATTTGTCATTTAATACACTCCAATTTTCAACGTATTCCCCTTTTCTTCAAAATAGAGTGATAACTTATTGAGTAGAGTTTCTTAGCCCAAAGAGTGGGATGTGAGACTTTTATCAGGTCACTACTTTTTTATCGTTTACTGCATTTTCTGAAGCTAAATTAGAATATTTTTGCAAACAGGGAGTCAATGTGTTTACGTGAATACTAGATAATGTAAAATGTTGAGCTCTTTTATTTGTTTTTCTAGTGGCTTTCTTCGTTGTAGATAGAATGCACAGTTTGCCACAAAACCATTGGCATACCATGAATGCACAAGAAGAAATCATCTGCCATCCAAATAAAGATCTTGGGGTATAAATTTAGGAAGACCATTTCCGCAATTACGGCACATTTCAGTCATATGCTTTTTGCGCTAAACTGATAACAGCTCTCGGCTCTTTTTTTGTCAAATGCGTCTTAGGGTGTGAAGCTATTCACATACGGCATCTTAATTCTGTGGAGACCTTTCGGCTAATCAATGATCGATAGTAAGTTGTGAACAATAATTTCAGAATTAAATGTACCTAAAAACTATAAAAAGTTAGTTTACAATGTGAAGAACAGAAGTTTCAAAAGCAATATTAATTCATCGCAATAGGTCTTCTGTCAATTTATAATTCAAATCAACTGAGTTTCATGCATAACAGCAAATAAGTAATTTTACCAAAAAACGACGTCTGGGACTAATCTAGTAGCTCTTTGATCTGAATCCATGAACTGAGTAAGCAACCTTTATTTATTAATTAAATATGATCCACAACATCAATCGATTCTTTGAATGCATAGCAATACATTTTTCTTACATTTCTAATTATTGCTATGCTTTAAAAGTCCTAATGGAATTTGGATTTTGACATAAATTGATAATGCTAACGGCAATAGATAAAATCTCAAATTCAGAAAAACATCAGCTAAATCCAATTACGTGTAGTTTAGACCATGCTTAGTTTCGGTGGTGATGCTGAGAGAATTTCATAGATAAAATCGCGATAATTTGAAAATGATTTGTTTGTCAGGAAAAAAAAACCATTCAAATCAAAATTTAGCTCTCCCTCCCCCCGCAATCCCCTTCATGATATAAAACTGTATCTCTTAAAAGGATCCACAAGGATATAAAAAAATGTTTTGCAACTAACAAATTATATGGGAGTAAAAGAAAGACTTTAGTGTGATATGCAAAGTAAATCGATATCAGTGTATTATATTGCAGTTGAATGCAACGGTTCAATGGGAATTTCTGTCAGGGAAAATCTAAAAGAAGCTGACGATAAGGCGACATCGTCCACCGTTAAACTAAATACAAAATTTGTATTGTTGAGCATAATATTTACTGTCAGAGCATGATAAATATAATAACTTTCTTCTAATTTGCTTAAAAATTGTATATCTACATCATATATACAGTACAAGCGTTATCGATTATGAATTTAATTAAGGTAATCACGCGTTTGTAAAATTATAAACTGTGTGCTAATGCTTTTAACCCGCCTCG
Source organism: Trigoniulus corallinus (assembly GCA_013389805.1). Taxonomy (NCBI): domain Eukaryota; kingdom Metazoa; phylum Arthropoda; class Diplopoda; order Spirobolida; family Trigoniulidae; genus Trigoniulus; species Trigoniulus corallinus. The sequence continues at coordinate 21,184,712 of JAAFCE010001036.1, forward strand.
GTGACGCAATGGGTAGCACACTCGGTAACTGCGTTAGTAGCTCTAGGTATTCCATACTGGACCGAGGTGGGTTGGCTTCTTTCGGGTGAGTTGTTGTTGTTTATTGGTGTTTTAGGTCCCTTCAACTACAAAGGTCATTAGAGCCCCATCCACAGCATAGTTCTTATGCAGAAACTGCACAGACACTAAACTAATGCAACGATTTTTGGGTATTAGCAGTACCCAGTTTTCCCAAGCGGCCACCCATGTCAGTACTAGCTGGGGTTGCGCTGGTTAACTTCACTGATCAGACGAGAACTGGTGTGTCCAACGCAATTCGTCGCTCTCTTTCGGGTGAGAGAGAGGCCTCGAGTGCGCCTCTTTCGGATGAGAAGTAAAACAGAGGTCCCGTGTGGTGCACGATGGCATTTACACGTAAAAGAACCCTCTCTACTATGTAGATCAGGCAAAATTTCCAGGTGTAGGAGGAATTCCCCAACGAACAGTTGACCGACAACAAATAAGCCAAGACGTTGCAGCTTTGATCGGCAGCCGGCTGTAGAAAAAAACTGTCCAACATATTGCCTTTGTGTCCATTCAGAGGACAATTGGGGAATTGAAATGATACAAAGGAGGGCTGCGAGAATTTGCTGCATCGCTTCTCTCATAGGTTGAACGTCTCAGACATGATCACGGAATTAGGGTGGGATTCACTACATCAAAGGCGAGTATCTGACAGCATTAAGCTTTTTCACAGACTGTTGAAATTTGGGTATGAGGGTACTCCAGGGGGCAGCTTATCCCTGGCAGACTTTTGGGAGAGAAAGGATCATCCTTACAAACTGAAGGAGGTCGGGGCACGAACAGACTCGTATTACTAGTCTTTTCTTCCAAGGATCATTCGGCAATGGAATTCTCTCAGTGAGGATAATGTGAGGAAGTTTCTGCAAGAAGGTGCCATTATAGCAGGTATGCAATATTTGGCAGAATAGATGTTATGCTTCAGGTTCCTTGGGGATTCGAAATGGTTGTAAATTAGGAATGAGAATCATTCTCTCAACTGCCAATTTGGCCTAGCAGGGCTCCTTACAGTGTATTCCATTGGAATTAGACATAGATGGGTATCCGACCTTGCCATAGGCGGGAAAAGGGTTAGGAGTTGCTTTTTTGTGCATGATAATGCGTGATAACGTGTCTAAAATACACCAACCCTTCAATCATATCATCATCATCATCACACCCTTATCCCGCCTATGGCAGGGTCTGCTCCCATCCACCCCGCACGCCATCATGTCCCTTTGTACAACCTGCTCCCACGTCTGCTTGGGTCTCCCCCTGCTCCTGATGCCACCCACCACTTGCTGCCCCATAATATACCGCGTGAGCTCCTCCTCCCCCCTTCGCATCACATGCCCATACCACCTCAGCCTACCCTTCCTCATCTTCTCCGCAATCTCTCCCACCCCCAAGCTGCCTCTGACATACTCAATAAAGTTTGTAATTAAATAATGAAATGTTTAATCTATTAATTGTGAACATTTCATAAAAGCATGATTAATTTTTATCATGCTGTCCATTAGAATTATGAAATGCTTTGAAATCCACCAAGAAGTCAAATGTATATTTTTAGTCAATAGTTTTTTTTTAAATTTATAACTAATATCAAAGAAGATAATATATATAATTTGAAGTAATACGTTCAACGAAATGATTTCTTAATTACGTTACATTAATTTCTGTCTTCGGTTGAAGCACTGATTTCGTTACAATGGAATCTTTTTCCCCATTTTCTGAGCTTGTTAAGAAAAGACTGCATTTGTTGAATACATTTCCAAGAAGTAAGCTATTAAGGGAGAGAAATAATCTTTCTGGTGCCACAACAAATCTGTCAGTAGACTTCCCATGTATTTTTTATGGGTTTTAAGCATCGTCGACTTTACCAAATGCCAGATACTTGAATGTGAACAATTCAAATGCAAAACAAAGTCATAATTTTTCTGTCACTCTCTTACAATCTGTTTTCATTATTTCATATAATATAGTACACAATCTGAGACATAATAACAAAGCCCACGAGACACAGTCCTGAATAAGTATATACTATTGCATTTTGATGCTACAAATTTTTTTTTGGTTTCTTTTATTGTTTGTAGGATTCAGCACTGTGATTTTTAATTTATTTTGTTTATTAACTGCAATAATTTCTGTTTCTTCGATCTACTGCATAATTAATTAATTTTAACGGCAACAATAATTGTTATTTTTTATAAAACAACACTAGCCGTATTGGGTTACAATTCACAATTTAGGATGAAGTGAAGCGCGTAATGAAATGCTTGAGATGTGCAGCGATTAATAAAGAATTGAGTTTAATGTACTTAATCAGTTCATATAATGTATACTTCTGCAAGTATTATGCATATTTATGAAGTGAAATGTAACAGCAATATATAAAATACGTGTCACAACCATTTTTCACCTACTAGTTTCTGTTGATTATCAGCGTCAACTTAGCAGTTGAAATTATGCACCTTTATATAAATGGTAGCATCCGAAGAAGAGAGAGAGAGGGAGACAAAATGTGATTAAATTAAATAAAACATGAAGACATTTAGTCTCAAACGTATAATAAAAATGTGAATATTTAATAGGAAATTTGTCAACCAAATTACAAAAACTCCATCACGTCTCTGATTGAAAAATTAAACAAAAATTTGAATTAGCACCGCTGTTTTTAAATAGTTTTATCTATTTTAATTTTACAGGTTATAATTTCGTTTGAATGTCTGTTTAGAAAAGCAAATCGTGCTTCACAAATAACACGCCGTTTATAATTTAATAAGTTTGCTTACCATACACAGATTTCTTTTAATCGATGGATTTTTAATTTGTATCTTATATGTTTTCATATGCATATAATGCAGTCATAAACGCAGGAGCTACTCGATCAGGATGGTACAAGAAATTACTTTGTCACGACGAAAGAAAATTAATTTTTTCCTTTCATTTCTATTCAATAAACAACAGGAATTTGCATGCCGTACTCTTTTGAATTTCAAGCCATAGTTTGACTTTTCATTAAGAGAAAATGTACAAAGACTCGAGAAAATCAAACAGAATAATTAAAGTAGAATTCAATCAACGTATTCAACACAGCAAATATTTATCTATGATAAAAACAAATACTCGAAATAAACCAGCAGCTTGTGCATTGTGATGTTGCTACCTTAATTTATAATTAATAAGCTGGGTCAACACTATGTAGTAGAGCTCCACCTCCCCACGTGAAATGTGAAAGAAGCTAATAGCCTCGGGATGGCTAGCAAATTGGATGACTGTATAATTATTTAAATAGCTAGTCTTTAGTAAGAGAATACTGTATTAAGAAAGTCATTACTTTTCATAACAGTAGTACTAGTTTCCTTGAAGTTTATATTCACTCAATGTTTTTTGGTGTTGACGTTGGAGATGGCCTATTGTACCTTCCGCAAATGACTTGAAGGAACAGACTGCGATGACAAAGAGGGAACAGTTTCAGAAAATTAATGGTAACGAATAGGTGACTAAGACAAGCATACACACTGAGGATGGAAAACATCTTAAGGAGGGGATGGGAGGAGACCTGGTTTCATTGGCCTCATTACATTTCAATGACTAAAAATAAGTCTGGGATCAATATGTTTGATAACTACTGCCCCAATGAAATCAATCATAGATTGGGAGTTTTGAAGTAATACTGACTTATTAAGATCGATTCGGTGCAATAAACCTCTTCACTTGAGTTACACAGCAAATTAAATCATCAAAATATGGATAGCGTCCGCAATCTTGTAAGTAGCAATGTTGCACCTGGCTCTCTCATGTAGCTCGTCAATCAATTTGAATTCTAGTCTGGCAGGCACTGTTTAGTCTTCAGGTTAACAAGTCTTCCACGTAATAATAAGAATCAAAGATGTCTTTCAGGTATATGTAAGTAGGTGTATGAATACTTAAGTATGTGCATATCTTTTTTATTCTTTTTTTGTGTGATACAACTCAGCTGTCGCTTTTAGAAACGAGAGGTGTATCAAGACTGGCTCTTTTTCATCGCCCGAAGAAGCATGCATCCTGATTTGCCGACTGAATCGACACCTGCATGTATCAGCGAAGAAAGGACGTCACCCATATTACTAAATGATAGCTGCTCTGTCTGCAACTCAGGAGGAATCTATATATGAGGTGTACATGCAAGGAGAGTGACTGCCTGAAGAAACAATTATTGGAAGTCAAATTTAGAGGAAAATATCACAATGTTTTTGCAACTCCAAAGCAGTGATTAAATTAAAACTTTGAATCTGCTAGTAGAGAAGTTTACAACATGAAGATGCTACAAAAAGTGAATGCAATTGTCTTATTGTGAATCATTGTAGTAGTTTATAAGACGCCATCATCCGTAAAATAACCGCTGCCCCTTTTTTCCCCAAGTACGTATTTATTTCTAAGCATAAAAAAATAAATTGTATCACGTAAGTCTAAAGAAGGCATATTACTCTAAGAAGATTAAGCGTGTTTGAGTATGAATTTTCGGTCAAAACAGGACGAGACTAGCATACGAACAGAAATTTCAAACTCAACATTTAGTAAGAAAGAAAAACAAACAAATGTTAGTTATGCTATTCGCGTGATGTGTTCAAAAAGAAAGGATAAATCTCAACAAGGATAGTTTTGCCAATTGATTGTATCTGATTCTGAGCTCAAAGTGAAGATGCTAAAATGACTACTACCATATTTTAGTAACCTGATGATAACAAACTGTATGACCACTGCGTCAAACTGTAAGTGAGAAATAAATGTCAAAATGCACTTAGAAACACTTATTTTGTTTATGTGCGAGTTCTCACTATTTAATCTTAATAACAGAAAACAAACACAAAGCTAAATACAACATGGCAAACAAGTTTAAATTGCTGAATGATTACGTTTCCATTAGAAATATCATTAGAATAAAGATGAAAGCATTTTCTTTGCTTCCAATTGTTCTTATCAAGTACGCAAATGAAATTTCATTTCTAGTTTGCACTCAGTAAGAGGTCTATATGTTAAATGAAATTTCAGAGAGAAATACTACTCCGTCAAATGTGTAGTGTTAAATTTCCAAATTATATTTAAAGTTAAGGAATGACAGGAACAAGCATATCATATTCGAGTGCTTGAAATCCATAGACATTTGTTAGTTCATTGGAGAAGTTCTTAAAGTCACTATTTCAAATGAAGATGAGCTAACGTTGCAGTTGAACGCCAATTCACAATCATCATCATCATCCCCACACCCTTATCCCGCCTGAGGCAGGTGCACTGAACATGCTCTTGACTGGCGGCACCCCAGCCAGACGTCTGGAACCCGCAGGAATATTTGGTTCGGAAATTTGTTCCAGTATCACATTATACAACTAAGTTAGAACTTTGGCAGGAAAATTAATGCTTTGTTGGCTATAATATTGCATGATGTCTACCTATTGCACAGTAACAATAGGCAACAGGAATATTCTAGACCGCATGCGGGGAAGTTGAATGGCACTTCAAGATTGAAAAAATGCTACTATAATTATGATTATTAATAGTATTTAAAATTTCAATGGATTTTTCAAGCTGTAATAATATAAAAGGTCATATGTAAAATGTATAAATAACATATGCCACTGATAAAAAGACAAAGTAAAATTAAAATTTTGGTTCTAAAAGATGACATAAATCAATAAAAGTTGTCTCAACTCATCTGAATTTTGAAATGGTTGACAACGATTCTAGGTAAAAAAGGTTATCTATATGCAAAACTGGGGAAATTGAATCCCTTTTCTTTCCATGTTTCTTTATCCAAAAAAATAATTCTACCTTAGATGTCTAGAGAAACAAATGAAATATGTACGTCATATATACAATACACTCAGAATCGTATTGTTTATTGAATTATTTGTCCCATTTCAAATATGAGAGTGCATTATTATGTATGAGAATTTTCATGAATATCAAATGATAAAATGAATAGCTTACCATAAATTCACCCGAATAACCATATAGGCAGTGTGTAAAAGACGGTGTGTCTTAAATTTTCAAGACGTAATTTTCGTTAATGAGTTTATATACAATTTTTCTAAAGTAACGGTACTACTACTGTGTATGTACTGCTACAAACCTAAAAAACCACATATTTTATGATGTTCAAACAAGCAGAAATCTGAATAAAATGAAACAATTTCTGTTCTCTATTTCCCATTTAAGAAATCACTTGGAAACAGATTTTTGTAGGAATATTCTTTACGCAGAAACGAATAAAATTCTGGAGTTACAATTTCTTGCACTAGATACAGGCGGAATTAATTGGGTATTATCAAGGTTATTCTGCGATTCTGTTAAAACAATAAACATTTTAAAATAAAAAACATGACCTCAATTCAAAGAAGTACTGAAACATACTGTTATATAAGAAGTACTGCTGTATTTTTTTAAATTAAGACGTTATTGAATTTACAGTATTTTTCTTCTCTATCCCGGAAAATGTACGGAAAATACAAATTCATGTTTAAAGCCAAGAGCTATGGTTGTCTTATATTTGCTAAGAAGCAAGACAAATAAATTATGACGGTTCAGAAAAATGATATCAGTTCATTACCAATAATACAATTTCGAAATAAATTATTTGTTGGTGCAATTTCATCTAAGATCGCAATCCTAGCATTGAGCTGTTATGAGTAAGAAAAACAGGACACCCTGACAATGTTGATAGTATCTTGCGGTCCATAATGGATATTAACTTTTGAACAATATGATACGTGGAGCAATTTCAAAAGAAGATGATGAAGAAAAAAGCCAGGCAGTGAATATCCCTTTATAAGTCGCCTTAGATTAGAGTAAGAAAAAGTGCCAAAACACAGTAAGGAAATCATAAAGCATTATGGTCATAGACTGCGATATATCACTGACAAAACGACGCATGAAAAACACTGAAAATCATAGAAATCAATGCATTGATGTAATATCAAGTGGCATGAGAAAAGACAATAGGAAATTCAAGACCGTCAATTATGATGAATAGTGGACGATACAATATGACATTTCATACATTAGTTGCTCGATCAGATATAAACATTCCACAAAATCAATACTGACCTGGATTTAAAAAATCTATTTCACCTCCCACCCTTACAACATTTGTAGGTTGAAAGTTTCTTTATAACATAAAAGCCTATGGTTAATTTAATATTTAGTTGAGAGCCGGAATGATTGAAGTCTACATCTTGAAGATTTCAAGACATCCGCCAAAAAATCAATTTATATTAGAAAAGCTCTTTCCATCATCAAGTTCATTTGATAAAATAAGAAATTCTTAATGTGTTTTTTAAGTTTTAGGACAACAGATTCTGTAAATGACATAAAGCTCAAGTTAGTGAGCATCTTTTAGGTGGAAAACTTTAACAATCTACTCACGTCAATAAGACATTTATAATTCAAAAACTGCAATTTCACCGAATCATTTTTCATTTCACGTAAAATAATACTTTACTGCTCCAGAAGTAGGTTGCTGACTGCACTACAAAATATCATTATATTTAATTTATCGCATCTCAAATTGAAGATGAGAAAATGAGAACCAATGTGAAATAATGATTTTATGAAACAAAATTCTCTGGAAATCTTAAGTGATTTCTAAAATGAAGATGTTGATTAGAGACGTACATCAAGCGCTATATTTATAACTACAGTATTTCTATGTAGTGGAGCTATATTTAGTCTCTGAAATCTGTGTTTAAAAGAAGGTGTAACTAAGGATTTGAGTTTCAGAGTTAATTTTCCAAAAGAGGTACTACGTTGAGAAAGTCACAATCCTAAGAAAATTGGATACTCCTAAAAAGGAGATTACAAAGAAAACGACGGTTGATCATTATTTTATCACCACTATTATTTTTAATACTTTCAATCTGTCATACATTTATTAATGTTCAATAACTACGTGTTCTTAGGTTATTTTTCATTTTCACTCTTCAAAATAGGACGCTACTTTTAAACGTTGACACCATTGCAGTTAAGAAGATTCGACGTTAAAAAGATATATGTTGAAAAGGTCCTAGGTACGAATAATACATCTACTTAAGTTTAAGTGAGGAAAATGATAAATAACAGTGCCGAATAATATTTCATTGAGGATTTCCTGGCAATGCTTTATTCAAACCAGTGAAATTTCCTCCACGTTAAATCTACAATCTAAGACTTTTCAGGCATTATTACTTGATATGATTTTTTCCCCATAAGTTGGCAGCTTATTTAAATGGCTTTGAAATATTTGGCCATTAAAAAATCAATTTTTTTCTGGCCTTCTTCGCTTAACAAAAGTGTTTTCAAGCTTCAAAATGATTAATTACACGTATGCCATCTATCATCACAAATCAATTTCGCGATCAGTTATTATATTCATTTACTGGTTTACCAAACTGAATCATCACGTTTAATTTATAAAAATTCATTGTACGAGAGATATTCAATATCTCATCTAAGAAGCATAATCACATTTTATAAGCAATTGGCGTCGTCAACAAAAAAAAATATGCCCATGTCAATCGAGAATATTTTTCAACATTATTATTAATTTAATTCAAGCCCGTAATAAGGGAGTGAAGGGACCTAATTTCTGCCTTACTCCCTCAAACTCTTTTCGTGCATATAGCAGTGGTTATCCCCTACATGACCTAGATATCCTGCCAGGCACAGACAATCGTATTCTCTCCTTACAGGCATTCGTGGATAACTATCGAAGAAGATTCAAGAGCTTAAATATTGCTCATTAATGAAGTAATATCAGCAAAGCTAAGAAAGAACTGAAATAGATTTTAATGCCCATATTGTTCTAGACAAATACTTTTAATAGCGTTAAAATATTGAGTAATATGATGAAAATAATATCTTAGAAGATTGCACTAAGAGAATAGACAAATTCACATATACAGTATCTATTGTAGCAAACAGGAATCTGTTTAACCCAAGATAGATTACTCTCTCTCTAGAAATCTAAAAAGAAAAAAATGTCCTGAGGGCTTGTCATATCTTTATTTAATATTCAAGATCCTTAGTTTAATGATTACCGTGATTATCTTAATGCATCGTGCATCAGATTTTATTTAAACTTCAAGCAACGCCACATCAGTAATGACGTTTTACGTACTGTCTCTCTTTCTCTTGGAATGAAGCCGTGAATGTCAATCCTAAATTTGGCATTGGTTGGAATAAATAGTGATAAACTGACTTAGACAGTTGAAAATTACACCCCAGAGAAAGGCAGCTTCTACCTTCTCTCTTTAACATTAAATTTGTCAAGACTGGTGGGATATTGATTCTTGAGCTTCTTAACTGAAGACACCATACAATGCCAAAAGACCAAGGGTTGAGTGATAATAAGTGGAAGAAGAAAAAAGGAGAAGGCGGGGAATGGGATGAGGGGTGAAGGATTTGCGCTAACAGTATCTATGTGAACGAGGAAATGAAAATGAGTGAAAATGGATAAAAATAGCCTCAAATCTTGTTGAAAAGTCTGTTTATATAAATTTCACTAGGGACGAGAAGGTCCCATAACTCCTTCACACAATTTCTTATTCAGTACGACTAGGTCCGTCTTGCTCTATTTCTATCTCTTTCTGATCAAATCCAAGTGTCTGAGTGATAATCTATTCTGAACCATTCGCCACTAAATTGTGGTCATTGAAAGGAGAACATTTTGGACAGTTTTAAAACACACTATTACTCCTTTTTTTTTCTTTTCTACAAAAATACTTATAATGCTTCATGGTGTACGTACGGCACGAAGACTATAATGTTGTACCTTAACTTAATAATGGACGTCAATTAGATGAGAAAGAAAAAAAATTACGATACCTTTTTGTGTACATACTTTAATCACAAAATGGTTTTTGCAAATCCATTCACCCAGAGTAGTGCAAACACGTACTTTTTTTTCGGAAAGAACGTTTGATATTTAAACTAATTTTTTTGGTCACACTTTTTGGTCACAATTTTTTTGGTCAGAGTGGCACACGTTTCCACATTTATAGTGATGTGCACAATGAGATTTCAGTATCGTGAACTCAAGTATATGATTCTTGAACTCGTATTCCCTCGAACTTTGACTTTCCTGGTTTCTTTTCCAAGAAAGAAGATACTTAAGGAAGATACTGTAAATACCTTAGTGGAGATGCACACATCACCTTTATCTTACATTCTGCAGCAAATATTTGAAGCAAACTACAGGCAGCCAATATCGGCATAGTCGGAAAACTAATTGGCTACATGACTTATAGGACAGTAGTATTTTAAAAGACAAAATTTGGTGAATTCTACTAAGTAGTGTGTAGCTCAGCATGAATTTTTCTAGATCTTTCTGGTTTTCAATATAGTGACAATAGGCCTACATCCTATCAGAAACTCTACAATTGTGCCTCACACATCTTCAACTCTGACAACGAATTCAATTTTCCTCTTATATTGCATTAAATCTAGCGTTTAATAGAAATGCATTTAAAAACTGTTACAGACATTTAGTGTAACATAACATGCCGTATCTTTCCATTTCGACTTTATCATTCGCAATTCAATGATAAGAAAAAATTAGTAGACTTTCTTTAACTCAACTGCAAGATGTACTACCAGATGTGTTGTATAAAGTTGAAAAGGAATAAAAACTTTTAACAATATATCAAGGAAACGAATAATACAAAACGTTTACAATCATACAGACTGTAAAATGAGACATGAAAATGAAAAAATAAGGCTACTACAGTAAAAAAGATAGAAAAACTGCAGACTGAAAAAAAAACGAGACAGTAAATTCCACGAAGTGATACTATGAAGAGTTTAAAAGGACGATGATGATATCTTTGATTAATTCGGAATTACAAGATAAACACCAAATTTGAACATAAAGAGTCTTGACAAATTGATTTCACAATAAAACTTGGTATATAAAATCTTTAGAGCGATGTAATTACTGCATCTCTTTGTTGTATTCATCAGACACGATGATGTTTTTTTATTATAACTGCGTGAATTGCCGCACTTTTAAGAAAATTCACAATCTCTCCTGATTATAATATTGAATTCTTTAATTGAAATCATGGTGCTTCGAGGTAGCATCATAAGTAATTAATTTTATCTATTCATTACGCTCTTTATTCAAAAACATTTTTTCTCATTATTAATTACATTTGAGGCAAAAATAATGATAAATAAGCACATTTCTGCATTATATGTTAGGTACTGTTTCTAACGAAACCATTTTTAAAAGTAAAAAGTTAGAAATGGGATTTACATTTTACTACTACCAATTTCTGCGTATTACAGCACGAATCCCTTGCGGGTTACAACTATAATTTGCAGGAAAAAAAATTCATGGATAAATATCATGGTCGTCTTGGGGGATGAATGAATATAACTAACGACCTGAGATAAGATAATGACATGCCTAAATAAATAGAGATAGTATCTTCAAGTCAAATGCAAAACCCAAACAAGGTCATCTTGAAACACTGATACTTTAAAATGAATACTAAATAATTTTAGAGAAGAAAACTTACTCCTTCCAAAACTCGTTATATAGGCTACTGTAGATCAACTGACGTTATCGTTTTGAAGATTTCTCACTATTGACAGGAAAAGCAATCATATATGGGAAATGCTTTATATCCCCAGAAAATCTTATGAACACCATACTTGGCTTTAATAAATTAATATATAGTTCACTTAAACAAGTCTGTCTTCAATCAAGTAACGCAATGGACATGTGTTTGCTGCTGATAAACCCTGGTGATAGTGCTATTTTATTAATTCCTAACTGAACTTCAAGAAAAGCGCATCAAGCCATTTGTCAACTTATCTAGAAATGAAAATTTTGCAGCTTCAAGTCTTAATGGCGTCTTTATGGAAATTAGTTTCAGGTCAGTGTAAATTTAAACTCTCCAGACATTCAAGCTCTTCTATACAGATCTTCGAGTCAATATTTGAAAGTTTCATGCGTCCACTTTCAAAAATTGATTACAGCTTTTATAATCCTGAAATATTATTCAAGTGCTAAGTTTAAGATCCACCAACAGGCCAACAAATGGTAGTGCTAACTAGTCATTGAGAGACATAATTACTAGCGGGAGGCATTTGTAGATTCTAACAAGTATATGTTGAAGGAGCATCCAGAAAGAATCCGAGGTTCAACTGAAAAATAGGTTCCTTGTGTTCCATGCATACCTACACCTAGCCCATCAGGCTTTAAATAGCTGGAAGGTTTGTTTTGGAGAGGTGCACAGCTGCAACACCACACATCCCAGTATAATGTCAGAGTGGAACTTAGAAGTCATATATAGCAGCGTCTAGGGAGTAGGGAGCCTGGCAATCATGCGTAATACAATACCTGGTTACGAAACCCTGGATCAGGAATTTGGTTGGAGCAATCATGATTCAACTGTCAGTTTGCGCACAGTCCACTGTGCCAAACGGCATCACAGAAATGGCTCTGTAGTAGGATACTTATCTTTTACTGACCTTGTGGTCGGCATTCTTGATGCGCAACACCCCAGTAATAAACCCAGTCAGCATCACCTTCGTGTTGCTCCACACTTGTCATGCCCGTTTGAGTCCTGATGATGTTGCGTGACCACGTTTCATCACGAGCTATCACTCTTCAAGAAATCGGGATCTCCATTGCAATACTTTAGCATGTGTTGTGACAGCATGTTTTGCCGTTTTGGTGAAAATAGCTTGGACACGAAATTCATTACCATTTTGTGCATGCCTAAATCATCATCTCATCATCATACCCTTGTCTCCTCTTTGGCAGGGTCGGATTTGCGGGTCCACTGAACATGCTCTGACTGGGGACACCCCAACCAGGCGTCTGGAACCCGCAGGAATATTGGCTTTGTTGTCTCTGGGGGATGCCGGCCTACCCCACGTGTTCCAACACCGCATTATACAACCAAAATAGAAATTTTGACAGGTAAATTAATGCTTTGCTGGTTATAATATTGCATGGTGTCTGACCTCTTGCACAATAACAGTAAGCAACAGGGATATTCCAGACCGCATGCGGGTTTTGCATGCCTAAATCCTAGTTTAGCCCTCTAGCAGGAACATCTATAATTTATCTGTTTCTAGGAATATCTGCCTGTGAGACATATATTTGAAAACATTGCTATTCTACCATTTTTATCCTAAAATATGAAAAATTAATGCCTTAGACCAGTAGAAAAAGTAATGTCATTTTTATAACAGGAACGAAATAATATAAATACAGTGCTTTCCATAATGTAATGAAAATTATACGAATGAAAGAATATACATGCAAAATGAACAGTAAGTGGATGAGTCTATGAGTGGTAAGTCATCTATGAGACTGACATGGATGTGAAAAAGTGGTTCTAACCTGAAAACAGTGTGATCAATTAAGGTAAACAACATCTCTATGTAAAGTTGAGATCCAGGCTGAAGCACTTTAGAGTGGTGGATCAGGTACATCTTGTAATAGCACTCCCAGGGATAAGAGAACAAATCATATCTGCCTAATAGACAGATGTTCCGTACAGAGGGTTAAAATGGTGAGCAGAACACCTGCTGCCCCCTACCTCCTGCAATCTCTCGGACAGAACAACAATTTTCATTTATGATCAATGTCCACATTTTATTAATGAGATTACCATTTCTGTTAATTGATGGTCTCCTAGAAAGCTGGTCACTCTCTGTCAATGCACAGCCGTTCTTAAAGGGAATGAACCACTATCTGGCTTACTTTGTGGAATTTTTCTGCATTGGTATTTCTAGGTTTTTGGCAAACCTCAATGCAGTATCTTTTCTACAAGCATTCTGTCATTTTGAACAAAATGTAAATGTGAAGGACACGTGTCGCACAACATCACTGAAGCATGCGGTCCGCAAAAAATTGAACCTGTGCATGAAAGGTTCAGTTTCGCATAACCTGCCATCACTTCTTTCAGTCAAGGAAAAGTCGAATTCTTTGTGGACAGGCCTCGTATATTGCGTGCAAAAGGGGGGTAATTTCCAGTATGAGACTAAAAGATTGCAATCAGTTAAATTTAATAACACTGGGTTGTAAATTCGCGCGATAAAATCACTACTTCATAAGGATTAATACGAGTACGCTTGACCATATACAGCATAATAAGGCAATAAAGGGGGAACTTTAGATGGCCATTATCTGTTAAGCACTCATTCGTTTGACATCAATACTATTGTATGAAATTACAAAATATTATTTAGAGGTAATGAAAAAATGAAAATCTAAATTTTACAGAAAATGACGGTAATAATTTTGCGGCCCAGTTGTTAGTCCATTGTTGCTGGGTCGATCCTGACAGATGGCTTCCTTCGATTGAGTATCCGTAGTAAACTATACCTGTAGTCCAGCAAACTGACCCCCTTGGCATCAACGGAGAAAACGTACCCAAACGAAGAAGACAAGCCGATACTAAAAAAGCAAGGAGTTGCAGCACTAGGTCAGCCGGCTGCATAAAAACCCGTGTGTATCAGGTTGCTATGGGACAGGTGGGGTATCTGACCCTACCATAAGTGGAAAAAGGGAGGTGATGATGATGAAGTGATGATGACGGCAATAACTGAGGTTCAACATTTTTCATTCATCCTCTAAAGACAAGTAAATTGAATAATTACGACTGAGGATATTAATCAACAGAATTGCCTTCAAATTGTTAAAATCCATTTATTAGAAACAGTGCACATGCTAACGTGTCGACTTTCAGAGATTTTATTTATAACTCTCACGCCAACCATACTTTATCTAAAATTGCATAATTCGTTTATCTGACATTTACACTGTCCACTATAATAATCTAGAATGAAATGAATCTATGCCAGGTTACATTTGGTGCTCCCAATTTAGGTATCTAGATAAATCTATCAAATAAACTTTACAGACTGTAAGGCGTAATTTTTTCGCGGTCGTTCTAACAGTCTCCATCAATGTAAAAATGTTGAAGTCCTTCACTTTCAATTCTTCTATATATGAGAGAGAGAAACCAAGAAAAACGAGTTAAGCGATTATTTGTAAAACTTAGTTTATTTTTTTTCGCAAGACTAAACCTCAAACTCGTCCATTTATTCACAAGTGTAATTTACCAATGTCTATCTCTAACACAGTTTTAGCACTTAGTCAAGATTGATTTGATGATTGTCGCATATCTTCAACTCTGTAATTTGTCACCTGTTTGACCGATTACTTGAATCATGAAGTGAAATCAATTTGTCATGCCAAAAAGTATCCCTTCATTTTGTATCGACAATGCTCTAATTTTTCATTTCGAAATGCGAATTCAAAGACATCCGAGTCTGGATTATGAAAAACACATTGTGCTTTCAAGTCTCAGTTCCAGCTGAATTGCTCTTCGTATTGCTTTTGAGGTACCCTTAAGATGGGATCTTTTGTGGCTTAAAAATGACTTGCAAAATGTCTAGTGCACACCTATATGTTGTACTTAAAGCACACGTAAAACAGCGCAGTTGTGTGAAAATGCTGCATAATGAAGGCTTTATTTTTTCGCACTGCCATATAACTAATATCAACATTCTGAAATGGTAGACAGTACTGTAGCAACGCATTGGCAATGAGACAAATGCGAAGGGCGCGAGTACAAAGGGGTGCAAGGGTAAGGGGCACTCCATGAGACTCAGAACACCTTTCACGACACAAACCAGAAGAGGTTGAAGGCAGATTAGTTTCCTGTGTTATTGTTTTAAAACAAGAAACGAAAGGGACGTGCATTTGGTTACAAACGTGCATTTGGGTACAAACGCATGGTTGAAGTAAGGGCGCAATAGTAGGTAGTGTTTGACAAGGGCACCAAAAACATTGTTACGTCTCTGGGTAGACTTCGAAAGAGTAAGTGACCTTCGTGTGGTAATAGTCAGTTTGACCTGATCCTAGCCACAATAGAACAAGTGGCCAAAGATTTTCATCATCATCACAACCTTATCTCGCCTGTGGCAGGGTCGGGTCTGAGGGTCCACTGAACATGCTCTGACTGGGGGCACACCAGCCAGGCGTCTGGAACTCACAGGAAATATTGACTGGGTTGTCTGTGGAGGGGATGCCGGACAAAAGGATTGCATTAATACTCCCTAGACGACTATCCTCATTTATAGGTGGTTCAGGGTTGGCTGAAACATTTGAAATCTAAACTTCTAACGGACGAATTAAAAGGGGATCAGTAATCTATTATCCGCACCTGGCTTGGTGGCGCAATAGGTAGCCTGCATGATTTACTGCGCCAGAGGCTCTAGGTTCGATACTGGATCTAGGTGGGTGTCTTCTTTCAGGCGAGAGAGAGGCCCCCTAGTGCGCCTTCCTTCGGATGAGAAGTAAAACAGAGGTCCCGTGTGATGCACGATGGCATTTGCACGTAAAAGAATCCTCTCTACTATGTAACGGGTAAAAGCAACTCCTAACCCTTTTCCTGCCTACGGCAGGGTCGGGTATCCATTTTGTCTCTCTGAATGGACACAAGGGTGATATATAGGAAGGTGTTTTTCAGCCGTCGGTTGCCGACCAAAGCTGCAACCTCTGTGATTATTTATCGTCGGTCTATTGTTCGTTGGGAAACTCCACCGACACCAGGAGGCGAACTCCTACACCTGGTAATTTTACCTCATCTACCCGTTGCATAGTAGAGAGGGTTCTTTTACGTGCAAATGCCATCGTACACCACACGGGATCTCGGTTTTGCAACGGTGGAATGCCCCAACGAGCAGTAGCCCGACGATAAATTAGCATAGGAGTTGCAGCTTTTGTAGGCAGCCGGCTGCGGTAAAACGCCGTCAGGGGGTCAAGATGAGTACCCTCACCTGCCATATGTGGGAAAAGGGTTAAGGGTTGCTTTTGCAGCAATCGATTACCCCACGACAGCAGTGTTTGTATTGTAAGAAAATATGCCCTTCACTCTTACAGTTTTCAAATTAAAAAGCCATCAGTGCAACATGAAATTAATTAAACATTTTAAAAAATGTTTGAAGTTTCTACTCACCGTATGTAAACTGATAAATATAAGACTAAACTGCCCTGTACTACACCGGACCAGCAGAAGGTTCTGTGGAGGGGGGGGGGATCTAAGGTAAGTCCATACATCAATGAAGCATCAAAAATTCTATTATCAAATTTTCTTGGGGATTTGAAAATGCTAGTCCTCTGCCCGAGTCCCGAAACTGACGAGGAGCTTCGTGCATGAAAGATGTAATCCAAGAACTTTTATGGAGCGAACCCTGCATTGTTTTGCATCAGTGATAGTCATACGTGTGCATATTTACTATATACAGCAGGTAGATAAACGTGTAACACACAAATAATTTATACTCTGAGACCAGAAATTCTTGTTTTATATTGAAAATCTAAATAAACCAAGTCAAGCCAAGTCATAAACTGTTATCTTGGGAAAACAGCTGCCGATGTCAATGCAAGCAAACATCAAAAGTAACTCCGGAAACACGGTGCTTTCATAGTAAACAGACTCGTAGCATACTTTTCCTAGATCAAGTTATAATAATGAATTGCAGGTCAAATATTTTACATGTTGCCACAAAACAGAAAACAAATTGTAACAGTCTGTAGGTATAAGTTGAAATCACACATAAACATATAGAGAGAGGTTATAAAATAAACCATTAAAAAATTCATCCTATATACTCAGTCATCATTAGGTCATAAAATAAATAACCAATGACCATCAAGATGGATAAGTACTCATAAACATCGGAATTCTAGGTCAGTTATCAAAAATATAGATGATTCACGTCAGTTATAAATGTAGGTCACGTTTCTCCATAATCACAACTACTGGAAGAAGCACAATAAACAATCTGCTACTCTCATTAATTAATTTTAAATGACTTTTTTAATAATATAACTAGCCAGATAGGATGATGCAGCTAATAACTCCACATACAGAATTCACATTTCATTTTCAAAACAGCACGTCCTTTTATTCTGGATAAGAAAACCATAAAAAAATCTCAAGTGCAACTCACTTTAAAATGGTATTTTATTTTCTTTAAATAACTACCAGCTACAAAATACCACAATACATGAAAAACTACCATCAGTCAGACTCGCAAATGACCATTACGTTGAATAATTGGAAGTACTGTAGCAAGAAGTGCATTTCGTCTTTCACCACACTCATTTTTTCTACTAAGAAATAGTGGTGAGACCTAGCAATTGATCACAATGAATAAATATTCATTTCTTAGAATTGGCACAAAAAAAATCACTCACTCCCCGAAAAATGACCCTATTGTAGAATGGGTCCATTACTATAAAACAACATCACCACAAAAAAGTAAAGAATGAGTGACATTCTTCCAGTGGCGTAACTAGAAGCTGGTCCGCCTGGGGGTGCTTTTCACGTGAGAAACGATATTTTTTTTTTGACGATTCGTTTATTTAGGTTAAGCATTAAACATGATACGGAGATGGCTTTATTGGTTTATTGCCTTTACCATATTGACTATAAAGCGTGGCATTGAGAGAAGCGACACCGGGCTGTAACATAAAGCTTGCATGTAAATTAAACATGCCCAATTACCGTGTTAGCATTCATTTTATAATTGCATGTCTTAGTGTAAATATCCCCCCTTCGCATCACATGCCCATACCAGATTGAGGTGGTATGGGCATGTGATGCGAAGGGGGGAGGAGGAGCTGGTTAGGTCCATCATGGGACTGCAGGTGGTTGGGAGCGTCAGGGGGAGGGGAAGACCAAAGAGGACGTGGGAGCAGGTGGTACAAAAGGATATGGGTGTGTGTGGGGTGGATGGGGGCCTGGTCAGAGATCGACGGGGGTGGAGGATTGGAACTCGCAGACCCACCCGGCTTCGTGCTGGAGAAGGGTATGATGATGATGATGATGATGATGAGTGTAAATATCTTAAAAGATCCCCCTCGGTGGCTCAGTGGGCAGCACGCTCGGTAACTGCGTCAGTAGTTCTAGGTTCGATACTGGACCGAGGTGAATTGTCTTCCTTCAGATGAGAGAGAGAGGCCCGGAGAGCGCCTTGTTTCGGTTGAGAAGTAAAATCAAGGTCCCAAATGGTGTACGATGGTATTTGAACGAAAAAAAAACCCTCTACTATGCAACGGGTACAGTAGATGAGTCAAAATCTCCAGGTGTAAGACCTCACCCACTGGCGTCTGTGGAATTCCCCAACGAACAGTAGACAGACGAAAAATAAGCATAGGGATTGCAGGTTTGGTCGTTAATCGACTGTGGAAAAACACTGTCCAATATATCGCCCTTGTGACAATTCAGGGGGGGGGGGGCCAAGATGGGTACCCGATCCTGCCTTAGGTGAGGAGAGGGTTAGGAGTTGCTTCAGTTAGGGTGGCTGCGAATTGCGTTGGACACACCACTTCTCGTCCGATCCCTGACGTTAAGCAACGCAACTCCAGCAAGTACTGACATGGGTGGCCACTTGGGAAAACTGGGTACTGCTAAAACCCAAAAATCGTCGCATTAGTGTAGTGTTTGTGCAGTCTCTGCATAACAACTATGCTGTGGACGGGGCTCTAATAACCTTGTAGTTGAAGGGCCCTAAAACACCAACAAACAAACAAACATGCTTTAGTTAATGTAAATACAGTATCTTAAAAACCATGAATATTATAAGCATTAGGACAATGACTATTAGAATCCATGCTAAAATTAGGAGCACTTGATGCCTTGTTAACCACAGAGCTATCACAATATACACTTTATGGCTTCTTTCTTGCAGTGCAGACACAGTGATACATCACACAAATGCAATCTAGTTTTGAGGCCCCTTGTTCTACATAATATTATTATTTAATCAACATACTACTTTCAAATAGTGATGATTAATCAATGGTTTCCTTTAAAAGGGAATCTATTTTTAACATTTTGCTGTAACAGATATGAAGCTACTAACTTTCAGAGGCCCTTAACAATAGAAGGTTCCAAGCGTACCCATCTTGTATATCATTGATGATATGCCAATAAACCAAGTATTATCCATTTCTGGCCTAAGGAAGTTCTGATGCCTACTTGCCCCATTGGAATGAGGAAAATCGTCATCATCATGCCCTTACTCCAACCGTGGCAGGGTCGGGTCTGCGGGTCCTAGCCTTTCACTACAGCCTATCTTCCACCAGGTCCCCGTCCAACCAACACACTACCATATCCTTACGGACAAATTGCTCCCACGCCTGCATCGGCCTGCCCTTGCCCCCGATGCTTCCAACCACCTGTATCCCCGTAATGGACCTATCGAGCTCCTCCTCCCTTCTGCTTATTACGTATCCATACCCCGAGGATACCACTAATATACTCATACCTAATTCTATCAGCTCTTGACACCCCACATACATACCACAGCATTTGCATCTCTGGTACTTGCATTCTATTTGTGTCTCTTCATTACAGCCCAAAACTCTGATTCACATAACACAGCTGGCCAAACCACCGCCCTGTAAAACTCCCCTTTCTACTTGATTGGGACCCTCCTATCACACAGTACTCAGCTTGCCTATCTCCACTCCAACCATCCCCTAATGATTCAAAGGGTACACATCAGAGTCTATCTTCCCAGTCCCCATTGCTTTGCAACGTTAATTATATAAGTATAAGTACTTTACCTCTTGCACCCGTTTCACCAGTTCACTGCTAGAGAGTACGTCACTATTATTTTCCCGTCCTTCCTATTTGAGAGGTAAAATCGTTGTCTTTTTCGTGTTTATCTACAGCCATCCCTTTTTTATCACTCCTCTAGTATCGTTTAGGCCTTTCTCTAGATGTTCTCTGCAGTCGCTTAGTTGTCCTATATCGTTGGCAAATGGGTAAAGGCTAAATTCTCCAACCCCCATCAGCAGCTCATCCATAACCAGAATGAAAAGGTATGGACTTAGTGCTGAACGTTGGTGCACCCCAACCTTCACTGGGAAGCCTCCAGCTTTTCCCCAAGGAATCCTTACTCTGGCTATAGAACTGTAGGGGTAAAGCTGAACGCACACTATTCTGAGGGGTCGTGTTAACACGTCAGGTCAGATAGCATAATCACACCACATATACCCTATATACATTGCTCTGATGCACACTGCAAAAAAGCCCACTGATGTCCACTGTAAAGCGTCAGGGTCAAGTCAGGTCAGAAAAAAAATCCTTCAAAACCTTCAATTAAAGTATCTGATGCCTTAACACGTCTGACGAAAATCTAAACATCTAGATTTTCTTCTGATGCATGTTACAGCACTTCACACGTTAACACGCCTTAACATGCCTCATCAGAGCAATGGGCACATTACCATTCAAAATAAGGCAAGGGACTTTTTAACAACACGTGTTGTGTCGTGTTAACACGTGTTGTCAGAATAGTGTGTATGCAGCTTAACACCCCTCTGTGTCATGCTTTGTGTTGCTACCCCTTTCTATGTACCCTTTTGTTTTAACCCTTCACATATTCACAAAAAATACATTTGCTTCTTTCACCCTAGGATCCATTTTTTGTCAGTGTGTAACCCTTTGGCCACAACTGACATATGGTCCTGTGGTGACAAGTGTCGCATGCCTATTGGTGGCTGGCCCTTGTCAACCATAATGATCACAGCAGTGGGCCAGAGAGGAGACACAGTCGACCATCGATACTGGGACCCAACACATATCGAGAAGGGGACATTGTGATCGTTAACGGATAGCTCATCCATTTTTGTATGTGATTACCATCAATATTTTTTTGATTGAATAAAATTTAGTGTCTCTGTGAGGATATACATCTTCTGTGATCCAAACATAGGACCTGGTCACAGCATCCTCCGCTTTAAACACTAAAGAACCATCATACAGTATATATGTTGCATTATCCAAATAATACTGCTGTGGAACACTGTCATAAGCCTTCTCCAAGTCAATAAAGATAGCATGTAGATCTGTCATCTACCTCAGAATGAAGATTGGATGGCTCATTAGTTTAATACCTCTGTGGTTACCACAATCTTGAACACTACCTTTCCATTGAAGAGTGGTACTATCCAACTCTCATGCCATGCAGAAGGCATTCTATCTCCACTAGCTGTCCTATTGAAAAGTTTCCCTAGCTACCTGATTCCTGTGATCCCTAGGCTATGCCACACTTCAATTAGGGACTCTCTCTGGGCCTACAGACAGACCCTCCATTTTTGACCTTCCATCTTCCTAATAGCCCTGACTATTTCCCTATCCTCAACCCTGTCCACCACCCCAGAAATGGTAGCATGGGTGCCAACATCGTTCCCTTCCCCTGCAGCACTCAAGAGACTGTGGAAATACTTTTCCCACTTCTTCTTTACTTCAGCAGCATAGAACAGAACCCTACCTTTGATATCCCCCACTGCTATGGCTTGAGGCATATCTTTAGCTGCCCTATTTCTAGTCCTCTTCCTTGGTCTCTAACCAATCATAAAAGACCTCATACTTCTGGTGTTTGGCCAAGGCAATGGTATTCCTAGCTGTGGTGTTGGCCTGCCTATAGTGCATGTTAGAATGCTGGTCCCCTATCTCCATCCACTTGGGGAATGCAGCCTTCTTTTGTTTAATGTCGGCTTCTACCTTGTCATTCCACCACCATATCCGCCTGCCCTCGAATGTGCCTCCTGCTCTAGCTTGGCCTGAAATGGCTTCTCCACATTTTCTAATTTTTCCTGCGTCTCTGTCCCACATGGCATCAGCTGCCCCTTCCCAATCCCAGTCCGCCTGCCTGTGTACTTCCTCTGTGAATTCATCTGTTTTGGTGGGCAATTTCCACTACCTAATAAACTGCTCTGGTTTCCATGAATGTGCCTTGCCTGCCACTTTCACTAAAACTTATAACATAAGCAACCTATGGCCACATTTTTTTGAAAATTTTCACTGGTGAGTGCCCAGCAATGACAAATCTCTGTTCTATGTTATCCTCTAACCATGAAGAAATGTGTGTGGTAAATCTATGGAATGTGATCAGGTGTTTTCTATACTGGTTTTCTATACTGACTGTTCCACACCCCATCTCCCATGAACCTCTTCATATCCCTGTCTATCGTGGCCTACATGACCATTAAATTCCCTGCCAATAAATAATCGTTCATTCCCTTTACTCTGTCATACCTGCCAATCTAATGGAACATCTATGGGAATACTTAGCAAAAAGATTGAGAAAATGGACAATAACCAACATCTCTGAGTTTAAAGCAGATATTTAGAACAGTGGTAGAAAATACCTTCAGAAGCAGGGGCAGATCCAGAGGAGGGAGCAATGCAGCAATTGCTACCCCCTCAGTGCCTCAATGGGGCGCATATTTCCTTGATGCATGATTCAACTTTGCAACCAATGAAACATTTTTTTCATTGCTATTCTGATTTCTATACTGGCAGCCCAATCTGCAGGCGGCTAAACCACTGAAGATGGGACATTGTTTAAGGGCAGTAGAGGACCTACTGTAATTGCTTGCTAGAATTATACTAAGGGATTTTGAATATTTAAAAATATTTGGGGCGCACTTTTATTGAAGTGCTCCCCCCTCGATCTGCCCCTGGATCCACCCCTGCTCAGAAGTAACATAATTCGGTAAAATCAATGCATAGACGTTTATCGGCTATTATTAAATGCAAGGGTGGGCCAACAAAGTATTAACTTACTGCTTAAAGACTTGAAAGTGAACAAATTATTGTTGGATGATTACTTACAGTATGACTGTTCAAATTTGAGAATGTTAACCTGTTTGAATTTCATTTCAGTTGTGTTTTACTTTTACTGTTTTGCTATTTGTTAACATGAATTAACGTTACATAAATAATGTTTAAAAGAGGCATTTATAAGATTCACCAAATAGGTTTTTTTTAATTTTATGCAAAAATGAACGAATCTGCATCATAGTTTATGACATTTGGCTCTCACTGTAGGTGTTGCCCAGTATTCAGACTAAAATAGGTTGACAAATTAGCTCACATTCAGTGCTAGGCTTCCAAAAGTCTGCATAAAAGATCAAAAGGTCGTCCACTCAAGAATGCGCATAATGCGCCATATCACAATTGAAATACTGCTCTTTTTCATAACGATTAACGTTGAAAAAATAACAATATTTATCATATTTTACCTGTGCAATAGCATAAAAGGCATGAGGCTTGATAGCCATATATGCTGTATATTGACATAATGACATTATAATACATATAAAATATGATATGATCAGTTTTACAGTAGTTCTAAAAAATGGCATCTGATTTTTTTAAGCATTTTGAATTATGGAGCATCTCCTTCACATCGTTTGAATTCTTGTGAAGTTAAATGGTAGTTTCATGAATAATATATTTTTTGATGTATAACCCTCATAACTTTTTTGTTAGAGAAAATAAAACTCCAGAAATATTCAAATCCATTAAAAATTCTTATAATGTTATCGGCATTCAATCTGAATGAGTGGGGCAGTCTTTTTTTTTGAGGCCAGACATGAAAAAAATGAGGAGGATAGAAAGAAAAGCTATCTCACAAACTTTTATACCATTAAACGCGATCCATAGTTTTTTATACATACTAAAACAGAGAATAAATCGGTACCTGTTAGTGGCAGCAGTATCCAAGGACTCATACCGATTTTATTGGTCATAATGACGTCGGTCTAGTGATCACGGATACTTGCAAAATAGCTTTACAAATTATAGCAATCTTTACTGGAAATATACATACAAATATGTTGATGGAAAGAGGATTATGTTTCTTCTGTCGCTATAGAGAAAAGAGGAGGACAAACTATGTGGCTGAATAAGAAAGGATATATCCAAATACTTAGACACAACTATTAACCAAGATACACTAAGAATGGTCAACCAGTAAGGAATACAAATTAAAACTCATGTTTTTCTTGGATATAAGGAAGTCACTGACAAGCAAGGTATTTCAGTTTTTGTTGCGTTGCATTCCATTGTATTGTTAGCAGATGCATTTGTCCAACTTGTCTACATCAATCTCTCGCCACACAATACAGCTTTAAACACAATTTCAATGTAAGATAAATGACATTACTGAGTAAATACATCACTTAATAATACAAATAGGATGTTATTTTTTAACTAGTGACAAAGAAAACCACAAATCTTGCCTAATTTTCTAGTAAGATGACGGAACATAAATTTAAGTTACTATTCAGCTATCCAATATATTTATCTACCATTGAAATATCACTTGCGTAAAATTAATACCTATAAAATTGCATTTAAAGATCTAAAAGTTAAAGTTCAAAAGAAAAAAACTGTAATTTTAGTGGATTAAACAGACGATTCGATTTCAAGTGTCATAATTGTAATAAATAGCTTTAAAACGTCTCAATAGTAATATTATTAGGATGATATCTTAAGTCCAGACATTTAAGCACAATGGAACGTTAGTCGAGTAAAATGTAGAGTTCAATAATAAAGTAAAGCCCTAGAAATGTGAAGAAAGGAAGTTAAGACATTTAGGAAAACCTCTCTCCTTCTCGGATTTTGTTTTGTCGCTTTCTACCAATCAATATTGCCTTGCTACGACAATTTAGATTTAAGTCACTTTACACATAAATGAATTCATTAACCCCGATTTGACAACTGATAACCGTCTCTCTCAATCAATGAAACATTTGAAAGGAATAACAAACAGTTGAGGATTTAAAGTATTGCTTGAAATTCCCCAACATAGAAACTAAATCATCTGAGTGAAAAAAGTCAACACTGTTTCTGTGAGATATCATTGAAGCACGTTTTGTAATGAGGATGAATGATATACACATTTAGAGAGCTTCATTTTGAAAATTAAATCTAAACTATAATAAACAAACCGAATGAAAATTTTAATTTGCCGTTCTCAAACAAAGGTTAGATTATACTGATCTACTCTTTTTGGAGGATATGTGGTTCACACTTAACTGAAGTTTGTTGTTTACACAAGATGACAGATTCTAGAGAAAGGAAGCAATAGAGCGAGAGAGAGAGAGATGGAGACACATGAAAGGGGGAATGTCTAAATGAGAATTTAATAACAGGGACCAAATCCAAGACAGCTCCATGTATATATTAATTTTGAAATAAGAAAATGTTTAGCTAGCTACAATACTGAATTAAAGTTATATAAATGTCTGCCTCCAGGTAAAAAAAAATACATAAATCCGCTTCATATTAAGAAGTTTCAATTTATATGATAACAATTAAGTGCAACAAATAGTGCAAGCACTTAAATCTTTTAATTATTAATGCGGTTGAATAATTATAATGAAAATATCACAAGAGGGATATGGTGGATTTAGTTTTCGTTACTAGTAAGGCGTTTCATAACCAAGAAGAGGTTAGAAGATGGTGCACAAATTACAGTGGCCTTTCATTTCCAACATTAAAACTTGCTGTCTGTCTTTTACGGTAAAAAAAGCTGCAAAGCCATCCTCTTAGAAATTCAATTTATACGATGATGGTCGAAATAAGATGTTCCTATTAAGAATAGGTGTTGGGCATTCCTTAAAAATTACCATCAATTTTTTCCATGAATTGCTTTTCTCCCCTGGTGCTTTGTTATTTTGGATGCTACATGGTGCAACCCTGTAACTTAATTACTTGTTGTGTAGTCACATTTTACAAATGCAAGTTTCTTATAAACTATTCAAATATAAATGCACAGAGAAGTTTGGAAATTATCATATTCAGAGCGGGTTGGACGGCAGAGCCTCTTTAAGATCGTTAAAGGAATGATGAAACTCGTCAACTTAATCTTTAAGCTTAATGTGGTGAACAGCTTTGAGAATGTAATCACCAACTATGGTGATAACATGGTGAATTTTAGGATAAAAGATAAATTGTCGCTGTTCCTCTACATATAAACGTCTTGATGTATCCATGTACGTATCCAACACATGGCCGACCACACATACACAAATGCTCTTAATTCTATTCCCTCTTTTATTAGTTACACACAATAGGACATAGACATGGGATAGATTTAAAATATGACCAACAGCTTTGAAAGTAAATATCCCTAAACTGCAATATAAAGTTGGAGAAGAAAACAGCAATATCTAAACTCAGCAGGAGGGATTTACAATTTTAGAAGAAAAAGTTCATGCTTTGAGGGCTGGAAACCATACAAATAACTTTAAAAACACTGCGATTTTTTATTCTCACAACTCAATATAAGGTTCAAAAACTGGCGTTAACAACTTTACAAGCATATGTCAGAATGCTGTTTTGATGCTTCGCAGGCAATATATACTTCTTTTCTCACTTCACAAGCAATATACTGTAGCAACTAGCAGCAAACTAGAAAGGAAATTACGTTGAATTTAAAATCAATATAGGCTATTAAATAAAATAACACACTATTCTAAATATGATACTGTTCATTTTGTCCAATGAATACAATAACACGAATTATTATTTCATAAAATTGCTTCTTTTTATATTTTAATGGGATAGGATTAGACTTTCACGATTTTTAAACATACGTCCCATACCACAAATATATGGTTACTATAGAAACATCAATAACACTTTGATGTGCGTGTGTAAGAAATTACAACGACGAAAGTAACACCAGAAAAGAAATCTTAGACTTATACTTGATTAAGGTGAATGGAAATAAAATCCTGATATCCCTCAAGATCTTTGTTCAATAAACTTTTTTCTTCATAACCTAAAGTTTTACGAATATTATTTATACCCACTTACGATCATCATGACCAGTTCCTTTGTTGTATGGCTATTTGTAGTATTGTCATCTTCTTTCATACAATAAGAGTTATAACAGATATTTAATAAAATGATAATGCTGATGTGCGTGATATTATTATATACACGCAGCTACATTACAAATTAATTTTAAAATCCAAGTTCTTCCAGTTAGAGCACCATGAGCGACATTTTGATAAGTCCTTTAACCTGATGATCTATTAAATGCAGGATACTAATGATGAATTGCAATATAAAATGTAGGGACGAATTCACTTGTAGTGATTACTACCTACCGAAAATGCTTTTCAGACTCGATCGATATTACCATCATTAAGCAGGACTTAGTTTAGTGACTAGGGTGCAGCAGTTAAAAGTGATAGGACAGAGGTGCAATGCACTCTTTTATCTAACATTCCGAACCTACAAATAGTAGATTTAGACTGTCTTTTAGAAACTAAACAAAATTTTTGTATAGTACCCTTAAACCTATACTGAGGCACTCAGTCTATAAGATTGTTATCATAAAAACACCATAATTCGTTTGTTGCCTCTTGTCCACCCTAGCAAAGATTAATTAACCAACTTTAATAATACTGTACTTTGGATCTATAATGCCTGATCACCTAATTACAATTTTCTCTTTTTCGCTGTTGCTTGCATTCAGTATATCAATCTTTTCATTTTCCTGACAGTTTTTGATTCAAATAATTTCGCATTACAGATCATTAAAGTAAATATAATTAAAGAGTACTCATAGTTTCCTATACAACTATTAGACATTACGAAAATAAGAGATGAAAAATGTCTAGGCATTTTTCATCTCTTATTTTCTTTAGTTATGTCAGTTTATTGATACAAACAAAGCGATCTTCGAAGTTCGAACAATGAAAGATGTATGTTTCTTCATAGCAGAAGTCGTTGTTGTGATAGTGAAGGTAACACATGTTAACGGGCCTGAAGCACTGTTAAAAACCTGTAGGAGGTACGGTTGACTTGGCAACTATCATAAGAACGTCATTAATAGCATGGATCTGATGGCTATTTACATGTTCCGATGTAAACACTTGAGGAGAATAATACTGCAAACCATATTTTATATTTATAAAACATGGAAAAACATGCCATCGATTCTTCTTGTAATACCCTATCGGCCTCGGTTAGTCTTAAATCTGCAGAAAATTGTTCAAGAAGATGCGTATTCTCCTTTTTTGCAGATCCTTCACCTACATAACTACATAGTTTCATTGTCTTGCATTTCTACTTTAGTCCCTGAAGTTCTAATTCATGCTCTGATGGTCTTTGTATGTTAGCATTATCGTTATCTAAATTGCATGACTACTAAACAATACGTTGCTAATGAGGAGACACAGGCTTGGTCAACTGTTAATGTAGAAACGGGAATGGTAGGGTTCATAAACGCGCATGACTATAGTTAGGCAGGGCCGGCCTTAGGGCAAGGCGACCGAGGCGACCGCCTTGGGCCCCGCGCTGGTGAATTAAAGAAAAACTTGGTACTGGGGCCCCGCTATCGCCTGCTACCTTGGACCCCTCTATCGCCTGTTGCCTTGGGCCCCGCAAACTCTAGGGCCGGCCCTGTAGTTAGGTATCCAATATTCAAACCATTATATTAATTCCACCAATTACTGTCAATATCGACAATAAATTTAAACTCGCTGAATAGCTCCATGAGTTTTTTCTGCATGTTAACTGTAGCCTCTTTAATCGTTATATCACTATAGTTTCTTGCAAACTAGTAAAGTGATTACAGCCCAGGAATTCTCAATAGTCATCAGTATTTCCTTTGGATTTTAGAATGAGTGAATTTTTAGAAATGAGAGATATTCTCCCCACTGCCAATTTGGCCTATCACCGCTGCTTGCAGTGTATTCAACTAGAACTAAAACTATTTCTTTATTTGTGACAGCTACTCATGGATAACCCTTCTTGTTAAATGTTTCATTTGTCTTTATCTTCATGGGCTGCAGAGAAATGAAAGGTAGACGATAAATAACTCACAACTAATCACTTAATTTTCGCATTTATCAAATGGTTCTCGTGTACGCCAGAACATTGAAGCAGACAGTAGTTGACTAGAATTCAAACAACACTTTTTGTTACCTGGATACCCTACTATCAAGTTGACCTTCAGCAACCTATAAATGACACAATCATTCCCTGGTGTATTAGTATACAGTATAATCGTAAAATTATATTTTTATGAAAACAAATTTTAAATTTCACCATGCCTGGTGTGTAATAAAGTATTATGCCATAAAACTAGATGTGCATCGCACAGAAATATCTGGCACGTTATTACTTAAACGATATGCTCTACATCCTGCGACTTTTACTAGTTATCTTCAAGAGAGATGCTATGTATTTCAATGTTGTAGTGAGTTAAAGTTTTTTCATGTTCGACAATCGGTGATAAATTGCTTTCATTTTTCACAAGGGACTACCCGATTCTTTGAAAGTAAATCACCACTTACCCTGTCTTTCCCATTTATGTAATTCATACATTACAGAGATGGGAGGGTCGAATTTTATTAAAGTACATCTGCCATTTTCTGTCATATCATTCACTGTCATTATGCGGACTTTTTATTTTTAGGTTTGAATTGTAAGAACTCCTTTCTTAAAAAAAGTTATTTTTCCCACGTTGAAGATATTTGAAGAGGATTTACAATCGTAAATATACTCTGACGTTGAAAACAACTGCTGAATCTACATCAAATTTACGTGAACAACATTTTTATATCAAAGGAAATATCAAAGGATACATGAAAATTAATGAACAACTTCTGAAAAACAAATAGCTACGCCGATCTCTTTTTTTTTTTACTGTTCGTGAAAACAGATTTGAGCAGTTTTATCTATGCGAAAGATATAACTTTCTATTAAAGTGAAGATTGTAAATTCTTTGGATTTATTCTGTCTGTGCAATAGGCTATTTTGCCTTATATTTACGAGAATTTCATATAAGGTTCTTCCGTAAGAATTAAGATTAAAATTGCTAGAAAATCGATATTAAGTACAATGCATTTACTTTAACATATAAAATCAAATGTTTATTCACAATTGCTCCAAAATCGAAGGCTTTCTATTTGTGAATTAGCCACCATCACCATTTCTTCAAAGGCAAACACTACAATTTCCCGAATGTCGCATGGCATATGTAGCATGGCGAAGAGAATCAGAAGTACGATCATTGCAAGTTACATAATTATGAATAATAACCTCAGAGATACAATAAAACCATATGATATATTTTAAAGAAGTACTGAAACAAACTTTAAGAGGTATAAAACGCCTACAAAACTAAAATCCCTAAAGTAATAGGCCCCACTACTAATATTCTTGGATAGCCTTGAACGTCAATTCATATCTAAATTTATAGCAATCATTACACTCTTTCATACTGTACTTTTCCCAGACTACCAGTTACTTTTGTTAATATGACAACAAGGTAAACAAGAAGACAAACAAGTTTGACAAAAATAGAGAAAAACTGAAAAATGTTTACAGTCAACACAGTTAATATTCGGACATTTAGTGAATTTTTTTCGATGTCGTTTCAAGCAGAAATAAAGATAATTTAATACAATTTTTTTCATGTGAAACAGGAGATACAACTTTCTTAGACTATAAAAATACAATAAGAGCTGGCATTTTTATATGGAGATTGAGAATTATGGCACTTAAACACAAGAAGTTCGATTGCCTGCATCAAATTAATATTCAGACGAGATACTTTGCCCGATTTCTTCAAGCGAAATTGGCGGAATAGTAAGAATTTTTATCATGGGCTTGTTAAAAGTTACTATTAAAAATATCAAATTCTGCATATGTAGTGCAATTAGTGACAGCGTTAGGCGCTTCCAGATTGAAGGCCAAAAATGGATTTGAAATCCAATTGTTTGTTTTTTAGGACCCTTCAACTACAAAGTCATTAGAGCTCCGTCCACTGGGTAGTTCTGATGCAGGGACTGCACAGACGCTACACTAATGCGACGATTTTTGGATACTAGCGGTACGCAGTTTTCCCAAGCGGCCACCCATGTCAGTACTAACTGGGGTTGCGTTGCTTAACTTCAGTGATCAGACGAGAACTGACGAGAACCGCTCTCTGAAATCCAACTTTGCAAAGCGATGTTCCGAAATAACTTGGGAAACGTGTTTGTGGGAAAACGATCAGGAATATGACTCGCAGGTGTGGGTTCCATATCTGTGTTCCTCATCAAAAGCCACTCACTAGTCATTCAACATCAAGAAGCATTTAAAATTCACCAAAAAAAAATGGCACTGATGGACGAGCCAAGGTGTGGAGGAAATGTAACGTTACACGCACTGCTAATCATGGAGGTGGTAATTATGATAATCATCAATGGTATTATGGACCAGCAGTTGTACCTAGATATTTTACATGCACATCTCCAGAGTAGGGCTGAGAAAATAAGTGGGTATTGGTGGATTCTTCCAATTTTACCAAGAAAATGACCCCAAATATACAGGCATCAATATTTATTCATGAATGTTGCACAACTGCCAAAGGTCATCACAACTCCTCACAGTCACCCGACTTGAACCCCATCGAAACGTCAGGAATGCATTGGGACCAGAAACCATGGCATCTCCAGGATGCAATCTCTGAGGACTGTTTGACAAGGGGAGTGGGAGAAAAGTGACCCCCGAAGTTAATGCCGAAGCTTGTATACAGTATTAAATGTCTAGACGACTACAGGCAGTTGTTGAGCAAAAAAAGGAGGTCCATAAAATATTGAATTCTCTATTTTTCCCTTTTTTGTTATTTTGCCCGAATATTAATTTGGTATGGAAAAAACGGGCTGTTCGTGTTGTAAGAGTCTTATTTCTTAACTTCTGCTTATAAATACCGTTCTTCTTTTATTTTCATATTATTTTTGCTTGACACAGGTTTAAAAAGTTTCACTAACTGTCAAAATATTAATTGTGCTAACTGTATGCAGAGTATATGGAAATTACGATCGTCTCAAGTCTCATTTACAGTTTACATACAATAGATTTTTTTCACTACTAAATTGTTTTTGGTACCTTTTACAAAGATATACAGTATATTCCTCTCTTTCTAAAATAAGTTATACCTATAGCTGCTAGGTGACTTCTAACAAGGCAGCTAGGATTCATGCCAAAAAGGAGCACGTTTTAAGACCTACAGCTGTAGTCTACAGCATTGTTGTCACTACCTGACTCACTATAAAAGTGCAGTCTCTCACTCGCTATAGAGGAATTTTAGGTGGCGATGCCACATTTCAAACTGTTGTATATGCAAAACTTTACGACAAACAACTCCGAAAGATTATGATAAAGTAAACTGATCGATGACACTTTACCATCGTGTAGTTAGATAGGGCCTACCATTTAACCATCGTCTTCTAAGCGACTCAAAAGTCAAGAAAGCTAGCGAAATTGAGTCTTTCAAAAAGGAAGTTATTCAAAACCAGCGAGTTTTCTTTTATCCATTGTGATGAAATAATCATCAGTTATTACTGAAGTCACAAGTTGGGGTTTTACAATTATTTGGCAAATTAATTGAGCTCATAATGTTAAAATTTCGTAAACGGTTAAAAAGATGTCTATAGTTTTAATTCAGCTTTACAAAGTCTTTGATGAGCATTAATACCGTGATAATCTCTTATATAACATTTTCCAGCTCATGTCAAAAAAGCATCATTCTGAACTATTCTCATTTAGTGAACTCAGATCAATCAGGCTTGAAAAAGTTATCATATGGAATGTTTAATTGATTATTATATGGAATGCGAAGAATTTATTTCCACTTAGTAGTCAGACCCCCAAAAAATTTTGAAAATAGTGATAGATGCGATTAATTATGAAGATGAAAGCGCTGACATTGAAAGACACCTACAAAGTCATTTTCACAGCTAGAAAATTGATTAATAAATGAACTATGAATAATAAACAAATGACATTTAGGATCTAAATTGCACTTTAAACGGACATTCGACATTTTGAAAACAGCAGACAATAATGGAAACTCCAGTTGACATCATTGATTTTGAGCGACATACAATTATTAAATGTGATTAGACATTTGAGCACACATTCATGCATCGTTTCAATTAGGAGTTATAAGACGTTAAATCAAAAGGAAAATGGACTTTTATAATTCATTTTAGATTAGACAACACCCATTTCTCAACTACTTTATGTTACTCTTATCTTGAAATACACATTTCAATTAATTCTTACGAAATTTACTTGCATTTGCAGTGGCATACAGTATCCGTAATATTTCAGCATCATTGAAATCATACTCAATGGAATGGATTTGTATTCAGCTGCCATATTATGCTTAGATGGCCAGGGGTGGATGAATATTTTAGAGATTCAGCGGTATAGATATAATCTTTGCAACATTTTGTAAATGTCATGCTTTTTTTACGTTACATGCATTCCCTAAAGACATGCATTTGTAAAGTTTATAAGGTGTATTTTTTGATGATTTTGTCTTTTCTTTCAACATGAAAAACTCTTAAAAAGGAAATCACTCAAGAATAATACAGTATTTACGTATTTTATTTCCTATAATTCAGTGCATACTTATTGAAATTTCCCAATTTTATGTTCATGTAAAGTGTGATCTCCTTTATAACGCTATACTGCCTATGTATAAAGATATTACCTCTAGTTATCAAAACCACGCTAAAGTTGGATTATGTCTCTTCAGTATAAGACACACACACTTTCGAAAGCAAATTTCACTATCTTGTCCTTCCTTCTTAACTTGTATACAGAATTTAACGAGACTTCACTTATCGAAATCTAAAATTTACCATTAAGACAGATAACCTATATTTTCGAAAGGAAGTCGCTCACAAAACAGTTTTCAGTTTCGATCTTGGGGTTTAAGTATTTGTTGCCTTTATATATCCCCGTTGTACTCAACTGCAATGTAGCTGGTGACAATGACTTTCAATTCTTCTTTTTATTCCTCTTTTTTCAAATTTATATAAAAAAGGTGTTTTAAAGGTCTGAAGTTACCATGGTTACAAACGTATTCAGCTTATATCTAATCTACTAAAAACAATACTGAGTTGTAAATAACTATCAATGCCAGCAAAGATGTATAAAAAGTCAGTGGCTCAACTTTTCTCTAGCTTTTCTTATTGAGCTCTTACGTTAAAAGCACAACCTTGGAGCTATAAATTATGATTTCATTCTTTGCAAATGCCTAGAAGTATTCCACACAATTCACGACAAAAACCTGCCATATTGCCCATATGAACCACCCAATCGTGCATACTCATAGTGCTCTATAGGGTAATGTTGTCTTAAAAAATAACATGATTGGACAATATATAGTTTATTCCATATAAACTATTTAAATTAAGTGTCCAAGTAGTATGCTACTGGGGAAGAAATGGTTATTCATGTTACTGTCGTAAGACATGAAAGTCTTCACTAAAACATATCTTGTTTCTTTTCACTGTAATCATCCATCGCATGAACACGAAGATTGGTTCTTCGCCACTTACCTGAAATCCCATATGCTATGTGCTTCGCCCAACATTTCCGATATGTGGAGTGGTACTACTGTACTTGATGATAACCACGTATGTTCACTTAAAGAAAAATATACTACGCAAGAAGCTTGAGTTGAAAACAAAACACACATGGACTCGAGTTTTACCTTTTGTAAGGCAAAAAAATTGTATTTTGCCTAATACGAATTTTATGAACGCTAGAAACATTGTTACAATCACACCCTAGCGACATGCATATAGTTCAAATCGATTTTATCTCTTATGTAGTAGGAAATTCAACGCTGAATAATTTATGGAGGGCTAACAAGTACTGTATACCGATCAGGGATGCTTTATCAATAGGCAAAAGACAGGGGCCCTACCTAAAGCCCGCACAATATTTGTCATTATTACGTAAACTAAATAAATCCATTGGTTAAAACTATTTAAATAATTTAAATAGTTCTTATAAAAAAAGAAACAGACATTGCTTTCTGAAACTTATATTGGGAGAATTTACAGTTAAGTTATAAAAGTTGATGGAAGTGGAACAGCGATCAGTGTTTCTCGATATTAACGTGGGGTTATGCTGATTTAACTCCATGAATCTTTGAATGCGGAATAAATTCTGGGCCGAAATTCTGACCTTTTGCGCAAAAGGAAAGTAAAACCATAGCCCCGTGTGGTGTGTGCAACGTCGCCTACATGCACTGGAACCCTTCTACATAGAATAAAATACGTAGAGATGGTCAAGGTTTCTAGGCTCACCTTCAGGCGTTGTTGACAGAAAAGTGTCCTAACGAAGACAACAGGCACAGTAAATAAGCAAGCGATTGCAGCTTTTGGTCAAAGTCAGCAGCGCTCAACACTTTAGCCATGCAAATTGCAATACTGTATATCTAATTTAAACACGACTTTATATACGGTTTGAATGCATTTAGCAATTCAGGCTTTATCCGCATTTGTCTTACATGTCTAATTCTAAAAACGACTGATGATAGCTGTAAGAGGATAAAAAGACGTAAGCCCTTTCAGTTTTGTCATGCAGTCATGCATAAGATCGACAATCCGTAATTGTACCTAACAGCAGTTTTTTTAAGCCCGGGTACTGTTGAATATACCTTAGATCACAGCTCGCCCTGCATTATTTTGCAGGAGTGCTATTTTTGGATTTTAAATTAACAGAAATAATTCATATATGTCTCTTGCTTTTTATTGATTGTTATTTTATATAATTATTATAAGACTTCCTTGGTAGATTTTTCCGAAAGCAATATATTTGCCCAGTCTGACCATGGCGAAAACTGCACTTTTGTTGAGGTTGTTGTTGTTGTTGTTTTAGGGCCTTTCAACTACAAAGGTCATTAGAGCCCCGTCCACAGCATAGTTCTTATGCAGAGACTGCACAGACACTACACTAATGCCACGATTTTTGGGCATTAGCAGTACCCAGTTTTCCCAAGCGGCCACCCATGTCAGTACTAGCTGGGGTTGCGCTGCTTAACTTCAGTGATCAGACGAGAACTGGTGTGTCCAACGCAATTCGCCGCTCGCCGCACTTTTGTTGAACCACAGAGTATCCCATACATACAGAGCCGTACCTAGGCTTGATGTCACCCGGTGCGGCAAATCCTGGTGTCACCCCATTACTGACCTCACATAAACATTATTTTGCCATGTGCCCCACCTGAGTCACCAAAATTTCAAATGTTTTTAGATTAGTGTTTGTTTCACGCACACATGTATATAATATGTAATAATAATTCCATAAGGATATGGTAGTGTGTGGGTACGACGGGGACCTGGTAGAAGATAGGTGGGAGTGGAGGGTTAGAACCCGAGGACCCGACCCTCATAAAGGCGGGACAACGGTATGATGATGATAATGAATATATAGTGTAAATTTTAAAGTAACCAATTCCTTTATTTCAACAACTATAACAGTGTTTTTCAACCTTTTTATTGGAACGGAACCCTTTGGAACATTTAGACCTTTCGTGGAACCCCATACAGTGGCAGAGAAAAACATTAATTGATACAGGTGTGTGTTTTAGCATAAGGAGTTGAATTCGTGGCCTAATGTTTGACAGAGGCACCCGAAGTTCATCTTTGTCAGATAAAAGTCGTTCTAGTTTCTTTTGTTTTCATTGTTATTTTTATATTTTATCTTGCCATTGGCGGAACCCTTGGGCGGACCTCAAGGAACCCTTATGTTCCGCGGAACCCTGGTTGAAAAACACTGAACTATAAGTTAAAGGGGAAATGTTGAGGAAAAACTTACAACTAATGAAGGGGGACATCCATTTTCTAAAACAGTTTGGAAATTTCGGCGGTAGACATTTTCAGGAAAATACAAACTTACATTTTTTTCATTGATAGATAGGGGTATTTTTAACTATCGCATCGAATAGCTCTAAAAAGAAATGGGAAATTTTGATATATCATATACATCATCAAACCCTTATCCAGCCTGTAATAGCGCCGGGTCTGCGGGTTCCAGTCCTCCACTACTGCCTATTTTCCACCAGAACCCCATCCACCCCACACACTACCATGTTCCACGTCTGCTGCAGTCTTCCCCTGCCTCAGGTGCTTCCAACCACCTGCATTCCTGAAATGGACCTAATGAGCTCCTCCTCCCGTCTTCTCATTACGTGTCCATACGATCTCAACCTATTCAAAGCATAGCTGGTCTAACCACTGCCCTGTAAAACTCCATTTACCTGTCTCCACTTCAACCGTCCCCCATTGAGGTTTTAGGTCACACCACAGTCTATCTCCCCATTAATTTGGAACGTTGATCCTACGTACTTTACCTCTTGCACCTTTTCCACCAGTTGGCCCCTAGTGATCACGTCACCACTACTTTCCTGTCCCCAATTGAAAACTAAACACTGTCTTATTCATGTTTTTTAGCCCTCCCTCTTCTATCGCTCCTTTCTCTACTTGTTCTCTGGAAACACTACGTTTTGCAATATCATCAGCAAATACCATGGAGTGGGGACCCATTGTCCTACTCCCGTCAGCAGCTCGTCCATAACCAGAATGAGGAGGTAAAATGGTTAACCATGGTAGACCCACACCTTCACTGGGAAGCCTCCAGTATTTCCCCAAGGTGTCCTTACCCTGGCTATGGAACCATCATACATATCCTGAACTATTTGAATAAATCCTTTTTTGCGTTGGACACACCAGTTCCCGTGAGATCACTGAAGTTAAGCAGCGCAAGCCCACGTCGATATCAACATGGGTGGTTCGTAAAGAACGTTGGGTGCTGCAAATTACCCCTCTCCTTCGTCCTTTCACCTACCTCCTCATCTCCCACGGGCAGCCTCCTAAGGGTTCATCCTGTTATGGCTGTCTGGCTTACTCCCCAACCCTTCAAACTAATCCAAAAAACCGATTTTGTAATACTTCCCAAACTACCTGTCGTATAACACTGTCATAAGCACTGTTCATTTATTTGGAGAAGGCCTATGACTGTGTTAATACCCAAAAAGTAGTTCAATTAGTGTAGTGGCTGTACAGTCTCTAGTCTGAGCAGCATTAGAACTATGCAGTCGACGGGGCTCTAATGACCTTGTAGTTGAAGGGCCCTAAAACACCAACGAAACAAACCAGTTTATGAAAATTCCCTAGCTGGACCGTGTCCCATACAAAATTCGCATTCAATTCTAATTGTATACACTGCAAGCAGCCCTGATAGGCCAACTTGGCAGTGGATAGAATGACTCATTCCTAATTACTAAACCATTGAACACCAAGGAACTTGAAGCCTAACATCTAATCTTACATATATTGCATAACTGCTATAATGGCACCATCTTGCAGAAACTTCCTCACATTATCCTCACTAAGAGCAAAACATTGTCGAATGATCCTTGGAAGGAAAGACCAGTAATAGGAGTCTGTTCGGGCCCCGATCTCATTCAATTTGAATGGATGATCATTTCCCCCTTATAATCTGCAAGGGATAAGCTTCCACCTGGATTATCCCTGTACCTTATTTTCAACAGTTTGTGAAAAAGATTAATGCTGTCAGAAATTCACCTCTGATGCAGTTATTATGTTATTATGCATGAGACACAATCTACGAGAGAAGCAATTCAGCACGATTCTTGCTGCCCTCCTTTGGATCATTTCAATTTTCCAAGATATACCCTGCCTAATGGGGAACCAAATTGGACTGCAGTACTCCACAATTGGCCTTACCAGTAAAAATTAGGCTATTTCTTTTACTTCCTTTCTGCTGTCCCCAGCACTCTTCTTACCAAACGGAGGCACGCCCAGCCTTCCCAAACAATGTGTTAATGTGATCCTTCCAGGTGCCCTTAGTGTTTAGAATAATTCCAAGGTGCTTTTGGGTTTCAACCCTATTAACCCTAACACCACCTATGCAATAAGTGAAATCAACCTGAAACTAAAATTCATTTAGTGTTGTAGGAAAAGGATGGACCTGAAACTTTGCAATAGTGTCACCCGGTGTGGTCCGCACCCCCCTCGGTACGTCTCTGCATACATATGAGATCCCATCACGCTGGGACACTTGCAACTAAGAAGTCCTGATAAGCATACGAGGTGTTATGAGCTCTAAAAGTGGGAACTTCAAATCTTAACAAATGCAGTGAAAGATATAATCTGCATCACACTTGAGGATCATATCCAAGGCTAATGAAGTGGATCTTCAAATAAAAAGCATTAACGATATATTTTCCGCCTATCAAATTACATTCGGTTTGTAGCTCCATATAGGCCTACGTAACAATAGGGAGTTTTATTGCAACGTTTTTTGCAAGCGTACGCTACGCTATGCAGACGAATATTCAACTGCGCAAACGCGAACGCTGCGTTGGTTAAACTGAGCGTAGGTTTTGACCTATGCTTTTCAGACGTATGCTCTGAACTACGTAAACGTTGGCGCATGCGCGTGTCGCTACCTTATGTCCGAAAATCAAACGGAGTGGGTAAACATATAGCCTAAAACGCGTCGATTTGTAGGGCACTAGTTGTTTTTTTTAATTAATATCATTTTTTAATTAGATGGTATAATGAAACAGAAATTTATCCCCAAACAGAAATTTATCAATGATTCAACATTCCGTGAAAACAAAGGCTGCCCCTTATATAATGCTGCACCACGAAGTACAGGTGTCATGCAGAGCAAACGTGGTTTTA
This sequence comes from Trigoniulus corallinus, assembly GCA_013389805.1. NCBI lineage: Eukaryota > Metazoa > Arthropoda > Diplopoda > Spirobolida > Trigoniulidae > Trigoniulus > Trigoniulus corallinus. The sequence goes on from JAAFCE010001036.1 coordinate 21,225,126, forward strand.
GGGGTAATTTAATAGAGCGTTTTCAGGCCGCGGTTCTATCCGACGTATGCTACGTGTCACGATAGTCGTCGGATAGAACCGCAGCCAGAAAACACTCTATTATTCCCGCAAGTGCCACAGTGTTGCGCACTGGTGAAGGAGGTCTCTCGGTAGGTGGTGCTAATGTATGGGCCGTTGCAGAAACGCTGCAATAAAACTTTAATTTTTTTAAAAATCGTACGCTAATCACGTGGTCTGTGTATGTTATTGCGTTCGTGCGTCGAGGTTGAATACAACTCCCTATTTAGAGTATTTATTTATGCAACGTTACCCGCCTCGGTGGCGCAGTGGGTAGCGCGCTCAGTAACTGCATCGTTAACTTCTTTCGGAGGAGAGAGAGGCCTCGAGTGCGCCTACTTCCGGAGGAGAAGTAAAACCAGGTCCCGTGTGGTGTACGATGGCATTTGCACTTAAAACAACCCTTTCTACTATGCAACAGGTAGATGAGGCAAAATTTCTAGGTGTAGGAGCTCACCCCCTGACGTCAGTCGAATTCCCAACGATAAGCATAGGGGTGGCAGCTTTGGTCAGCAATCAACTGTGGAAAAACACTATCCAATATACAGTATCACCCTTGTGTTCAATTAAAGAGACAAGATGGGTACCCGACCCTGCTATAGGAGGATAAGGGTTAGGACAGGCATCTCAAATACGCGGCCCAAGATGGTCTTTCGTATAGGTTAACGTTTTGTTGAATTAAATTCTATATAAAACGTTACTGTCAGGGCCCGCTCCAGGGGGATGCAACCCGGGCATTAGCCGGGGCGCAATTTTGGCTGTAAGTGTGAGAAAAACTGTTGCTTGAACTTGAATGATATTCTTAAGGGGCGCCAACTTGTCTTTTTGTCTGGGGCGACGTAAGCGCTAGATCGGACCCTGGGTGTATTATTTCATACATTTTATAAATGCACACAGCACTTATTATATATAGGTAGTGTACTCATAACTTAGGTCATAGTGCATGCGGCCCGCAGAAAGTTTCACTGTTGTAAATATGGCCCTCCAATAAAGTGAATTTCAGACCACTGGGTTAGGAGTTGCTACTTGTACAACGTTGCAACTACAAAAAGGGTAAAGAACCCTTGAGGTTGTAGAGGGTGGAGGCGGGGGGATGATGGTGAGTGCAAGTACAGTAAGTATGAACACATGTGTATAGTTTGGTTAATAGAGGACAAAAGGAGTTTGGCATACTTTTGGATAATAGTAGGCCTATAGATCAGTGGTATAAATTAATCAGGTAATAGAGAGACAGAATAACGATACAGAAAAAGTGAAGTACAGTACTGTGAAACAAGATATTTATTATTACTACTATTAACTGAAATCATATGAATGAGATGTTTAGTCATACATATTTTTAACCTTCGTTTTTTTAACCTATAAGAAGTTTTTCTTGTGTAGGGTAAATTTTTTATTAGCAGAAGTAGGACTTTTGGAAGTGTTAGCTCCATGATTTCATAGAATGCTTAGACCTGCTTTTTACTATTCTAGAAGGTACATGAATTTTATTTTAAAAGTACCCAGTTCACCTCATGGTAACAAAACTTTAGTGCATTCTCCAAAGCTAAGGTCAGCTATCATATAGGCTTTTGAATAACTTCCGATGTAAAAATCATGTCCGCTGCTTTCATATGAATATACCTTAGGATATATGCAATAAAACCCTATCACGGAAGACAGAGAACGTTGACATCCTTTTCTTGAAGGAAACAGCCATCAACCAAAACCCTTTCATTGCCTACCAATGTTTAATACCATAAAGCTTTATAAAACACGTCTAAAAAATTCACTGAAATGGTGGTCATCCAAGGTCTCAAGGTCTAAATCATTTTATAATTAAAATAACGTTTAGCCATATGCAAATATAGTTACTGGTTGCCGTGACAAAAGCGGCTGTTTTAAACGCTTTCCTTTAAAACAACATTTTAGATCTCTTGTAGTTTATTTGATAAACATTTCCACAGAAAACACAAAGGATGCAATGTCCAAGCTCACAATAAAAAAAAAGAGTGCAGAAAACGAAAGACTACAAGTTGAGTAAAGATAAATAATGAAAGATGAAAATGCACAGCTACAGAAAAAAGGGAGTGGGATTCTGTGCTTGAAGGAATTGGATGTAGTTAGAAAAGTGCTTCAAATGGGTCAAAAGGGCCACATTTCAAGAAAAAAGAAGAGAAGCTTCACTAAACCTGTCTTTTCTTGTCTCTGCAAGATACTATAATATAAGAAAATAAGATTTCTGAAGTGCATTTACAAGCTTTCAACCTCTATTGATTTCAAAAGATTTCCATCGATTTGCAAACCAAAGGAGCTATTGGATATTTTAAAGGATCAACACATCTTTCCCATTTTCATCTGCGCTGGACATATTCAAAATTCAACGGTCATTAAGAGCAAGTTTGAATGATCAACATGTCCATTTACAAATGCTTACAAAACGCTCAATGATCAATCTTGTTGAAACGTCTTTTAAAAGAGACCCTATCACTTCTAATACCGAAACTTTCTATGAAAAACTTCTCAATTCTGCACTGAATGATATCCTTTCTTTATTTTGAAATCGCTTTTTTCTTTTCTTTCTTAGCAGTGTTTGACATTCAAAATGCTGATGCTACACTGACCTAAATTAATCCTCTTTTGGCTTATATTATTGTGGTTTTCTAAACCAAAGCTAAAATATATTCGTACTCAAAGTGCTACTCTTCAAATTCAATAAACTAGACAGTTATTATATGATAATGTGCGATTCTCAACAATTTTCAAATCAAGTAGTTTTTTGAATAAATAATGCAGTTTTCTTTCTTGAAATAAACTATATATTAGATGTCATGAAACGAGGTTTCCATCGAAATGTGTATAGCATTAATTTAGAAGTGATGTAATAAAACAAGAGCATTGGTGTTACAATGCGAAATAGCAAAAAATACTATATTTCAGTCACTTTATTGAATTGATTGCTATTTAAACACGAATACGTAGGAAGATAGAAACGAAAGAAAAATGCGGTTGCAGCATTTGCAGGGTTGAATTCAGCTTTACATCTTTTCAGGATTGCGATTAGATTTTAGTTTTGGTGTGCCATATGACATGACGCTTTTTCTGCATTGTTTCATTAGAGATATTATTTTCTAAAACAACTCGCTCACAAATAACGTCTGCATATTTAAATGTTTATTTTTTTAATATGCTGCAATAAATTCTTTCATGTAATATCAAAATAACTTATTTTGAATAGATAACTGTCTATTGAATTAACAATAATAAATGAATGGCTGCTCCACATAGTTTATCTGCACGTATTATTATTGAGTAAACTAATGCAAAGTTCATTAAATGTTTCGGAGAAGAAAAAGTTAAAAATAACTCGCCAATTATTGAGAAGATACTGCAACTCATCAAAGGGTCACCTTATAACAGCCAATTTTAATTTTTGAAAAGTAATAAAATAAGTGAAATATCTGTAGAGATAACGCACAGCCTACACTTTGGTACTCTAAAGTGTATCTCTCATCATCATCATTTCACCCTTCTCCCGCCTGAGGCAGGGTCGGGTCTGCGGGTTCTAATCCTCCACTCCCGCCTATCCCCCACCAAGACCCTCTCCACCCCGCATACCTCCATGTCCCTTTGCACTACATGCTCCCATGTCCGCTTTGGTCTTCCTCTACCCCTGGTGCCCCCAATCACAGGCAGTCCCAAAATGGACCTAATAAGTTCCTCCTCTCCTCTTCTTCTCACATGCCCATACCACCTCAACCAATTCTCTCTCATCTTTTCCGCGATGTCCCCCACCCCCAGGCTACCTCTAACATAATCGGTCCGGATTCTGTCAGCTCGTGACACCCCACTCATGTAGCACAGCATTTGCATCTCAGCCTAACACGTATCTCTAAACATTGAAGTTAACTTTCAGTTGTTCAACAGCAGTTAAGAAAACATTAACATGGTCTATAATTAAGAGTAAGCTGCATCTACATGAGAAACACGAACTGATACTAATAAATAAATATAATCTATATAAGAATGCTTATATTTTGTATGACATTTTGGACACTTGAAATCTAGCATTACTTTTCGGCAATCTTGTGTATGCGAATTTTCCAAGCCTAAAAATCAATAGTACACTTGCTCAATACATTTTTGCCATACATATCATGCTATAATGCTAGACATATTTTAAATCAATAATAATTTTTTTGGCCTATTAAAATCAACTTTTGGAAACGTCAACTACTTATTCTAATTGATGTTTTCTTAATAACCAAAACACAATTTTTGTTAAGGAGTAGGTTGAAAATGTAATTTTAGCTGTTTGGTTCATTTGGTGTGGACTTAATAGGGTAAACATTTGTTATAAGCAATAATCAAGTGAGTGCACGTCTTTCTAACGCGATTGTGGTTAACCATGCGTCTGTTGTCAGTTGACACTAAATATGCCTTGACGGGCATAACAATGTCACTCCGGTCTGTTACCTGAAGTTACCTGTGGTATACACTGAAAAGAAGACCATTTTAAACCTTTCAGTGTCTTAGATATCTAGTTGAGCTCAGAAAAAAACTTCTGAACTAAATGGGCATCCAACGCGCTTATATACAAATATCATAAGCAGTACTCTTCCTTTTTAAAATGAAACACTTTGTATGATCAACTTGCAAAAAGTCTAAGAAATGAAATTTTATGATAATGCACACAAAAACCGGGATATGGTCAATGGCTGTAAAATCTTGAGTCTGCAGGGACCAAAAACAATGAACTAGCTGACCTTGTGAGAGCTGGAATCCCCATTTGAGTGTTTTCTTCCTATACTATGTTAAACACCATGGTAAGAGTTTGGACGATAAAGCAGTGTATCCAGTACAGATGGACGTAAGGTTAAGATGACATACATAAAATATCGATTCTCAAAGAATTCAAAAAAAACGTTAGTAATATCAAGATACCAGGCGCGGGAGGAGGGGACACCACTGATGCATTTGATGTGTTGCCTTACATACAAATATGAGTGGCAAAAAATATAGATATATAAGAAAATGTCAGTGCTCCAAAAAAGCTTTCATGTTCAAAATATGGATGGCTGCGCAATATGTTTTATCACATGGAGTTAAGTCATAAAGTATTTCATACAGAAACAATTTTCAATCATATTATTAAATCTATCTATCTATCTATCTATCTATAGCAACCATTCATATAAATTTACTACCAATAATATGAAACTAAATATCGTAACTGATTGTAGCGACACCGTTTTCATTTTTAATATATTAAAGTGACAAAGGACCCTAGTGTACAGTATATTTTATTGATTTTCTTTATTTTTAACGCACTTTTTTCTATATATTCAAAAAGTATTAATGTTATCTGTGGCTTTGCCATTTTAATAAAATGTGTCGGTCTTCACGAAAGTTGTAAAGAAAACACCAAGCCACACTATAATCGTCTAGATTACGGATGCATGATTAATTTTCAAAACAAGATGTACGTTTCAAATATACATATTCTTCAACCTGCACTTTTGTGACAGACAAGATATAAACCTGGTATTATGACTGTAAGTAAGATGATAGAAATGTAACATGCATATTAGATATTGATCAGTGTATTTTACATGTCACATAATGTCCCCACGTTATGCTAACAGCAGTCTTCTGTTTATCGATGCAGTAAAACGCGAAATTAAACAATTGCAATGCCATGTATATGAAGGGGTAAACATTTGCTGTTTATCAAGAAACAATGATCGCTATTTATCTGAAGAACTTGATGTCGACCAAGATATCTCCAGAAGAGAATTTTAAAATGTTGTCATCCAAAAACAAACTTTTCTAGATATATCGTGATAATGTGCTTGAGTCCAAGACTGCAGGCTCGATCCCGGTCGAGGAAGGCAACTTCATTCAATTGGCCCTATAGAAGGAAGCGTACGTGCACCTTCCTTTGAATATTAGAATGTGTTGTTTTTACCATGTAACCTACACTTAAAAATCGTTTCCCCGTAAAATAAGACGCTTATCCCCTGGCACTGGTAAATTGCCTTCAGTAGTAGATATTCCGACGTTGTTAAATAACCAAATAAGCCAATTTAAACCATTTTTTTAAAAATAATACAATGTGGCATTTTTCTTAAATGTTTAAACATCCTGTATGGGTATAACTGAATTCTTCAACAGGGAAGCATTCATCTTGAATTACTTTTAGCATTCATGAATTATTTACATCACCTCAAGTGTACTGAATGCAGCATTGGTACGTGCGTAGATATTATTGACTATGCGATCGATTAGTATCTTTTATTGCCCTAGAAACGAATGAAATTTTATATAATCCCCCAAAGAGTTAATAAACCAATATATCTTAGAAAACGTATTTTGAGATAAAAAAAATGCAGCTACTAATAACTTCTACAAGACATGCGAAATATCTGTATTCTTACTTTCTTACAGCACTAGTGTTCATAGCTTAAAATTTATGGAAAGAATTATAAGTAAATTTTTCCTGAAAGACTAAATCGCGATAAGAAATGAATAAAAGCTCCCCAATTTAATTAACTATAAGTTAACTGAAACAATGAAAACTTACCTTTAGATACTGAATAACACTGAATGCAAAATCCATTTTTTGGGGAAATTAAAATGTGCATAGCATCTTTATGCACAAAAATTAGCCATTCCAAAATCAAAATTGCTCTCTCCCTTTCTCTCTCCCTCACTAATATCGCCAAGGAAGTAAAATATGTCGGAATTCTCTCAGAAATCTCAGAAATACGTTACGTTTATCACTTTATGAATTGCATTGCTTTTGATACGTTTTCCTCGAAGTCATACGAAAACTTCAAACTTTTGTCGGTATCTTTGAGGAAACTACAAAAGGGAGTCATAATGATGACACGATTTTTATCCATGAATCAGGTTTAATTTAATTTTTAGGACAACGCTATTTTAAAAGAAAACCTTTTCTGATAACAGTATATTTTAAAATTCAAGAAACTTATTAGATACTTTAGTCTCCAGATACGCATTATGGGTTCAAATTTCATATGAATTTTTCATGATTTCCAAGAGTTCACGTATTAAAGAGATTTTCAACATTTATTGATTCCACTTCACACATTTATATAGATACTCACATGAAATAAGAAAGCTGTTCAAAAGGAAACTTGGCAGTTTTATTTCGACATAAAGTACTTTTCTTTGTAAATAAAATGACCACTTGATAATACATTGTTGGCTTCACTATCTTTCACATTGACCCGAGAAAAAAAATAATTGCAAATTTCACAATACGAAGCCCGAATTTCAAAGTTTCGAAATACTGCTGCTGCTACTATAGTAGTAAAATAATCCAACTAACACCTCCTTGTACTTGTATTTCTTTGGATTTGGTATTTTTTGGATATTACTTTGATAATAGCATCCATCTTTTATAACAGCTTTCTTAAGCATTTAATCTCTACCAGTTTTATTTTTAGAGTATGCCGGTACATCCCTACTGAAAACAGCATTTTAAATAAATGATGATGACGATGATACATTTCTAGTCTCAAATGAAACTTATGCAGTAATTAAGTAATTTAGATTCAAAAATTAACAAAACGATATCGTTTAACCACAGATTTTGTTAATTAAAATGATCATTAATGATTGAAGTTGATGTTTCATCTTAAAACTGATGCAACATACAGTCTATTTAAACAAATGCGAGATAGTATTTTTGAAAGAATTCTCTATTACTTAGGCGACCTCATTTATTATACTTTCATCTCCTTTCTCAATTTGATATTCAAAACAGTAATATTTAAAGAGTAAACTAAATAAGCTATCCATTAGTAGAGCACTTTCTACGTTTTGCATGTCCTTTAATAAAATGATGGCCATCATATTACAATGCCGAGCTAGCACTTGATATTTCCCTTGAAACTGTCTAAAGGATAAATTATTATATACTTCAGAATACTGTCTCTGCTTCTGAATTTTCTTCATCTATTTAATCAAAGATGTCTTAGGAATCTTACTCATTTCATCTCGGAATTTGAAAACGCCTTATTTTTCTCATAGATTGTACACTAGGGAGATTATTAAAAGATGGTTTTGTTGGCGTTTAATTAACTGCTAACTGAGTTGGGTAATAAACAAGTAAAATCATGAGAATTTCATGATAATCTCTCTGAAGTGAACTGCATTTGGAGAAAACTATATAATTCATCGACTGCTGGAGTTTTCCAATTAGCATTCAACCTAACTCTCTCCAAATATTGCCACAAAACATCTGGCCAAAACGAAGAAAAATGCTCCTTAAAGATATTTCATCAGGATATTTACATTCGGATATTTGAAGAAACTATTCAGTATTCAATGATATGTCTTAATCCATATATCAAAATTAAATATGTAAAAACAGGTTTTGGCTCTTAAGTTTTAAGTATGTAATACAAAGAATTATTTTTCTTTATAATTCCTTTTCTGGTGCATTCAGAGATTCTGGCTATTATCAGTACTCGCAAAGTCTGTTTCATTGCCACGATTCTTTGTTGTTTGATTTGATTAAACTTTTTAAATCCCCTAAACAGGCGAACTCTTAGGTAGGGGATGGGAAGGGAGACGAGGCCCGAAGCACAGGATAGGCAATAATTACTGGTCTAATGGGGAGGGCCAAAATTAGGGGAAGCCATGATATGGCCCAAGGATTAAAAATAATAAAACGGCAAAAAAATCCCGATCATAACCCAGATAAAAATACCAAGGGAGGCCAAGAGTCATGATAATTTTTATTATAGTTAGCGCTAGATCCTGATAACACACTGGAATATTAATAATGCGAAGCACATTAATGTGGTCACCATTACGCATTTCAAGTTACTAAGAGAACTAATATATCAACCTGTAATATACCATTACTTTAATGCTCAATTTTAATTTTTTTAAATTGAATTCGACTTTGAAACATGTAAAACTTTCTGGAAGTTGAAACCACTATCATTAATCATGTAATTTTCAAACCTTGGGAATATTTATGAAATATTCAAAAAATATTCCATCTTCTTCAAAGACATGAGTCTGCAAAAGTATCCAATGTTGACTAAATTATGTATTTATAAACTAGCATCGCACTAGAAGTGCATTATTTTACAAAAGCGGCTAATATCCAGCCCTACCCCATCCACCTACATAAGAAAAAAGAAACCTCATTAAAATTGAATGGAATTTGGTTGAATTACAAATATTATGTACATGCTCGAGTTTTTTCAACATTAAGTCGAAATTTTAAATACACGGCTTGTGGACACTGCAGCATAAACCTTATTATCACTACTACGTTGTCTAATGAGCAGATAAATAATAAAAATGGAGAATTTAAAAATACAGCTAATTTACAATAAAGTGCTGCTGTTACTGTCAGATGCAGTTTCATCTGCAGTCATACGTAGTCAGGACAACGCTCAAATGTCCCTACAATGTTAATTATAAAGTCTATTTGTTTTTGAATCTAGAAAGTTCCTATCATTTTTACCTGCCCTCTTCTTTAATTTAAAGAAGAGTAATAAACGTAGGAAAACGAAACTGCATTTGGAAAACTTCTTTGGAGTCAGATTGCAGACAAGAGCAAAGTTCATAATTAAAACTATCCAATCTATGTCATAAACTGGGAAGTTTAAAATATAAGGGAAGAAGAGATTGCTTCCTTTACATATGGTTGATTGAACATGATGATAGTCGTGTCGATAATTCAATGAACAATATTATATACAGGGTGGCATGAATTAAATTGAACTCTAGGGAACAATATTATCTATCGATCTTCTTTGGTCGGGTCTTTTATCTCCTTTACGCACATAGAAAACTAACACGTCTCATTTCTTCAGATAGTCAATATGGCTCACTTTCATCAGCACCACGCATGTAGAAAACATTTCATATTTCTACCATATACTGTATACCTTCCAAGAGCATCTATTTAAGTATTTTTAAACTGAATAATGCGTTTATTACGGTTTGCAATTTAGCACATCATATTTCTTGATTGAGACCATTATTTCGACGAAAGACGATACGTTTTCAGTAAAAGATATGTATAGTGCTGGTATAAAAAAAACCAAATGTATGCATCGCACATACATGTATAATAATCGAGATTGAATTAAAGTTAGTCATTGCGATTATACGTTACGCAAAACCCAAAGCAATTACATGAAGACTGTATATGACAAAAGACAAACAGTGTATTTTAGGAACTCATCTTTCTCGGACATGAACGCTGATCTGAATTCAGTCTTCATAAAAGCTGACCTATTTGAACACTAGAAATTTATCGAATTTTCTTCCTTTTTTGGGTCTAATTTGTAATCAGTGAGAGATTTATGTGTCAACCAACAATTTGCTACTCCATATTCTTAAGGAAAGCACAAGGGAGTCATTGGTAACATGATTTCTATTGCGATGTTGACAATCTGTTTGTCCCATTCAAAATGATAAGTTTGAACTTATTTGTGAAAGGTTACGAGTTGTTGTTTATTTTCTTCGCGTACCCTTTACTCTTGCTAAGAAATCCAAGGATTTGTTAAGCTTCTCTCACATCACATGTCAACTGATTGACTTGTTATGTATGGCTAAAATTGGCATGTACACGCCTTACGAGCAATGAAATTAAATGACAGTTGGCTGGAAATGCCAAGCCACGTTGCTCTACGGACAATGTCAATAATTTCATATATATTTCTCTATACTAGACCTACATACCTGAAAGAATACAACAGCCTAAGTTGATGGTCGAAACCTCAAAGATTAAATGACATCACCACAATTGCCATAAGGGATTTATATAATTATTCACTAAGTAGGTATACATAGGCTGTGCCTGATTTTTCTGTTTTATGTGGTTGTTAATTTACATCCATTATCACTCTACGCTACTATTACTACTATCACTACTACTCCTACAATTCTTCAAATTATATCAAAGCCAATTTTTACGTATAAAACACAACAATCCAGAAACGTAAAAATCATCCTCATTTAAAGTTAAGTACAGTATATGCCCACTTAGGCCTTCTGCGGTATTTTTATCATTTTAATTGCATATGATCATTTTTAAAAAGTCACGAAGCTATTTTGATTTAGTTATACAAGTATCACGCTGCTGACATGCTGTACGTAGATATAAAAAATGTTTGTATGGTTGATCTTGGGAATGGTCAGAGGTCATTGAATTTCACTTGCTGCAATACATATCACAGTGAAATATGCTAGGACATCTCCTTTGTATAATATCCACGATTCTGTCAAAAATATTCAATAAGTAATGGGTCATTGATCAAAACGAAGCTATCACATTCTTAGCCCATCAATAGCTATAAAGCGAAACTTGTCAGACCAAATACTTCAATTTTTTTTCTCCTATTCACCCCAGAGTTTTTATATATTCGACACGCCCTATCTACACCAAATACCAACCTCATCTTTGGATCACAGTTCACATTCAATGTTTGACAAATCGATCATCTATCTATTGAAAATAACTGCACTGTCCCCCTATAAGTTCATCATAGAAAATTCCACGGTAACGTGATACAATACAATGAATGATACACTTTTTTAACCTTCTAACCCTTTCTTCTTTTATTTGGGAGAAACGACTCTTAAATTTTTTCCACGTTTATGTCCTTATACATGTACACCAGAAAAATAGGGAAGAGGGAAGATAACTAACTAATATAAATACTCTTCGGTGACAAAGTGATGACTAAAAAAGACTGGTGCGTCTTTTTTTGGCACACTATATGTGATACATGCATGTAAAATACATTTTTTTCTGCTGAAATTATAAAGCAGTTTTTCTGGTTGTTTGCAATGAAGTAGTAGAAAATGAATGATGTTTAGTGCTGATAGCATTAAAAACCTTCAATTGCATTATTAGTTTTTTGCCATTCAAAAACATGACATGAAGTACAGCATAAAATGCCATTGAGAAAAGAAATTTCAAAAAAATAAGCCATATTGAAATTGAATCAAAAGTGTTGAATAACGTTTATTTTAAATGACGCTAAATAATTGCTTAAGGTGTTTATTTGGATCGCAAAGATGACTACTGCCAAGTGAAAGTCCAGGGCACTTATACAGCATTTTTCAGTAAGCCATTAAAAAGCATATTTTTCATGCGAAAAACAGTTTGGTCGTCAACGGACCGGATACACGGAGATTTTGCAGGGCCTCGAGAAAAGTTATTAGTGGGGAAAAAATTCATTATGGTATTCTCTGGCGCATTTCATCATTTTCTAAACTGAATACCGGCAATAGACAAGGAACCAATATAAATTCAAATAAATATTTCCAATATCAATGCATCTCGGAAACTTAAGGCTCCATATTTCAAGAAGTTTAAAAAGTGTGTAGCGCTTAATTGTGGAAGTAGAGTAAACCATTTGAAATTTTAAGCCAACATTTGGCGTTTATAATAATAATTCTTCAACATTGTGACGAGTCGGACGGTCCTCAAACAGAATTTAACTTCAACTAGCTTAAATCGAAATTACTTACCATTAGTTGAAAAGTTCAGCACATCGTAATCCAAATGCGAAAGATGCATCTGAAAAATTAAAATAAAATTGATTGAAATACATCGAGTGTTTTTAAATACAAGTAGTAATTTATGAAGTCTGGGTAACATTACTTATTTAAAGCAATTACATACCGTATAAAGTTATTCATTTTAAATAAAATTATTATTGTTGTATAAATTTGCCACGATTAACCTATGAGTTTTTAGTTTTTAGACCTATAATTTCTTTACTACATACACCTCCTTAAACATACTGTGGAATAGTGAGGCATAGTTTAGCATTGTCAGCATAACAACATAAAAGAGTGGCAGAAAAGGTGGCACATTAATATTCATGTTTCAACATAGCCCATTTGTGTATAATTGTAGATGATGAGTCGAAATATAACTGTAGAAATACCTAAGGAATAATTACAACAAAGGCTTGTCAAGGAATCATACAGCACGTCAAACAACGGCAACAAGTAATCATTGACAAAATATACTGTATATTGTATGTTTCATTAAAAGCAACAAAATGCTAAACCTTTTTAAAAATAAAGTAAGCAAGATATGCTCCGCAGTAGCCAACATAAGTAGGACCTCAGGACAAAAAGTTCATGGAGTTCCTTTGAACTTTCAAATTTGAAAGAAGTTCATACACGTACACATCAAATTGATTATGTTGCTAATTAGCAACTGCTTAGGGCTTAAGTTTGTCGAATTTTACACATGCTATGTACTCTTCTTAAAAATATGGGAATGTAATCCTGGTGCCTAGGACGTATTAAAATTCATAGGACTTACAAAGACACCCAATCTGCTTTTACACGATTGATATTTAATGTTATGTAAAACTCGAATCGTACTGGGGCCGTCGTGTAGAGGCCTGGTAAATTGAAAGAATATGACAGAAGGTTTGTTTCTGTTGATCGTTTTGGCCTAAATCCATGGTACGCAGCCGCAAGTAATCTTGACGTCTAGGCCCGAGTTAATTTAAAAATTACATGTCTTACTTTGATTAAAATAAACTTTACAGTTTCAAAAAGTAACAATAAATAAGGAAATAAGACGTTTCTCTCATTTCCTGTAAAATTTAGTTTTACCAGGAAGGTGTCGATATGCGCTGTTTTCCATATTGTGGGAACATTGGGAGAATAATTGTGCAGAGAATAGGCGCTAGTAAATAACGGAATGCTTTGATTACTACAAGTGGTATAAGGTGAGAGGTTGTCGTGAGGGTAGGTCTTAATTTATTGATGACAGATAAAACTTTGGCTATGGAGATAGTTGTGACCTGTATTTTGTCAGATAACTGAAGTAGTTCGTAGGGATATGCAGTATTTGCTGGGACCTGGAGTGGAGGCGAGTGAAATGCTTGACAGAAGGCTGCACATACTGGCTCAGGATCAGAAACGTAAGTGTTACCGGTTTGTTTGTTTTTTTGAACAACAGTAATATATTTCTTATAATTCCTCCAAAATAGTTCTGTTATTTTATTCAAAAAAATAGAAGTATTCATGCTGAAGGTTTATTTCTAAATGTGTGTGTCTAATGGTTACACTTCTACTTTTGCATTAGATTTGTGAGATTTCTACATTTGCGGACTCTAGGTATACTTTTTTTTAGAGTACCTGTAAACTAATTTCATATACGGACACCGTCAGATGAAAAGTAACTTCTTTAATGATGCAAAGTCAAAATTTCAGGGTAAAACCTTTAAACGTTCAACTTTTAACACTTACCAGCAATACGAGTTCATGATTAAAAGCACACTGAAAATAAATGATAGATTAATATGGGTCTTACAGCCTCCGCAAATTAAAATGTCGTTTAAGTGACCCCATCATCAAATACCTCACTACATTGAAACATACATTAACATTTTTTATTACACAATCTTCCCCGAAAATACTACACTTCACCTTTATTGACATTGAATTCTAATAAATGGATTACTATATATTCTAGTGGTTAACAACGGTAATTCGGCTGAATGCTGAATAACAACCTGAAGCTATCTGCTATTAATCATTTAGATATTTGCAATTACAGCAATAGTAATTAGTTGGTAATATTCAGCTTTCTTTTCCGAGTTTCAAGCTAAGAATTTGATAATTTACAATGTGATACGGGTTTTCCATTTCCTTTTATTGAAATCACATTTTCTATAAACGAAAATACTATATGACGTAGGTAGAAGGTATATTAAATAACAAGTCGTTTAATAAAACCCGCACTTTATCTGTGGTCACTTCACTTTACTCATCTTCCATTAAGCGCTTTCAAAGCTGATTCGTAAACAACTTTTTATTTTATATTTCAAACGGGACCATTTCAAACTACGTAGACAAAGAAATAAAAAGTGGAAATAAATGTTTACATAAAAGCGCGTTTCCTGAAATTTAATGACTATGTTTTAAGAAGCCATTTGAAAATATTGGTTATTTGACATTTACTATCGATTGTTTTATTTCTAATAAAATATTAAACGCTTAGTATTTACTCAATGCTCAAAATGTTTTCAAATGACCTAAATTTCCACAAATATTATTAGTCGTGAAAATAAAACATTGATTTGAAGAGAGAGAGAATAAACAGCAAATAATGTTACATTGACAGCAGCAACGGTAACAGCACAATCATAAAATTGCTATAATAGGTACTAAGTTGTACTCATAACTAATAAACGTCATGAAAATCTCATGAAGTAGCCAATGTGTTTTCTTGGATGGGAAGAAAAAAGAGAGTGAAAAGGGAGAGAGAGAGAGAGAGAGAGAGAGAGAGAGGGAAATGGGGGAGTAAGTCGAAAATAAGGTTAGAAGATTGCATTCACTTGATAGCAACAATTTGCATGGCATTTGAGTTGAAGCTTTTGATGGTAAGGGTAGAAACGCATAAAAGTACAGACCAATATATTTCGAGTAAATTGGGATTACTGACAATGACGTTGTCAAGGATTTCAAATTTGAAATAGGCCCTAATGAAGGCCTCATCCTTTTTGCTGCTGTCCTACAATTTGACATACACAAATTGATTGATCGATGATTTTTCAAAAGCCGCTTTACGTGGATTTTAAAGGTGAAGTCACTCTACAAATGTGATATTGCACTCAAGCTCCAAGCAAACAATTTTAGCAGTAAATATATAAAAAAAATTAAAAATAACGGAATGACCAAAAAAAAAAATTTCGTGGTCCACCGGAAGTTTGGCAATTTGATAAACAAGCACTACCATCTGCACGTTCAAGCCCTTAAATATGTGGAGCGTAATCATCAGATAAATTACCAGGTGAAGAACAGGTAATATCAAAAGTTTGAGTAAGGTTTTTCTTTCCACCTGACGTTAGGACTTTAATGTCTTGCTACACGTCTCACTTTCATAAGTAAACAGTAGGGTAACACTTCTCTTTGTTTGGACATTATTTCCCTGAAGCACATGCACCGATCATTTTGTGCTAATATTTTAATTAATCATGGCGAGGCCCCTGAATTAAGAAAGCTTGAGATACACTGTGTTATAGTCATACATTCAATCATGAGATCGGCATCACCAATTTGCAGGTGAAAATTAGACAGGAATTTTATTTTCTGACGAGTGGCTGACGACCATATGTCCCATCACGCAGAGAAAATTTTGCATATTATACTCTGGGACTTACACAAGGTTCCTCTAAATACCTTTTTTGCTTGCAAAAATTTACCATTTTGCATTTTAAATTCAGAAATAAAACAGACGTCTATGAAAATTCAGTACAGCACAGTTTACCATATTTGAAATCATTTTTTTGTTTGGAATAAATACTTCTATAATAGCTTTCTAATTCGCCGAGTAAGCATTGAATTAAATATAGGATTTATCGCACTTTCCAAATATATTTAAAAGAAATCCCACAAATTTTTCATTATCACATATAAAGGCGACAATTGGAGATGAAATGTAGCAAATAAAAACCAGAAAACTAGGAAGCATTTCAATGTATACTTGATAATGTTTTCTTTTCTTCAAATGTTTTCCTTCTACAATCGTCTTTAAAAACTGCTGAAAATAAATGTATCTGTGTTCAGTGGAGCAATTCGTGATTTTCAACAATAAACAGCACGACTAAACAATTCCGGACGGCGAAATACCGATGCACTGTAATGTGTATTACTGTATAGTAATGGTCGCACACTATATTAAGAAATATTTGCTCTTTAATATTATATTGGCATTAAATTCTTCAAACAATAAAAAATGGTTGACAATGTATTGACAAACGGAATTAATTTCTCATCGAAGTTAAGATTTCTGTTAATTCCTGGATGAAAAAAAATCTCAAATTGATGGCTGTGGTCAATTTTTGCAGAAATATAAGCAAATTCTGCCGATGACATTTTAAACAATTTAGTGAGCAAAAAAATCAGTTATCGAACTGACTCATTAGCATTTATATAACTGAACATATTTAAGATAGGCCCGCCTCGGTGGCACAATGGATAGCACGCTCAGTAACTCGGTTCGATACTGGACCGAGGTGGGTTGACTTCTTTCGGGCGACAGAAGTAAAACCGAGGTCTCGTGTGGTGCACGACGGCATTTGCACGTAAAAAAACCCTCTCTACTATGCAACTTCAACTTTCAGCTCGTCCCTTGGCGTCGGTGGAATACCCCAACGAACAGTAGACCGACAATAAATAAGCATAGGCGTTGCAGCTTTGGTCGGCAACCGGCTGTGGAAAAACACTGTCCAATATATCACCCATGTGTCCATTCAGAGGGACAAGATGGGTACCCGACCCTGCCATAGGCGGAGGATTTTTGAATAGATTAATGATGAGAATGAATGCGATGGCCATTCCCTACTGCCAAGTTTTTTGTTCAATATTTATAAATTTTTCGCATTTGCTGTGCATTAAATTGAATCAATAGTTTCTTAAAGTGCATGATACAAATTTTAATTTAATAAGTCTAGATGTATCTGCTCTGCAATTAGACTCAACTTCATATCGCAGGGTGATAAACACATTAAATGTCGTGTTTTTTTTCGCATGAGTCGATGATTTTCCTTCCAATAATCTAGAGCAGTGGTTCTCAAAGCGTGTTCCGTGAAACAACTTCAAGTGTTCCGCAAAAAAATTTAATGCACAAATAAGGCAATGGAGAGATACTCTGATGTGACCCGCAGAATCAATTTGGGAGGGGGGTGACTGAAGTGGAGACAGGCAAACGGAGTCCTGTGTGATAAGAGGATCCCAATCTAGTTAAAAGAGAAGTTCTAAAGGACAGTGGTTAGACCAGCTATGCTACAGTATATGGATCAGAGGGTTGGGCAGTGAGGAAGAGCTACGTAAATAGTATACGAGTAGCCGAGATACGAATGCTGTGGCACATGTGTGTTTCGTGTCGAGAGCTGATAGAATTAGGAATGGGCATATTAGAGGTAGCCTTGGGTGGTGGACATCGCAGAAGAAATGAGTGAGAATAGGCTGAGGTCGTATGGACACGTCATGAGAAGAAGGGAGGAGGAGCTCGTTAGGTCCTTGCCAGGAATGAAGGTGGAGGGAGGAAGGGGAGAGATTGACGGGGGTAGAGGGCTAGAACCCGCAGACCCGACCCTGCCACAGGCGGGATAAGGGTATGATGATGTAGTAAGTACCCAGTGTAGAAAGTGCACAACCTACTTTAAAGTACTTTAAAGTGTTCCGTGCTAGTAAAATGGCAGTTTAATGTTCCCTGACTTCAAAAAGATTGAGAACCACTGATCTAGAGATAATTTCAAAATGCAATTTTAATTAAAGTTTTCATGGAATAATTTTAGACTGTGGTGTGTTTGTTGGTAAGTAAGGTAAATAAATGAAAAACAATCTTTCTCCTTATTCATCCATTTATAGTAGTTTCAAAAACAGTATACTTCTCACAAGGCTTAACTAATTGAAACTTGATGGCAAGGTCCTCACACAAGATGCATTTTCAAAAATAAGTATTCTGGCATAGTGTATACCGCCGTCTTAAAGGTCTTTTCACTATTAAGATTTCAAGAGTCGCATGTTGCTATTCACCGTATCATTTCAAGGAATTTAATTAACTCCGATACACCCATAAAAGAATTATGAACTTGAAATATACAAGAGGATTTGACGACCATGAAAGCCGCCTATCATAATTGCTTTTTCGGATTTAATGAATAAAGACAACGATAAATTTGCATTGCGTAGGCTAGTTACAAAGCAGGTTGTACACTCCACAAAAGATTTAAGTCTTTAAAAGAAAATCCAAGCGTCTTAATATAACAGCATGCGAGCAAGTCAGCCAACTTGATCATCGCAAAGGAAAGCAGAAAAAAAAACGAAAATGACCGTAACGAAAAGTCCATAAAGAAAATGTAATGCCATAAACTTTATTGGAAACTACACTGCAATCTTAGCATCTAATTATTTTCAAGATTTCTTTAAAAAGAAAGAAACCTATTTGAAGGAATATAACCAAGAAACCAGGCGAACATTATTTAAATGCCCTTGATTTTGCGACTTCTTAAAATATCACTTAACTGAAGAAATTGCAGTCCTTTGAAAATCATACCAACTTAACAGTTGACCAACAGTTAAATAGCATTTCTCTAGATATCTTAAAGTAATTTAGATTGCTTCTCATGGACGAAATAGTCCGTATTATGACAATGTCCTATTAAGATACTGCGTTTCTTTTCTTCTTTCCTAGTTCACTGAATCGATTCCTGAAACGAGAGTTTAACAATCCTTTATATTGATACTGTGCACAATACTGAAGTAGATTTGGATTAAGAGTTTGAATCGTTGAAAACGTCGCGTTCTTTATATGTCGTCGAAAGGCAAGAAATAAGTAGAGAAACAAAAGAAGTGATGCTGTTTTAAGTTCTTAGATGACGTCTTAGAGGCATCTCCTTTGATGGTCATAAATGGATTTGCCATTTTTGTAGTAGTGGCACAAGATTACAATTAAATGCTTGTCAATGATGTCTTTAAATTACTCGGATTTGCTGTTCGGAATTGGCACCAATGATACATGAGTGCGTCGTTTGTGTAGTGGTCTCTTTACAATTGCTTGACTTATGAACACGTCCATTGTCAGACGTGATACTGATTTTCCTGTTCAAATCCACTAGTAGGCCTACATTCAGTGTGGTACCAAATAATAGAAGTAAGTCTAAACGTTAGATATCTGTCAGTATATGCTTATGCGAACAATATTTCTCCCCCGTCTTCGTTGTTGTAGTAGCCTTGTCGATGTTGGCTTTCTCACTGAACTCATTGGAGTGAAGTGTATTCAACACAAAACAATCTACACCATTATGAGCAACTTGGGAAACATGACAATTTTCGTACTGCTTGACCGTTTGTTTGTTGACCGGTAGTGACTGTTAGCCTATAGACTTTTCCTGTCGCTAACGACCCACTAGTGACCATAAAGATTTGGATGATGACTTCGTAAAACATTTCATATACAATAAAAGTCTGGTATACAACCAATCCTAAGGCGTCAGAAATCATTTTCCTTTTTTTACTTGCCATACTCAAACTTCATTTCAACATTGATCGGCTTAGAGAACTATTGAGAGTTACTCGTCAATAAATTTAAGAAAAAATCTCATTTAAGAAATAATTTAGTACTACTTGCGTTATCAATTATTTTTACTTTAACAGCTTACAAGGCTAAGATTGTCAAGTGGTAGTGTCACAAGCGCCTTGTTGCCAAAAATCATGTCTAGTTTTCTCTTAATCCTAATTTACAATTGTGACGATGGTTATGCCATTTAGTAAGTTTCAATTATTCTTCCTGTGGACATTACTAATGTCGTTGAATGTGTGATGTAAAATATACACTTAGCATTTTTGATACCCGGAAGTAATATACATATTAGCATATAGACATTGCAACATGATTAGGATTGATATGGCCTTCTTATTTGTTAGCTCAACAAATTATTACTTAAAATTAAACTGAGGTTTTATTCCGCATCAAGAATACATATTCGATATTCTTGACTGGAAAACTGGAAACTTCCTCCGGTAGTTTATTTAAGGAAATGAGACACTCAACACTCCTATAATAATGCTTTCTACCCACCATCACTAAGAAAAAAAATAGAAAATATTAAAAGAAACTCGCTTTTATATTCTAAGGAGTAGCAAAGACAGTTTATTTTGAAGCGAATATAAACAATGCGCCTTATTTCTTGTAAACATCGGGAAATCACAAAGGAAACTCTTACAGTTCGGTTAAGAATAAGGCCTAAAGATATTGCTTCATAAGGAATTACGCGTATATATAAAATTCAATTTCCATAAGTAGACCGTATAAGCATTAAAGTGACCTAGTAGTAGTCTTAAGTAGAAATAAAGACTATAGTTGCAGCCAAAATGCTAAAGCAGTACTCCGAATAAGTTTTGCACATAGATTAGATACATTTTGAGAGAAACAGATAAAGAAAGGCTTTAACGAACTAAACATAAAGATATTCACAGATAACGATATAGTAATAATAGGACGAAATGAGGCGTCAATGCGCCTACCGGGATTTTGAACAAAGTAATGAGGGGAAAGGTCTAAAGATGAGGACGATACATTGGACAGACATGGCCTTTAGCAACGACGAAACTCCGAATGAACCAACTAAAGTGTTTAATTATTAATTAGCTTAGAAATGAGAAGTTGCATTTTTTCCTTTGAATCTCATTTTCATTCCTCAACGTAATCTAAATTTTAACAAATATTTTCTGAAGCTTTTCTTCCCTTCTTACTTCCACTAGTATTTCCCTAGTGTTTATGCGTGCAAGAGACTGCTGCAGAATGACATGATACATCTTCTTGTTTCAGTGGTAGTAGCAAAAAAAATAACACAACCAGACATCCTGTAATACTGTTGTACTTTTCACGATCATGACAAAATCTTTTCTAGACAAAACCTCAAAATCCTCCTACATTACAATCTCTTTTCGCATATACACACGATCAAAGATGCTGTTTAGAGGGCATAAGGTGTGCACTAAGAGGATTGAAGTTTACCATCTTCCATCCCAATATAGTAATTAGAGGAAGAAAATGAAAACCACAGGACTTGGAAGGGTCATGTGACAACTGCCTTCTTTCATAACAGATTTGTCTCAGTAAAAGCCTAAATTATGTAAAACTACCTCATCTCATTAAGTCGCTTTACTTCATTTATGTCATCACTGACACTTTCTAATGCACATCTACTGTTTATAATGCAACTGTTGTGGATTATAAAAAAGGGTGTTTTAGTTGGAAGCGTGTGGCTTACTTAAAATTTTTACATTTTAGATTTACCACAATAATACTATTTTTGGGTGGTAGAAACTATGACAGTGAGTGCAAGTAAATTTAACCCAAACTGACAGGTTGCTCGTTTTCACACATACGTTACTGCAATTTTAATGTAAAATATTATTTGCCTTTCTAAGAACAGTTCTTTCTTAATATTTAAAAAAATCAGAATTTATAGTGATTAAAATATGAGCCTTTCTTAAAAGACACAGAACATTTAGTGCTGCAACCGTGGCACTTCATCAAATTAATAAAATTTGAATTTTGTTATCGGTGCAAGACCGCGGTATATGACGTTGCCTTTCACTGCTAAGCTCGTCCAGGGCTTATTGCCTATCTGCTAGGGGTAGAATTCTGCTTAAAGGTCGGCTTAACGCATTTCGCCACATCATTGCCAATATCAGTAATGATCTTCTCTTATGAATAATTCATCAACAGCATTTTCAATTAAGTTCTCCGGTCAATACCGTAAGTTTACTTCGGATACTTTACAAAAAAGGATAGAAAACCGAAAGTAGAAAAATAAACAATTGATAGCAAAGGAAATAATAATTAATATTTAATTTCCAGCGTATGAAGAATAAATAGTTTTCTCAACACAAGACACGTATGAAAACAATAGCTCAAAGTATAAAATATGAATTCAGAAATAGTAGGGGAGACCGGGGCAAGATGACTAACGCCTTAATTAGAGATTTTCCTGATAGTTAGCAGCATCATATGAATACTACTAGTACTCCTCATGACTAGACACTAAAAAATCATTTTGTCAAGGCACTGTTGCCATTACTTTATTACTTACATGAGTTTCGTTGTTTTCCTGCTGTGTGCTATATGAAACCAAATTTTGGAAATAAGATATAATTAATATAGAGGTAAGCTATAGAAATATCTAATAGCATTTTCATCTACCTTAGACAACTGGCTATTCATATTCAGTATTCATTATTAAAATAATTTTTTAATCTTATTGCTATAATACTTAAACTTTAAAATTGTTCCTGGGGCAAGTTGACGAACTCATCATCTTGATCCTCAATGTTAACTGGCATCTTCTTTGCGGTGGACAGCTTACCTGTGATCATTTTTAACTAGAAACATTAACTTTTAAGTTGACAATAAATTCGATTTACTATTTACTTCGATTTTAACTTTTAGTGTTAATGCGTTTTTATTATTCACAAAAAAAATTAAAAATATTATTTCATTTACCTTTAACAATGTAATAAATAATGCCTAATCTTATTTTACTATAAAAGAAATAAGGGTACAATAACAGAATTCGGAGAATTTACTAATTTCTTTTACTTTGCAATGGCCGTCATCTTGCCCTGGGTCTGGGGCAAGATGACGAATTTTACATCGTTCATTAAAAATTATGAAATCACCTTGAAGATATCAAAAAATGTTTCGCTTTAAACCACTAAATTATAAATAAAGGTGCATTCTAAGTATCTCAGCACAGTAAAAAATTTTATCTCGAGAGAAAAATAAAAAATTAAACTGAAAACTCTTAGTATCGTCCACTTGCCCCGTCCATTTGTCCTTTTTTACTACATATATTAATTGAAAACTTTGAGGCCAGAAAGAGAGCTCCCACACCTGATCAACAATACTCTTCTCCTTGCAGAAAGGGAATTTTTACGTTAAAGTGACATTGTGAACTCCACAAAGGATCACAGTTTGCCTTCCCTACGGGAAAACGTGAAGACTTTCTCCCGCACGAAAGAAGGCACCAACCACAGTCATGATCGAAATTGCAAGTACAGACTCACCAGACAATTACATTAGTTTGAGTCATCGTAGGCAGGCGTTCGGATATTTTAAGATTGTCATTTTTATCTATTAAAATAATAGCGAAACTTCAATAGTTGCACTAACCTTGAAGTCCTTTGTATAATTAGAAATCATAATCACAATATCCTAAAACAGTCTGATTGTTTGTTTGTTTGTTGGAGTTTAAGGTCCCGTCAACTACAAGGTCATTAGAGACCCGTCCACTGTATAGTTCTGATGCATATACTGCACAGACACTACACTAATGCGACGATTATTGGGTATTAGCAGTACCCAGGTTTCCCGAGCGACCACCCATGTCAGTACTAACTGGGCTTGCGTTGCTTAACTTCAGTGATCAGACGAGAACTGGTGTGTCCAACGCAACTCGCCGCTCCCTAAAACAGTCTGAAGTAAATAACAGTCTTCAAAGCTATTTCAGTACTGTGCTTTATACAGTAGTTTCGAGTACCAAGGAATAAGTTTGCTTAAATTTTTCCAAATTCCACGGAAAACGTCAGAGTATGTCATTTTTAAGACGTCAACTTGAATGTTAGGTAGGCCTATACTGTACCATAAGTCCAATGACACTAATGTTACAAAACACAGAAAAAGTGATCAAAACTTCTACTATTAAAAAGAGTTAAACATAGAAGAAACGCTTTCTGTAAATAAATTCTCTACCTCAAGCACTGATTTCAGCAGCTAACTGCAAATAGAAGAAATATCTAAGTGTGTCTGTGAAATACACCATATGTTTCGATTAGACATTTGGAAGCTACTGTGTCTTTATCGCGGGAAGGAGGAGGGCGAAAAAGAAGTGGTTGTCTGAAATCATGTATAGCTGTTATCCCGATTGGATTTCTGACATCATGTAGGTTTCAAGGGCCACATTTGAGTACACGTTTGCTTCTATTCGACGTCTGTCTATTTCTGTCTTAGGTCAACGGGTGAGTTTGACACATACCGTGTCAGTGCAGTACTCTGAATTACAAATCTGCAGTTAGTAGAACACATATGTATATTAATTTCATATCGACCTATCAAACCATCACTGATTGACCGCCTTTATGTAAACCTACCTCAAAATCAACTCTCGAATGAAGTGGAAATTAATTTTTTAGGTGACACTGAAGCAACTTAAAGGTAAAATTTAATCTCGATGTCACCAATATTTTAAAGCTGAAACATAGTATTTCTAGGTAAAAGATACGTATATGAATCTCGATTGAAACCACGTCCATTAAATAAAGTAATATTAACTGCCTGGCAACGAATTCAGATGGTCTAGTACCACAAGTTGTAAGCAAACCCACTTCATCTCTAGTAAGTTGGCTTCTACATTCATTGTAGGTCTATGTCCACATAGTGTCACTAAAACTGTTCAATATTGCTCTATCTATGTAATCAGATTACTGTTAATTTAATGAATCTCCCAGAGAGCACGTTGATGATGATTACATTGAGCGTGTAATGTAACCGAAGCCAGTAAATACAGTAGTTATAGTATAAAATCTCTTTAACATTGAAAACTAAAGAAATTATTACTAGGGTCCTCAAAATAATGATAGAAACCCATATGCTACTGTGATAAGAAATACAGTATAGCGTAAAAGGGATTTCAATGAAATTATCAGCTGCATTTCTCGATGAACTCCACAGTCGAGACAGCGAAAGAATTATGCATTCATCTGTTATTGTTATCTGGATGTCATATGATTTAATTGTTGATGCTTCAAAGAAACATTTTTTTGTAAAAAAAATCTGCGAGAGAAAAAAAGGCCATCCAAACCACACGAACGACACATTTCGTAATTCGGTTATCGATTAATCAAGTCGTTAAAATCCAAGACTACCTACGTTGTTTTGATGCTACGTAAAGGGATCAATCAAACATTTAATTAACGTTCTGTGTCCAGCATTAGTTTATATGGTGTCTTTAATATTCCTTTATAATATCTGTTAACTACAACTTATGAACTACATTCCTATGTAACAAATCACAATTTCGAAAGCATTAACCTACATACTTTATGTACATTAATCATCATCATCACACATACCCTAGTACAGCCTGTGGTAGGATCGCGTCTGCTAGTTCTGGCCCTCCACTCCCGCCTACCTTCCACCAGGTTCCTATCCGTACTACACACTAACATCTGTACAACCTGCTCCCATGTCTGATTTGACCTTCCTCTATCCCGGCTGTTTCTAATGACCGGCATCCCCATAATGGGCATAATCAGTTTCTCTTCCTCCTCTCTTCTCATAAGATGATTATACCACCTCCACCAATTTTCTCTCAAACTGTGTACACTACCTTTCAAAAATCTAATTTTTATATAAGGCGTTGAGCCTAAGCTTATTCTTTAAATAACTATTTTCCAGTCTGTAGTAGGGTTGAGTAGCCATGAGGGGAAATATTTAAAGCAGACACAGGAGAGAGAGAGAGAGAGAGAAAGCAGGGTAAACAGGGTAGAAAGGACGAAGTGGGAGATGGAAGGAAGGACGAAAACGATCCCGAACCTCATGGGTAAAATAGCGGATTGTGGTTTTACATGACTGACTTCCGACCCTAATGCCTCAACCCTTTGAGATGTCTAGTACGACATGCCGGGATAATAAGATATACAGTATCCAGTAAGAGTTAAATATTGATTTATTTAAATTGGATTCATTTCGTATTGCGCATCATGGATAGACGAACGAGGTTATTGTAGAAATTCTGTATCAGATCATGTATTTCAATTTACCGTATCTTCGCGTTAGACCACCTTTAAATTTTAATGATTATTTTTCTCCGCCAGTTCTGTCAGTAGGTCACTGATCTTGACTGAATACCAACGATTGATATGAATTGAAGGAAGCTTACTAAAGTTCTCGTTTAGTATTACAGCCAACTGCTATATTTGGGTAGTTGCTACTAAGAGAGTGGTCACATTAAAAAGCATAAAGAGCAACTTGGCATATAATTTTATTCACAATAGAAATAAAGTCATTAGATGGAAGTTGTATGGTAAATTCAGGATTTTTACACGTCAAACACTAGTAGTAGAGTACGTGACATTCTTTCTGGCTATTTTTATAAATCAATATCAGGCGTTATGTATAATGCAAAAATGATGTTACCGTTTGCTTGTTTCGTTTCTTCCCAGAAATTCACAAAAGCAATAAATAGGTTTCAATCTGCCATTTTTATTTTGAATCCTACAATCAACTGTATTTGCTTTACCCTTCAAGAAAAGTTTGAAATAACTTTCAAACTCCATATCTAAACATATTGAAGGATTCATCTGCCTCTCAAGCCTAAAATGTAAAAACTGCTTTACTGCTTCAATATTGAAAAATCATGTTTCAGATTTTTCTTTTTCAATCACATAGGGCCGCAAATCAGCTCACAGGTTATTATTTTTTTTTGTTAAGAATGCAGCGACAACAAAGTTTACACAATAATTCAAGGGGTCCTATAGAGGTCCTATGTAAAATTATAATGCACTTCAATGTTTACAAAATTAAAGGCCTTCAGATATAAATTTATAATCACATCATACAGATTGAATTTTATTTACTTTAACGCAATATACTGCTAACTACCATTCTTCTGAGTATGCTACAAATGGATCTTTTTTTATGATTTCTTTAGGTTAAGAAAAAAATTTTCTGTGGTAAGAGTGATGGTGGTGGTGAACACTTAAGAAGACAACTCTGTATACATTATTTAAAAGAAAATACGACAATTATTGATTCAATAAGAAACTTTCCTGATAGATATTTTTTAGTTGGATACATAAAAAAAATCTATATACTGTACTGAAATAGCGATTGTATGAGAAAAAATATGGAGGATCATGGGAGCAGTTTTACAATTCTCCAAAGATACAAAAGCGTGAAGAAAATGTACTACTTCTTTTCTGAAAAATGGTGTCAGTAATTCTGAAGTAGTTTCTTGGAAAAATTCACCGTAAATTTCCACCAATTCATTCAAAGTAAAGTTTACTCATAAACAAGCATTAGAACCTCTCGCTATCCACATAAGTCGATGCCACATCTCGTTATAGAATATGGGAATACTCTATGGAGCATACTCTTCTTTTTGGTATCATGTAATTACCTAGCTGTTACCAGTCTGTATTGGTCGACAGACATGCACAAAACAACGCGAATTTGACAACGAAAATCCCGCAAAAATTGCACCCTGAAAATTTGGAATTGGTTTGACACTTTAAGTCTCTATGAGAATTTCCCAGAGATTTTATCCTGTGAGTAAGTATATGTACTGTAGCTACACACAGACATTTTATCTACGTGAAAGACATTAAAGAGATAGTAAGTGGTTTATCTATAGCAACACTATAAAATAGCACCAGGCAGACTTTACTCGTTTGAAAAAAATTTCAGAACAGATGTTGCATTTTGTGGTATTGTAGACACGTATGCACAATAAAGTCAATATAAAAGTTCCCAATTTATATTCAATAAATGACATGTCTAGTTTATATCACTTTGTTATAAAAATATATCTGAATGGTAAGTGTATAAACTTGTTATCTTTCGAAAAAAGATTGTTGTCCAATATATTGTACCCTTATTCGAAACGTGTAAGTCTAAACACGAAAATTCTTCCTGATGAAATCCGGAAATTCGTTGAAGATACTGTAATTACGTTATTGTTGCTGCACCGTGTTCACCATTCCGTAAGAAAATTGTGAAATACAGTATTTTAACATATTTTGAAGATATAAAATCGTACTAAACCTCAATTTTTTTTATATTTTTCCTCTTCCTCAACCTCATCCAAAGTAATACATTATTTTCTGCACTAGTATATGTTCGAACGAACGAAAAACACACATCATTTGTTTATCATAATAACATTATTGTAAAAATATCAGTACTATAAATCATTTGCTTTACAATAACCCAGTTTTTCTGTCTGTCAGATGAAGGCTATAATGAGCTACTATTTCAGAAGGAAGAAGGAAAAATATGAAACTTATTTTATATGAACTTATAAATAATATTAGTAATAGGCTCTATCTACATTTTTAGCATAGGGCACATCAAATTTTCTAATAAAATCTCTTATGTCAAGAAAGGATTTTCTCATCTTATTAAAAAGTGCTTCAGAACATAATCCATACCACAACTGAAAGAGCAAAGCAACCAAATAATAACCAACTATATATTTATATAAGTTTTCGTAATTATCAATTGAAAAGGAATAGCACAAAATTTTTCGACAACATTGAAAATTTAAAGCAAAGACAAAATCAATAATCCTACGGTTCAGAAAGAAAAGTATGAAAACATTCAAGAAGAGTATCAGACAATGGACAAGAAGAAGTGCATATTGCTTTTATACGAGTTCGTGATGCTGAGCACTTGTATTTCATCAGTTACTGCATATATTAAGTTCTCTTTCTGACATACTGATAGTCTGATATAGTGCTAAATTATAAAGCTTTAAGGACATGAAATGGATCATTATGGAATTGCAACTGTTCTCACAAGTAGGCAATATTGGTATCTCCAATGGCATACTTTCTTCATCTCCTAAGAAACTCGGCATTAATGAAGTCAGGTCGATATTAAATTAAAACTCTTCTTTCACACATTCCTTACAGTCAAATGGCGTCGGTGATTGTGCAGCACCAAAGGCAAACATCTTCTGGTTCCAATATTGGAATATATTAGGTAAGCCTTGATGGTAGCAGGAAGAGTAAAACGTCTTATAAATCACTCAGCAACCACAGGGCGGAAGAATTTAATGTGCGGAAGATATCCAACCTAATCTATAAATGGAGTCTTGGAACCAGGGTCTTAGGCCTGTGAAGCTCAACATGACACATGGCATTGGCATATCGAAAGTACAGTCAACCTTTGAAAATTTTGTGACTATATATCAATATTATAGTTTCAAATTCGTATGAAAACATAATATACAGATTTATAAAAATTAAGCTGTTGTTTCAAGTAGCCCTACCAAGAAATTACTCGGGAAACATTTACAAATTCATCTCTTTATTCATTTAAATTAAAACGGCATAAATAATTCATACACATTTTAGGAAGAGGCATCTTTCATGCAACGAAACTGTGCAAACGTTGAGAAGTTAGATTTCAAAAATAAATATGTCTTTAGAAAATACGGCAGAGCATTAATAATTTTACAAGACAGCTCAGAATATATCGTGGTACTGTAATACATTTTTGTGACGAAAGATTTTCAAATTCACAGCTTTGTCTCCACTGTAAACTGTTGTCTAGTATAGAGGCCTACAGGTATTGGATGTTAGTTTGGTGCAGCCGATTTTATATTTTAATTTTCGATGCCCCTTGGGCCCCCTCTCAGTGTCTTCTTCGATCACTTAATAAGTCGATGGCTGAGTGAGCTGCTTTCATTCTCACTGATAGGACGACTTTCAAGAGCTTAGCAAGAAAATATGATATTATAACAGAGCAAGAAATTAATTCACTCACTACTTTAGACTATGACAAACAGTCATTAATTTTTAATGATTGACAAAATGCATTTTCTTGCGAAATTGTCTACTCATCTATTTTAGCTTTTAAGAAATATTTTTATTACCTTATCAAAAAAAATGACTATGTATGTTTGCTTCCAGAGCGTTGAATAGCTATTGAAAAAGGCTGCAGTTCTGCTAATAGAGAGTTTAAAAGTAGAATCGCAGATGTTGCATGCATCTCAGATTGCAGAATTTAACATTATCTAGCACAAGTAAAATCGCTGATAAAACCATAATATATTTTTAAAACTACAAGAAACATGATGGAAATGGGGAAGGAATTCGCGCAAAGGTGAACTACACCTCTCAAGCACCAGAGTATTGTATTTCAAGTAATTAATAGGCACATCTATAAAATTGCTTAGGTTCAAATCTGAACGAGACTGATAAATAAAAGATTAAATTAAGATATCCTTTTTAGATTAGGTACCGAAATTCTTCAACGAATATCCGTATTGAAACTATTGAAGAGTACTTTAAGAGAAACAGTACAATTCTCCTCTTTATATCATTTAGAGGGCTTATTTTTATAATCATATTAAATCATGCTCGTGTAACCAATTTTATACTTCGAATCTCCTCCCTCAAAGGAAAAGCAGATGATGCTGACTTTATTCTGAGAAAATTTTTCTCAATATGGGCACAGTTTATAGCCAATTATTATAAGTCCCATAAAAAGATATGTTCACAATGAAAATTGAGAAAAATCTCGTTTGAGAACTAAGATTTGCTTTAAATAAATTACAAGCTGATTATAAACGAGTGCTAATCTAATTCGTGCTTCATACGCTTGTGATATTTTAATGAGAAAATTTCCTTCATTCCTTATTTTAGGTAACATATCCGATGACACAATAAATAGATTCTTCATTTATTTATAAAGTAATGAACTATTATGCAACATAACATATAGACAGATGGAGACTGGAAAAATACGAATTACATCCCTCGTTAAAAATTTTCATCATAATTGCACCAAAGACAAAATATACGACCTGTGTTTTATCCATAGTTTATAATATCGCGCTGCCTCTAAACTACTAATAGCATTCATGTCACATTCATGACAATACTTAAGCAGACTGTTTCTATCAGTCTTCTTTCTATCAACAGCAGTAGGCTAGGTCTTACTTTATTTAAGTTAATGTGAGATTTTCAATGTAAAATAGCATATGTGATGTCATAAAAGCTATTTGTAAACACGACTTAAGGGCCCATCAAAAAGTAGAAGCAATTGTAGTCAAATTTAGAACTATGGTCTTGACGAGAATTGAACCCACTACTGAGCTCTAAGCAACTACCCAATCAAGTAGTTTTCAAAATTTTATTTTCAAAATTCTTCAAAATTCTGCAATAAACTCCTTCTGAACTTAATTTTTCAAAAGTAAATCTAGCTATGAACAACATGGTGGTGTACTTCGTGAGTTGACCGATCTTTATGTCGGACAGGAAGTAGGGCCTTTCAACTACAAGGTCATTAGATCCCCGTCCACTGTGTAGTTGTAATGCAGAGACTGCACAGACACTACACCAATGAGATTTTTGGGTACTAGTAGTACCCAGTTTTCCCAAGCAGCCACCCACGAACTGGGGTTGCGTTGCTTAACTTCAGTGGTCAGACGAGAACTGGAGTGTCCAACGCAATAATTTTCAGGTGTAAGAGGTACCGAGGTGTTGCAGCATTAGGTTGGCAGTCGGCTAATTAAAAATACTTTCCAACAGTTTGTCCAGGTGCTGCTAGTGTCACACCTCAAAGTTTCCGGCGGGACGCTTTGAGGTAATTTTTTAGTACCTCAAGGTGTCCAACCGTGTTTTCTGTGCCTTATCTGAATAATTACGATGGGATAAAGCAACTGGCCCATTTTCACGGCAACTGGCCCTGATCACCTTAGCAAACACTGAAATTGCTTGGGATGTGATTTGTGCGCCATAAATCCATAACCAGCAATTAAGTGCATGGCAAAAGGCCCGGACACTTTGAGGTATAACTCCGGCTATAGCAGAACATGGAGTTCTATGGCGGTCCATAGGTG
Organism: Trigoniulus corallinus; assembly: GCA_013389805.1. Taxonomy (NCBI): domain Eukaryota; kingdom Metazoa; phylum Arthropoda; class Diplopoda; order Spirobolida; family Trigoniulidae; genus Trigoniulus; species Trigoniulus corallinus. The sequence goes on from JAAFCE010001036.1 coordinate 21,257,336, forward strand.
GGAAATGGGTTTGGAATAATAATGAAAATGATCTTTACCTAATATATATTCAACAAGTATGCGAAAAGTTTATTGAATTTCGCACTATTGATTTTAGAATTAGTGTATCCAGTTACAAACTCACAAATCGATTTTATGCTACCCAAATAATAATTTGAAAGTCTGGCTTTATTTATTTTTTGTTCACATGTTTGCAGAATCGCCAGCAGAAGAATGGGCATCAAGTCGATAAAAGCTACAACAACAGCGTTATTGTGTTAGATGACCTTTCAACATTATCCGCATCTTTGACCATAAATGACCACTATCATCTATCAGTGTTTTATTTTCGACTCATATTTGCCACTACAGTTCAAATAGAGTACAGCAGCATTGATTTATCATCTATCGAACTGCATTAACTGATTTAACTGACGTTCTTGATGTTGCGGTATTGTTAGCTATCGGAATTTCTACAATTTAAGAGGAAAATGACTTTATTCAAATAATGTATTGAATAATTTCACATCAATTTAATATTATGTAATTTTGTATTTTCAATCAACTTATCAGTTCCGTTTCAATAACATTTCTGATAGCGAAGTTATATGCATTTCTCTTTTAGCATCTTGCTGGAATCCACAAGCGATGCTGTACATGTGGTATCCATGGCGAAAATTTTATTTCCGCACTGCCTTATTTCATTTTTTTTTCATTTTAAAGGAATTGTTGTACATGTTAGCAAAATATGTAAGCACACATTATATGCCAATACAGAGAGCAGTGATGAAATTAAGAGTAATTTCGATTTTAAATTCGATGACAACACAACATTTCAGGCGATCATTTTATTATTGATTTTCAGTCTCCAATAAGCTTTTGAAAAGGCCGTGAAGGCAGTTGGATACAACCAAGCTTAACTTGATTAATTACCTATTTGAATGCAAACAAGCCTTCTTTTGGCTTCCCTTGGGATATGGACCCATAAAAGTGCATGAAATAATGCAGTGAACCACCTTTAACCATGGAAAGTCGGTTATTCATTGTCGATTAAAAGCAAAGCAAGCAATTTAGGATAAGTTGCCTAAAAAAATTAAACTGCAATATATAATTCGTTAGGATAGCCTCTATTCATTAGTTAATCGCCTCCATAATTTTTGAAAGAGCCAATTAGGAAAGTGATGTCTTTTCTCAAAAATAGCGCCTACATCACAGTAATGCATTGCTCTTTCAATTTACTATCATGATTTAAGGCTTTTGAAAATTATTTTATATTTTAGCACACTGGTCAATAGCTTTTCCCATGAGATTTGATACCTTGGAATGAATTAAAACATCCTATAAATGCGATTGAGTGATCAACTGAATGCATAATGGAGTGAATACTGAGCATTATCACCAATTCCCTATTACCAATTAGACATAGACCTCTAAACCCTAAGCGAATTTGAGAAGTAAATAATCGTTAAATTATCCAACATGCAGAAAGCCGGTTCTCTAGCCTCATACGACATATAACATCTGCACTTGTCGTGCAATCCTTTATTGTCAATGTAGATATTAATAGAAACATTTATGTTTATAAGCATTACTAGTGCATGGAATTATCATTATTTCATGTGGACGTAGAAAATGACCCTACGCTAATGGGGTAATTTTACACGGGAGAATTTTACAGATAAATATATTTTGCCATTTAGAAAGTGCCCTTTCTCACCCAGATGACAAGGTAAACATCGCAGAGAGACTCGGCTTATTTGTCCTGAAGGGAACCGCTGTATCAGCTAAGGTTGAACCTGGAATATGAACTCACAGTACAAGGCAAACTATATGCTCGACGAGAAACGTTAGTTCCGTCTTGGTCGGTAAAAAGGAAAAGACCTTCTCTAGATAAAAGATAGTAACTTTAGGTTGGCAGCCGGCTACGTAGTGACAATCGGTTAACAGATTTTCCGTGTGTTCCCAAACGAATGCCAATGGATTCCAAAAATGGAAAGGCGCTATGAATGGAGATGATTTGGTGCAATTGAGTGTAAGTACTTCTGGACTGTTTTTTCACTTCCGGTAATATTTCACTAACCTATTCAAGAAAGAATGAGAATATGAACGAAAAGTGAAACCACGAAGAAGCCACAGAAGAAAAGTCTTTCTTACGATGCAACCAAAATATTCTTAAGCTCAATTTTTCGCATCATTTTAAGGAAACGCCGCAAAAATACAATCACGAAGTAAATTCTCAAGTTCAGTTGCGCATTGATAGAATAGAGATAGATGAAAAATATTTTCTGCAGCCTGAATTCAAATCCTTATAACGTTATTTAATGTTATTGTCTCTTGAACAAGGCAACATTTGTGTGTTGGAGAGTTTTTAAGATTGCAACTTAGAAACCATAATCCCCATTTCACCTTTTATCATTGTCAGACAGGATAAGATAAGAATAGTATAAATAAAGAATGGATTTTTCAAAGTCTCGGAGTGTTATTTTAGGATGTTATTACGATTATATATATTTTATAAAAGTGCATTTTCTAACAAGTGCTCTTTATAAAACTGTTGATTCACTTTTACAGTTTCGTTTACATTTGTTTACACGTTGCAATTTTACGATGCTTAACCAAACCTCAATCCATTATTATCTGGTAACCGCCAGCCACTTGGACTCATAAAGTTTATTCTCCTAACCCTAATTTCATCAAAAATTAGATAAACGAAGATACTAAACTATTTAGTCAATAACCTCTGAGCACGTTCTATGATAATATGTATGTAATTATTAAACAGCTATGGCATATGTGAAAATACTTTAAAAATATTTTAATTACAAGTTGGAGTTTTGTTGTAGTATTCTTACAAGTGGTCGATATTAAAATTGTCTCAGTCTCTCCTTAAAATCCTCAACCTCTTAAATCTTGCTTCATATGTTATGGGGCTATTCAAATGTTTTAACGTTAATGCCTCTTATATGTCATGTGAGATGTCAGATTATGTGTAAATAATTTGAATAACTGTCAGAAGATAGGCTTCAAGAATTGCTTTCTCAGAAAAGCCCCTTTTCGCAGAATTTCATTACTTTAGATAAAAACTGAAGATTCGGAGATAAAATGTGTAACTATGTTGGGTAATTGGACTAGGTAAAATTATTAGAGAAACATGACATTTGTAACAAAACAATAAGCTGATAAGCCATGGAAGACAACGAAGTATTAAGATTTTCGCTAAACGAAATGTTTACCTCTACAAATCAAATTTGCGTGTAAGATAACTGTTTTTTTCCTAACTATTTAGGGAATTTTGTTTATCTCGTTTAAATTATTGTCTTACTAAAAGGCATTATTTGTGGAATAAATTATTATTGAAAAAAAAGGAAAAATATTATTTCAAATAAGCCGGAGACTGATATCCGATATGCTAATGAAGCTTCATTAAAATTTCTAGAGGTTATATACTTTCATTTACTCTACATGACATTTATATTTTAAAGAGGAGAAAAATCGCAAAAAGTCATCGTAGTATAAATCTAGAAAAACGTACTGCATGGGTATTAGCAAAATTAAAGGTCTCGAAAAAAACCGTCAATTGAAAGATACAAAATATTGGAACCAAATTCAATTAGAAAGTCGCAAAAATATAGCTATGTAAATATATTTTGTTTTTGTTTCCGTAAGAAATTAATTAAATCTTCATATTAACTCGACTTATATAAACATACTTCAGATGCATACGTTAAAAATTGCATTTAGAATAAAAATACCAATGTTATTTCAAGTACTGTTCCTCATCATGCTTATATCCTTGTCCCGCCCACGGCAGTGTCTGATCTGCCAGTTCTGCCTCTCTATTTCTTCCTATCTCATCAGGTTTCTATCCACCCCCTCAACGTTACCATGTCCTACCAAATGACCTTCCTCTACCCTCTCTGCACACATACGATGGTTCTAATCAACTCCTTTCGTTTTCTCTCATGACCTGCGCATCTCGGTCTATTTTTTTTCTCATCCTTCCCTGAATGTCTCTGCCTCCCAAACTGTCCCCAATACTGCATAGTCATTTCTAGTCTTGTGTGCCCGTAAAAACCATATACATGCACTAAAATATATACAGGACAGGATTCCTCTCTCCTCCTACTGAAAACTGAGTACAGTAAAACCTGCAACATTGGACACCTCTATACAATGGACACCTGTCTAAAATGAACGGATTTATGTAGTATGACCAAAGCCTATGGCACCCATAATAATAACAACCTGTGAAGAATGGACACCTGTCTACTGTGGACATCGAACGTCCCAATGTCATTATTTTCAGTACTGCAACCTTTTAAAATGGACGCTGAAGTGAATCTTACATAATTATCAACAGATTTTGGGGCTGTTTATTAAGATTTGGAGTGGCATATACCACCAACAAATGGTTTGTGGTTAGAAAGTGATATGGATGATACTGAAACTGAACACAACCATAATGTTCTCACCCCACTTCAGGTATTTTTGGCTGTTATGGACCTGCAAAAATATGCACTTACAGTCTCTCCAGATATTTATAACTCTCTACAGAGCACACAGCATGACATTGAGACTATCATCATCATACCCTTATCCTGCCTGTGGCAGGGCCAGGTCTGCCGGTCCACTGAACATGCTCTGACTGAGGGCGCCCCAGCCAGGCGTCTCAACATAACTGCAAGCGGGCGGCCGAAGCTATAGGGCCGGCCCTGGATATATATAGCTTTTGCTTTCACGGCTATAACGTTTGCAAGGCCCTGATAGGATATGAAAAACTTGGCTGCCCATCATGAATATGAAAGACTTCCAACCCGTATGTGCACATGTCCTGATTAGGGATGCTGCATATGTGCAGAATGTACAACATAAGCTGTTCATTACAAACATTGTACATGAACAGACCACTCAATCTTGCTAATGTGTGGTTTTAGTAGTAATGACACAAGCGACCTAGAATTGAGGTGATAAGACAATTTACAATGAACTTGTGTAGAGGTCAGCCTAGAAACCAAAAGGATATATGTGCCTCACCATCCAGAGAGGAAGTGGCAAATTGCATTGGACACACAAGTTCTCATCTGATCACTGAATTTAAGCAACGCAATCCCAGTTAGTACTGACATGGGTGGCCACTTGGGAAAACTGGGTAACGCTACTATCCAAAAATCGTCGCATTAGTGTAGTATTTGTGTAGTATCTGCCCTAAAACACCAGCAAACAAACAGCATCAAGAAGTGGAAGTAGCCATCCACCATGAAGCAATCATCAATTCTTGATTACTGTACACATAGGGAAATACCACTACGCGGTATTATGGGGTATTATGGATAGAAAGGCACTAAAAGGCATATCATGGCTATAGTGTTTTCACGGTTATAACGTTTGTTCCTTTTGGTCCCCAACAAAACGTTATAACCGTGTTTTACTGTATTTGTCAACTAAACTGCATAAACAGGTGAATATAGTAACATTTTTACGCAAGCGTCGCTATTTAATTTGTTTTGAAAATAAATAAAACCATTACAGTATACACGAGCAAAATTAAACTTTCTTTTTAGTAAACAAAATGCGAAATCACTGCTTTATTTAACGCAAATTCCTGTATTTTTTATAGATTTTAATGACTTTTTCATTGCAATTACCAAAATATTCAAATAAGAATTCAATGCAGCAGTCTTTATCTGACAGAAAAGTGAATAAAAAATGACCTTTCCACTTAAAAAATTTACCTATACTCTATGATTTAGCTTCAAGACGTAGTGCAGTCTAAACTAAGAAATTCAGTAATCAAAAGCCCCGTGATATGTAGACCTATCGTATACCAAGTAATTGCCTTCATTTTATTGAACTTCATTAAAAATGAATTCTTCATTATGTCTTTTAATTCTCACTTCATATAGACATTATAATAGGGCAGACATTGTAACCTAATTATTTTATTTTGCAAAAACACAGTTAAGTATGTTTGAAAGGAAGTATTACCAACAATACCGCAACGAATTTCTGAACATGATTTTGCTTTTAGTATGAAAAGCATTTTCTTTAAAGTTTTGAAACAAAATTTTCAGCCAAATCATGTTGAGTTCCGTGTGAAAATTAAGGAGCAAAAAAAAGCGTTAGATAAAGCTTCTTCAATTAAAGATTATACCATTTGAGAGGCGTCTGCTTTATATTTGGTCAATGTTATAAATCACTTCTTGTCTCTTTTGGCTCAAATTTACCATAAATGCTCTATACCACCTAATTTCTAAGAAAGCATGCTCAATACAGAAACTATAATAAAACCTCTGCCCAAAGGTATTTATCAATTCTTGTTCAAGCCACATTGCAATGCATCAAACGTGGCAGCTGCTGTTAATTGCATCTCCTGCCTCACTTTGTAGTCATAACTCATTTTAGTCGCAATTTTCAAATTCACTTTCACCACCAAGCTTCAAGTTTAATATCGCGTTGCATTGTTCCACGCAAAACCATTTCTTTCAATAAAGTAAACTGCAATACAAGGGCACCAGGTTGACGACTTCTACAGTAGACAGTCTATACTACTACATATTTTATCTGCCTGCCTACTGTACTTACCAGGCGGTGATAATTGAATTATCACGTCGTGTAGAAACTTAGTCACCATTTAATTCATTTAGATCAGTAATTGCATTCTAAAGGGGTAACTTATATCAGAAAACATTTACTCATCAATTTTTTTTTCAATTTCTTTTTAAAATTCTGCTTGTTAATAAACTATTAGGCGTGCATTTGTAAGATCTTTCCTACAGTATTAAAACCAGTATATAACAACAACGGGTTATTATGATATTGGGAAATCAATGGCTATTTTTGTCTTAAGTTACCAAATTGTCCTTAAAAGCTTCTTTTTGATCATAAACATAAGAGGAAACGATTATTGATTTGACGTTTCATGGATGAATTTTCTTATAATTTCTCATCACGTTAATTAAAACGTTTAAAAATGTGGATTTTAATCAATTTTTACGAAATACTGGTTTGGTTTCTGCTAACTTTGCAAAAGTGTTCAATTCAATATTGTGGAGATATCTGATAGATTGTCTGGCTTTTAATTTGAGCAAAGAGCCAGAACATTTTCACATACAACTATTGGCTGATCGATATTAAACACCTGTGGCCCGATGTATGTAGACGACCAGATATGTTTGAATTAATCAAACGTTTAATGCTATCTTTTATGACAAGGGTCTTCTAGATGAAAGACCTTTCGAAAATAATTTTCTTGCTGCAATGTTAGTGGTAGTTAAGTGGCTCATATGCCTGGACAAGGGTCGTTGTTACCGTGGAAACGCCTGATCCAATACGGGCGGAAGTACTTTTTTGAAGATGAACGTCAACAAAAGTGGACACAAAGAAAAGAATGATGATGAAGATGCATAAAACTGTGACAACGAAAGTTTAAAAGACATTCGCGTGATTTGCTTTTTGAGATGTTTGGTCAACTGTAGTGCGTCTTCAGTATGCTCGACCACAATTGCCTCTTCTACCATCGTCCAATCATCTCAACGCATCTTGTCAACTTTATACACATTTTCTTCCACATTAATATATCGAGAATATAAATACATTATGCAATGTTAGTATTTGAGAAACGTTTACTTTGGTATTAATTTGACACAGTAAATGAACTTATCGTACACGATTCCCCTCTTGTTGAATTAAAACTATTTTACAGAATCATGTCAGAGACTAAAGACCATTAATTAACAATACATGAAGTTAGAATAGACAACAGCTAACTGATCAATACTTGAAGGCTCTGTAATTAATTCGTACCAACAATTAACACATTTATGCAATTTAGAGTGTAATTTAATTATTAGGTAGAAGTGTCAGTGACAGTGTCCCACTACAGGTAGTTTGGGAGGTACTACGCATAAAGGGGTAAGAGGAAGGGTTTATTCGAGTAGTGCAGGATATGCATGATGATTCCATAGCCAGCGTCAGGGCTCTTTGGGGAAATACTGGAGGCCTCCCAGTGAAAGTTTGAGTACACCAAGGTTCAATACTATGTCCATACCTTTTCATTCTGGCTACGGACGATCTGCTGACGGGAGTAGGGGCCCTCAGTGCATGATATTTCCCGACGATATTCGAAAACTCAGCGAATCCAGGGAACAAGTAGGGAAGGGCATAAACTAAATTAGAAAGGAAATAGATAAGGGAGGGCCAAAGAAAAACATGAAGAAGACAGAGCATTTAGCTCTCAGTTGAGAAGGACAGGAAAATAATTGCGGCCTATTCTCTAGGGGCGAACTGGTGAAAAGAGTGAAATAGGTAAAGTACTTAGGATAAACATTCCAAAGCAATGGGGTGATGGCCTCGGATGTGACCCATAGAATCAATGGGGGATGGTCGAACTGGAGACAGGTAAGTGGAGTCCCATGTGATGAAAGGGTCCCAATTAAGTTGAAAGGAAAGCTGTACAGGGCAGTGGTTAGGCCAGCTATGCTATATGGATCAGTGTTGGGCAGTGAGTAAATGGAATGCAAGTAGCCGAGATGCGTACATGAGTGGAGTGTCAAGAGCCAATAGAATTAGAAATCAGTATAACAGAGATAGCCTGGAGGTGGAGGACATCGCGAAAAAATGAGGGAGAGTAGATTGAAGTGGTATGGACACATAATGAGAAGAGGGGAGGAGGAGTTCGCTAGGTCCATGCAGGTGTTTGGAAGCACTTGGGTCAGGGGAAGACCAGAGCAGACGTGAGAGCAGGTTGTCCATAAGGATATGGTAGTGTGTGGGGTGGACAAGGACCTGGTGGAGATAGGCAAGAGTGGAGGGCTAGGATCCGCAGACCTGATCGTGCCACAGGCGAAATAAGGGTACGATGGTAATGATTTGTGAAGGCATTTTTGCATTTACACTTCAGTATCAAAATTAATCTGGTCTACTCACAAGTTCGTAAACATAGATATCAACAAGGTTCTTTCTATGGACATGCAGAAACTGAAATGAGTCCTGTAATCAGAATGGGATTAAGGCCTAGAACCTCTAAACATTAGTTCAGAGAATCTAAACATTAGTTCTGAGCCTCTAAACATTAAATCAGAGCCTTGGAATTAATTTCCTGAAAGGTTACAGGAAGTGTTCAATATTTTCTGACAGGCGAAAAACTAGAAAATCCAGTTCTAAAGGAGGGGTAGTGTTTTTACTTCTTAATAATGTGTTACGGGCATGAATATATCCATAAACTTGTATGTAAAACATTTTATCATCTTCCTCCACCCTCACTATGGAAATTGGTGAATATACTAATAAGTATAATTCATTAAAAACATCAAAAAATTCATTTCCACAATATATTATTTTTGAATGTTATACAAGAGGGTGCTTTATTAATACTGTCATATCATTGATTGTGAAGACACGATTTCAGGAAAATATAAGATGTTCAAGATAAAATATAATAACATATCTATGAAATATATGAGCTGTCTACAGCAAAGTGCCTAAGCTGAAATAAATATACTACTGTCATTTATAAGAAAAAAAGACCGAATTTTGTTTTTTGTATCTCTGGAAGGAGTAAGGCTATGAAATAAAAATTGAATCACCAAAACGTATCTTTCAATTTTGAAGATTTTTTTATAAATGAGATTACATAATGGGCTCCCGTTTGAAATGCAAGAAATTGTGCGACACGTGTTTCTTGTTATTATATTTCGTTGTCTCCCCAAAATGGCACTTCCTATAGTAACTAAGGATACATATAGTAAGTTTAAACTTGCTTAAGAAATCGACGATAAACCAAGTTATTGTACATCTTCTTGGCTCAGTACCATTACACGAAAGAACTAGAAAGTTACTGAAGCTAAAAAATCACGAAATATTCCATGCTCACATTAACACTACATGACTCGCACAATGAAATGTAACACCAGTAGCCACATGGATTACATATGTAGTCCATGTATTTCCATTGAAATTTGGGCAAAGTTTCTTTATTTTTCATAATAATAATTTCAAAATGATTAAATAAAAGATGTTGTGGTACTTTTCCACACGCTTTTAATAAAAATACCTTTGAGTATACCAAGAAAATTATCATTTGAAAGGCTGAGGTGAATGGTTTAGTCGTGTGAATCTTTCCAAATGTCCAGTTTCCTTGCCACAAACTAAATTCATTTATTTGATCTTTTATGGGCCAATATATTTGTAATAAGATAAATGGGGCAATCAAATTCCAGTGTAACATGCATACAGACTATATGAAATTATATTACAGCTCCTTATGCAAATATATTAGACCAATGGCTTGAGTTCAGAACTTAAATTAATCATCATTTAAATAGTCGCATGGCATACAATGGTAATCCAGTGGTGGGAAAAATGCTGAAACAAAAAAAAACTTCAAACAGTACAGTTACCAAACTTGTAGGATATTTGCACTAAACACTACTGAGGAGGTACTGAAGAGCTGATAAATAAGTGACCTAGTATGAAAGATATTTAAAAAAAATCACTAATGGATTACAATAGTAATCCGCGCGAGTCATGTAGTGTTAAATATTCATAGTGGCACTTACAAAAATTAGTACACAACTGTTGCAGAGTTACTACAACGTTTTATTTTTATTTTTTTTTATTTTTTTTTTTTTTGCAAAATCATGACGTGTACTGTGAAAGTCAACAAGAAGGAATTTCAAACCTAGAACCAGGGCCGGTCCGTCCATAGGTTCAAAGTGTGGAAAGAACGTGGGCGGCCACGTTCTCCAACTTATAAGTAACACGAAACTTTTAATGCTTTGTTGCTTCAGGAAAGAATCCCGCCTCGGTGGCTTAGTGGGTAGCGGGCTCAGTAACAATGTCAGTGGTTCTAGGATCGATACTACACCATGGTGTGTTGGCTTCTTTCGGGCGAAAGAGATCCCCGAGTACGCCTTCCTTCGGATGAGAAGTAAAACCGAGGTCCTGTGTGGTGTACAATAGCATTGGCAAACGTAAAAGAACCCTCTCTTCTATGCAAAGGGTAGATGAGGCAGAATTTCAAGGAGTAGGATGCCCCAACAAACACAGGGGTTGCAGGTTTGGTCGGCAACCGGCTGTGGGAAACCACAGTCCAATATATCACCCTTGTGTCCATTCAGAGGGGCAAGATGGGTATCTGACACTGCCATAGGCGGGAAAAGGGTGAGGAGTTGCTGTTGCTTGGCAAACAAGAAAATGAAAACAAAATAACGACTTTACTCAAACAAATCAATGTTAACTCATAGACATTAAGAAAAATAAGTGAAAATATTATGAGGGGGCGGCCTCGACATAACTGCACGCGGGCGGCCGAACCTATAGGACCAGCTCTGCCTGGAACAAGAAACTGACCACTAGGTACAGGTTCACTTGACGCTTTCATCGCGTGCGACATTTGAGCGTTGGTGAGGCTATGTAACTTATATCGAGGCCAACGGAGACCCAGGGAACATAATTTACTAACGTTTTATTATATGAATAAAAGAAAGGTTTGGTTGCAACTGAATATCTGTAAGGTATAAGGGTAAACCTACAGTATGTATTTCGAGTCATAATCGGTACAGAATAAATTTAACTGAAAATCGATGCTTATTTTGCGATTTCAATAAAAGCAGTTAAATTTATTTTATACCATATCTCTTCTCCAACATTAACTCAACAAAAATTATTAGACAGTTGATGACAAATTACTGAAATGTGAATATCTCATTGCATATACATAATTTTAACGAGAAGTTATTTTAAATCACTAAAAACTAAGGGGTGGTTAAATATTTTCAGGGATTTAAAGCTTTGGAAATGAAGCGGCAGTTGTATCTGTTTTTGTGACAGTTGTGAAGTACCGCATTAGATTATCAACCAAATACTGCACATGAACGTTGAAGTAATTAAATTGAATTCTGCATGACCTAGTCGAATTTCAAGTAAATAGAGATAAAAAGATGACATTTTATTTTATCATTTGAGAGCAGTATTAAGACACTGCTAAAAGGCAAATTCAGTTTCTACCGATGATTATATCTCATCATAGAAATGCGGCGAAAAAGCCGCAACGTCACTGCAACTTATTTTCCTCTAATGAACATGTCAGAAATGATTTTTTTATATAAATAACGTCATCTTTTGAACCAGGCATAGCTTTAAATTTTATATTAAATATATTAAAACGATATCTCAAAAACATGCGCAATTAAATAACTTGAAGCGGGAGTGAAGGAACTCCATTAAAAAACTGAAAGCATCTTTACTGTGTACTTAAAGATTTTTCGCTTATTATGTCATAAATAAGGAGAACTAAATTTATTTGAATTTTTCAGTTCACTCTTATTAAGCGTCGATCTACTACTGCAATTGGATGCAGTAAATATCAAGAATATCTATTGAAAGTATTTGGAACCTTTGTTATTTTCCCTGAAAATGACGTGGACATTTCCTGCAAACAACGGCAGTCTTAAGACACCCTAAGGCTGGATATAACTTGCACAAAGAATATAGGGACTGGTTTGATCAACTCAAAGGGAGAAGAGAAGACGTGATCCGCGTTCAGGACATTCTTCTGCCCGAAGAATTGCAAATAGATATTATGTCTGGGTAAGTGTGCACCAGGATTCAGTAGTCAATCAATGCCTACATGTGATGGTCATGCAGGCAGGTCCCATAGTGTATTCCGTCTTCGACTGATACTTTGACAAATATAAAAATCAAGGTATGTCGTATAGATGTTGAAGGATGAAGTGAAATGTTGAAGTGAATGGACTCGAAGGATACTGGAGAGAAACGTGCGAAACCTGGATCGGTATTTGGCAATGAGCATAAGTTAAGATAAATAGTCTGTACGCTTTTTTGACATGCGCTAAGGGAAGATCGAGGAGGGACAAAGGAGAGATATACGATGAGGAACGAATACATCAGAGCCAAAATAATGGAATGGATATTGAAAAACACATTAAGAAAATTGGTTGAAAGTGTGCAGGAATATTATTAGACAAGAAGAAGAGTGGTTGGCAATATCATTATTCAAAGTCCATTCAGGTATTTCTGAAGTCCGTATGTTAAAAAATTTGGGAAATGCTGCCCTTATGGAAATCAGAGTCGAATGCAAACCAAAAGAGAATTGTGGAAGGGTTTTTGAAATGGAAAACAACAGTGAGTAGGGTCCGCAGAATATTTTAGGTGTGAGGGTCAGTTCATACTTTCAAGGGAACTTTTATGAATGAATAAGTGAAATGGCTACTTATAAATATTTTTATTATTATGTGAACTTCACTATGGCACCTACAGAAATTAATTCGAATAGTGTTTTAATACCGGAGCTTCTTACTAAAATGAATTAAATGCCTACTGAATTCAGTCTACCACTATTTTTCTCGATATTCCTACGAAAGCTGAAGGTATGCAGTTGAATGAAGCACTCATAGTGTACTAATACAAAACTTTTATTATTGCCGCTAGGTATTTAGATAACAAGCAAGATTTCCTACACACATTATTATCTTAATTATAACGATGTTAAAATAACGTGGAAGATCTTCTTAAAGAAAGCATCATTAGACCACAGTGAGAAATATCAAAACTCCACTTATGCATTTTAAAATATCTACTAATATCATATTCGAAATTGCAAGTGTTGACCCTGCATAATATATAGGGCTTACTACAATTTTTTTTATACAATATACCATTGTTTTCGTACTGTTTTCTTAGTTCTTTATTGGTAATGCTTCCACGAGGACACTGCGGTACAAAAGTTCGTGCATTTCAGCAATCGGTCAGCAGGAAGGAAGCCTCGTAAAAATTGTCCAAGTTGTTCCTATTTCTCCTCTTCCTGTTTCCCCATCACAGACGTTTTTATCACTGTTATTTACCTCACTTCGTAGTGACTTTTTTTAGAGTCATTTACCTCACTTACCTCACCCTCTCTGAATATTGCGGAAAGAAAATGAGGTTGTTAAAGCAGCAGAGACGGGTAATAATATTCACAGCACAGTCTAGGCCAAGTAATTAAGCCACTAAGGAAGGACTTTTTTTCTGTAAGAAACTGTTTCTTTCAATTGCACAAATGTTAATGAAACCAAATAATATAGATCACAGTTTTTTAACAGCACTCATTAGCCGACTGAAGTTGACAAAGGTAATACACGTCATCTACGTCAAAAATGTAAAGTAACTAATGATATACTACTTTACGAAAGCCTGTAAGGGATACTTATACGAAAATCAGACATGTATCACGTTATCCATTCAGTAAGGATCAGAATAGAAAAGTGTAACTCTAAAACGAATCATTACTGAAGTGCAACAGAATACGAATTTACACACTTTTCTATCGGATAATTTTAAATGCAGACACAAAACGTCTGACATTTTCCTATTTTGAAACTGCCGTTTGCGTAAAAGTGGGATTGAAAATGCAATACTGTGAGATAACTTACAGGTTCAATACTTGTCCTTCACTGACAGAAACTCTTTCAGATGTCTAAGAGATTGTCTGAAAGCAAATACCTCATGATTTTTTAATATGTGATGAATTTCATCCCCAAGCGATTGAACTACTCAAGAAATCTACTAAGTGACTAGAAAGTTGGTTGACAAAATTGGCCCCTGGGTCACAAAAATAAAAAAATCACCCAGCAACTATACACGGTAGTTCTACGAAACGCAGTTTCAATGAATATTTCCAGTTACTGTAATCTGCAGAGGACTTTCTCAGAAACGAGAGTTTCTACTTCACTAGACAGAAACTTAGTAGTAGATAGAGCAGAATTTTTGAAGGCCTTGAGCCTTGTATTTTGTACTTATGTTAAAGCATTGGATTTCAAGGGGTTTCAACTCCGTTTTCAGAGGTTTCTTTCTGCTCGGGTAGAAATCCTTTCCAAACATAATTTATTCAAAGATTGGTTGACTTTCACGCGACCCGTCAAAGGTGATCGAAAGACAGCAACGATTGTCAAGTCCAAAACATGACGACTTATAATAAAATCTGTCATATTGAGCACCTTGACACAATGACCACCTCTCTATATACAACATATTTCCAAGGCACCAAACATTCACATAGAAATTCCATTGAGCACCTCCTTACTTTGTACATTTACCACTGCAGATCAGTCTCTGAATAGCAGTTAACCTCCATAGTTTGAACATAAACGTCTATGTAAGAACATTAACTTTTGGAATTTGCTTTGACGCCCTTTTGGAGCCCTTTTAAAATTAATGGTACCGTATTTTGGCCCTAAAAAATGCTATAAAATAGTCAAGGAGAAGCTATTCACACTAGACATTGGACTATTTGGTCCTTGATTCATCCTTCTTGTGAATCCATATGAAGATGAATTCCCATTGTAATCAACTATTCACTCATAGAAATCATCTGAATTCAAGACATGATTGAAACACTTTCCCTTGGCTAAAAGAAAGTACACAAAGTTAAACTTGGAGCAAACGAAATTTGTGATTAATGGTATAGAGCAGGGGTTCCCAACCTTTTTGTACCTTAGAGCACATTCTAAAATATAAGTAGGGCGGTGGGCGCCATTTATTTTTTCTGAGGATATTTATATTGGATTTAGGGTAATAAAATAATTTAAAAAATAATGCTAACGTCGAGATCTATATTTTGAATTTATTAAATTCATGTTTGAAAATAATGATTCAAAAATATGTTTAACCAAAAAATGATTTTTTTTATATGTCTAGTTAAGTGTAAAAAATATTTGCTGTCGCCAAATAGTGGCGGGCACACACAAAGTGGTCGGCGGGCGGCCTGGTATAGAGCATGGGTGGTTACCTTTTCATTTTTGAAGGCCACATTCACTTATCTGAGTGTAGTATGCAAGGGCTAGTACAGTAGCCACAAGGTGGCATGTTCCCCAACCCCTGGTATAGACCATAGACAATGGTGTATCACAAAGAAAGTTAGCAATTGAATTTTGCGTTTGACATGGAGCAATTGTTCATATTAAAAGCACAGCTAAATAATTATGATACTAAACGTAAAAAAAGTAATGCTAAAGTGCTGGATCAATGCTGCAGGTAAAGGTCCCCATTGTTGCTTCCTCTTTGGGAACTGAAAACTTCATGGCTAGCAATGCATGGCTTGAATGATTTAGGAAAAGAGACAATATTCACTTTTCTCAGTTATGTAGGGAATCAGTTGAAGCTGACAGAATTTCAATCTACTCCCTCACCTTGATGCAATAAGCAGCTGTCTACATTTAGAACCTTTGAATGGAACGGCAAGTGCTCAGTGAAGACAGGTTTTACCGTATAAGGCACACAGTATGAGCTTATTTCCCATATAATGAAATAGAAATAGTATTTCAAGATTGGGTTTCAGCCAGTATCTGATTTAACACAGTAATGGTCACAGCGTCAATCTTAAAAATTTTGGTCAATCTTCAAAACCCTTATGCCACTGGAGCCCTGCCCTGTTACATGGCGATGCTTTGTATTTTTTACCTTACGTTATGGATGAATGTGACAGGGATCCAAATCCCTGGTCTCAATAGACAGTGTTGGATGGCTGGGTTAGTTAGCACTGTACAACGCTACTGAACTCGCCCGCTGGGTGCACAGAAATATCTGCTGTGCCGTTGTCACACCTCAAAGTGTCGAACCATGTTTCCTATACGTTATCTGACGTAGTATACGTTAAATTACTCGACAGTGTTCGCCGGACACATTGAGGTATAACACCGTGACCTCAGTGATTGTGAGGTCACTATGCACACTACTATACAGTACGACGGGAGCGTCTGCGGGGGGTGGGAACAGACGCACTAACTTCTCTACTAGCATGTTTGCAAAATTATGGGGGGCATGAGTGGACCCCATGAGCATAATTCGGAGGAGGGCGGGTCCCCTTGCTCCTTAATAGATTTACGCCACTGAATGATACTTCTCAAATGTAGGAATTATTCTCTTTCAAGCACTGAAGATTCAACACGATAGCCAGGCGTATGAGCTATTGACACCGTTATAAAGCTTTTGGTATCAAAAGCAATTTCAGGACCTAACAATGGAACATAATAAATCCTTACAAGAAGTCACTATTGCTAATGCAATCATCACACGTAGCAGACACATTATAAATCGGAATTTAAGGTTGCAAATGAGAGTCCCCTGGTGGCCAGTTTAACCTAAATGAATTTCAAAAAGATAATCTAATGAACAAAATCATTATCTTTCTTTCGCATAAGATTTGCCTAACGAAATATCTCAAACTGCATTGATTTTACTTGCGTTTACAAAGGCAAGTAACGTATGACTATTGGAATTCATTTCCAGTTCATCTGCTAGATCTTTGACATTTTTATCATTTACAGCAGCTAGAGTTGAATGAAATATTTTGCAACTTTTATAATAATAAACTTTTTACCGAAATATTTCATATTTAGAATGTTATTGAATTAATAATCAAATATACAATTTTATTTGAATCGAAAATCAGGGTCATGGAAAAACTACCAGAAGACCATCAAGTAAGATAAATTAAACAATTACAAAATTTAAAGAAATAGCATTTTGTTTCATTTTTGTTATATTACTACCATATATAAATGCTTTCAACGGTGGTTCATCGGGAAGAAGCTCAGAACACCTTGTGGGCCAGTCCAACCCTGCTTTTCCCTGCCATAGTTAACTAATTCTGCATTTGCTCATGCAGCTTTCCACATGATCTGTCGGAGCGGCTGTATTGCGTTGGACACACCAATTCTCGTTTGATCGCGGCTAGCCGGTACTTTGTTTCATAATGCATTTCTGAAGCCCTACTCTTCAACACAGGGGAAGTAGAATATTTAGTGAATCGCCCTTATAGACCAAGCTATTACTTTTAAATTTCTACACAATTTCCACTAGCTTACTACTCCTCATACGTTACACTTGAAAATTGTTTCCAGAATATGCTACTAGAACTGAAAGTTATTCGTTCCCTTAAAAATTATACCGCTACATGATGCACATTGTTTATAAACCATTGTCAACAAACAACTTCCTAACCCCTTTTCAGCCTATAGCAGGGTCGGGTATCCATTTTGTCCCTCAGAATGGATGCAATGGTGGATATTGAACAGTGTTTTTCCACAGCCGGTTGCCAACTAAAGTTGCAACACCAAGTCTTATTTATCGACGATAAATAAGCAAGGTCGTCAACCAGCTGCGGAAAAATACCGTCCAATACTTTACCCTTGCTCATTCAGGAGTTGCTTCTTCAGAGTCTTTGATCACGTGTAGGTGACGTTGTACATACCACATGGGGCCTCGAATTGACTTCCTATGTTTTATAAATTCATATAGAGCATTTGCGCTAAAGTGCCATATTGGTAGGTCCACAAAGTGCGTGGAATCGGACCTTAATTCAGGAAGCATACAGACAAACCTCTCATCCACGGACTAATAGGGGGAGGGCTGGCCCATTAAAGCCAATTGTCCGCCGATGAGAAACCATATAGTGGGGACCCAAATTGGTTTATTATTCTGAGTTACAGAAGATATGAAGTTCTCCTAAGTAAAAAGCACTGCTGATGGCTACTACAGGTACAGTACAATATTCATTCAGCGCTGGTGCTTGGGATGCTCTGGCCAGGTGTTGGAGAGACGGTTAGGGTTGGTTAGCCACTTATAGGCATGCTGTTCACAAATTATTAATTCCCTTAATGCGTGGAGGCGTTAATATAAGCTTGAATGGAAGGATTATCTGTTGTATCAACGAATTGTAAAAAAAAAAACGCCAATGGAATCTCCTACATTAGACATTTTTGGTTTCACTACCACCTCTTCCTCCGAGTCCTTTGCATCCGAAGTCCGTCGATTGGGGAGTCCGAGATGAGAGGTTTATTAATATAGTAAGTTTATTAATATTGCTCATAAACTTCTTGTACTGTATTTTTAATCCAAAGATACCACGAAACTACAGTAGGTTTACATGTAAGTGTATTGCAAAATACACCGGGATAACAATATTGTGTAAAAGATATCAGGCGTACTTTGTCGAATTTGGAGAATTCTCAATAATAAAATTTTGACCCTTTCCAAATTGCCATCACTATTTCTCCAGCATCTTAGTTGTCCTATTTAAGCTCATTGTTTACTGCATATTGTGACTTTTCATTTTCATTTACTTTCATTGCGATACCAGTTCTTTTGATAGCGTAATGAAAGAAAATGATGAGGGTAGCTTGATGTAATGTGAAAAATTCAACTAACTACTGCCCAAAAATGATGTAATTAAAGAGCTTTGAGCATTAATAGACTACAAAGGGTGTAGGATGAACAATAGTATCCGTGAACGTTAGGTTACATAAGCGTAACGTTTCGTTACTAATAACAGAGTTAACACGGGACCATTACATGATTTCCATGTAATGCAGAGTGTCGCAGAGTTAATGAAGGGAGAAAGGTATGTTGGTATCCATTGTTTTGCTGTATGTGACACAAATAAGCATAAGGTTCATGGTATGAGAGTTAATTGAAACGTGGCTAGGAAGTAAGGAAGAATGGTAAACCTTGGATTAGTAACCAAGAAATCAGGTCGGAAGCTGGAGTGACAAAGATGCAATGAAGGATTAGCAATGTTGACCTTAGATCCTATAGAAGAACTCCAGAAGATAATTATTAAAGCAATCTTTGATGATAGTGTCCAGGTGACGACCTAAAGAAGGTCTTTAGATAAGATCTATATTTCTGAAGAATTGGCTGAAGAACATCATAACAATGAACTCCTCCTATGTGGCATATGTCAGAGGGTATTTGGTTATAACGTTGATGTTTTAGATTTTAGCTTTGTTGAGGGTGGTCAAATATTAAGTTTTTTGTCATGAACATTGAATGCAAAGTTTCTCTTCTCCGCGTGAACTCATTAGAGCTTGTAGTAATTCGAGTTTAAAATGAATAATGAATGCCATTCAACTGAATTTATTTATTACATGTCATGCACTGTGTGAAATTGGATGGTTATAACCCAAAGGTCACTTTTAATAAGGAAACCAACAATGCGCTAAATTGTTTTATTTCAAGCTGATCAAGAATAATATGTTGTCTGTTGCTGATTATCACCTGAATAATATGATATCCATCAAGTTAATACAGTATATTGGAAGTCGGTACTGCAAAAATAACAATATCGAAGTATTTCTGCAAAAAACGTCGATGCCTATAAATACATAATGTATGATTAAATTATTTAAAGGATATTTAATGCATGTCAATTACAATGTGCTTAAACGGCTTAACGTCTATTTTTTTGCATTATTTTTGTGTGCCATTTGCCTAGTCAACTTGCGAAACTATTACCGCACATTATGACAAAGATAAAAATTAACGAAGAATGTTTCAAAATAAGTATTTAAGTAAGAACTTTCCAAATTAATACAAGATCGTGGTATCCTGCATACTTTACCTAACCGGACTTGCTTATGATTTTAAATATTCTAACAATACATAAATGTATACAAGTAAAATTTGTGATGAGAAAAAAAGGAGAGGCATTTTTCCTGCTAATGCGGGCAAAAACTCGAATAACTGTCTTGGGGGTGATGAATCATTAGCGGCATAAAAATGTCCATAAATAAATGACAAACAGTTGCAGCTCATCTTGTACAAGTGGCATAATGCCATTGTATTTATGTCTTTTTTCTGATAGTTTTTTATTCGTATGTAATGCATATTCTGTGGCACATAGCGAGTTACCAACATCATGTTAGTGATATTCCTCTTACAATGGATAGCAAACTATGCAGCCTCTTTTAACATAAATAAATCATTAGTGTTACAAACTATGGAATCTGTTCCTCTGATAAATAGACGAGTTGTACCTAAATGACCAGATCAACCACAACATCGAAACCATTCTCTCATGGTGAGTGCACACTAAGTAGATGTATTTTCGACAGTTGCTAAACTTCGGATAGTTTGTTCTGTGAAAAGTTCAATATCAGTTAATGAGTAACTGGCAAACAACTTCACTTTAAGGCTTCATTCTATGGCAGATTCATAAGCGTATAATATCATTCGTCATGCTACTCAAGAAAACATATAATTTTTGTTGAAATACATTTTAAGAGATGCTATATTTATTCGACGACACGTTTAGCAGTTGGTTGATGAAAATTAAAATACATAGTGTGAAAGTTTCCTGAAGTAGTCATAATAATTTATACTTCCTCAATTTGAAAAGGAAATTCAAAATTGACTTTCTGAGCGGGTCTAACTGGCAATTTCATATAAGTACGTACATGTCTAAGACACTAGAGGATAATAACAAGGATGTAGTAGTTAATAGAAAGATTTCAGCCGCTCTATTTATGTACAGTATCTACATTGGTGCTTTGGGTCACGGATTATGAATTTTTGTCAAGCACGAAACTGAGTATTTATGCAATAACATTATTTGTGAATATGCCGACGTTCACCAGATTGAAGTAGCCTACTGCCCTCCTAGAAAATCGTCCAAATCAATGTCATTAACTTCTTTACCTCATTCAATTTATTTAATATGTCGTTTAAATGCAATGAAAATCAATAGAATAACACTTATACTGGCATGCCGAATGAGTGATATCGACCATAATAGACAACCTTGAGTTAAGAAATAGCAGCCTTGGATAAAATTTTTCCACTATTGCCCTTTGTGTTTTTTGCTGCTAAAATCATCCTGATAAAACTATAGCAAATAATTACAATTATAGGTGTAAATTGTCCAAATTAAGATAAAATGTCTCTTATAGTGATTTAACCCGCCGCGGTGGCGTAGTGGTTAGCACACTCTTGCCGTGGTGGGCCGTGGGGGATCGGCTTCTTTCGGGCGAGAGAAAAGCCGCGAGTGTGCCTTCTTTCGGATGAGAAATAAAACCGAGGACCCGTGTGGGTGTACGATGGCACTTGTACGTCAAAGAACCCTCTCTACTAGGCAACGGGTAGATGAGGCAAAAATTTCCAGGTGTAGGAGCTCGCCCCCCCCGGCGTCGGTAGCATTCCCCAACGAACACTAGACCGACGATAAATAAGCGTAGGGGTGCAGCTTTGGCCGGCAACCATTCAGAGGGACAATCGGGTACCCGACCCTGTCATAGGCGGGAAAAGGGTTAGGAGTTGCTTTTTGTCTCTTATAGTGATTTATTTATAGTGGTTGGCAATGATTTAGAAAAACTCGCCTCGGTGGCGCAGTGGGTAGCACGCTCGGTAACTGCGTCAGTAGTTCTAGTTTCAATACTGGTCCGAGGTGTTCTTGTTGCTGTTGTTTGTTGGTGTTTCAGGGCCCGTCAACTACAATGGTCATTAGAGGCCAGTCCACAGCTCTTATGCAGAGACTGCACAGACAATTCACTAATGCAACGATTTTTGGGTATTAGCAGTACCCAGTTTTCCAAAGCGGCCACCCATTTCAGTACTAGCTGGGATTGCACTGCTTAATTTCAGTGATCAGACGAGAACTATAGTGCTCGCCACGAAAGATGACACATGGGAGGTAGAAGGTAGGAAAGTTCCCTACAAATATTAGGGGTTTTGAAAAGGTCAAATGGCAGGCTTCATTCAGTAATGGCAAGTACAACTTCAATGTTTTCCCTATTTTTTGAAGGACTCATCCTTTGCCTCCCACCAATGTGTCAACTTTCGTGGCGAGCACTATAGCGTGTCCAACGCAATTCACCGCCGGTCCGAGAGAGAAGCCTCGAGTGCGCCTTCTTTCGGAAGTAAAACCGAGATCCCGTGCGGTGTACGTGTAAACGAGGTAAAATTTACAGGTGTAGGAGCTCGCACCCCCCCCGTATATGTTGCTATGTGCACAGTATATGTATTTAGGCCAGTGGTTACTATAAAATAGGCAAATTTTACAAGATAATTAGCGACCCATTAACTTAAACCCTCCTGAAATTATCTAGGGTACTTTACTAAATGAAAAGTGAGTGAATAATCACAACGAAAGAAAACTCTTTACAATATCCCAAAATCAACTTTTTTTTTCATTAAATCAGTACCGATTTGTGGTCTTCTACTTATTTTAGACACTTCTCATCTGAGATTGAAATTAAGAGGTTCAATCGCGTGACTGCATTTACTGATGCCAAGGAGTTGGTTAAGTAAAATAGACTTCTATAGACACACTTTCAATGGATTTTTTTTTTCATTTTAGACATGCAGTATAATGTTAGGGTTAAAGTTAGACCACTTCATTTTAGACATGCAGTATAATGTTAGGGTTAAAGTTAGACCACATCATTTAAGTCAGACCTACTTTTGAAACTGCACCATCCAGCAAATTATTATGTATCATACGATTTTTTTCAGTTCAGCACACTCACACTGGATCTAATAATAGTGCATCTATTTGAGGGAATGCAATTTTAGTTTTAAGAAAAAAAAGTATTCAAAATGGCGTCATTTAGTCGATCAAACACCTTCCGCAATGAAATGTACAGTATATCCTCAAAGATATGAAAAATGAATATGGAATTTGAACGTCAACAGTACACACAATCATATAAATATATGACTTTACGATTATATGTAGGACTGGTGTAGAACTACGTATATTTGTTATCCTCTCATTTCATCCTCAAAAAAAATTTCCCCGTTCTTAAAACTGCAAGATTGCACATGATAAAAGATACATTGTATGGATACTAAAAGTGAGCAAAAAATATATCCATTGAGTTGATAAGATAAATGAGGACAATTTGCTGACATGGCTGCGTGCCTCATGTCCACACATATAACCATCGTTATACATCACTCATGATTTATTAATGTGGATATCAATGAAAAAAAAGTTGAAAGAGCCTTAGTGGCTAGTTTTTGAATGACATTCTATCCTTTATACAGGAATGCAAATGGTGCAATCTTATGATCTATTGTTTGTGAACGACCCCGTTCTACCATTTGAAAGTATTGATCTGTAACAGGAAGGAAGAAAGATTGGCCCAAATATTTTTGTCCAACAATATATTGAAAATGGCGATAGTGTTACAATAATGTAATATTTAGACAATATGATTATTTTTTGTTTACTTTCAAGAAGTATATTTTAAGCGTAAAACGAACATGTAGATATAAATAATGATAAAAACTTTTTTTAAAAAACCAATGTAATAACTATGTGAAAACTGAGAATATATCTTTATTAATCCTTCATATCGAACTATTTATTATAATAATTATAATAACGATTTTCTGTATTTGTATGCAGAAAATCTTTAAGAACTAAGCATTGAATAACTTAGAAATGTTAGGTAGGATACACTGGTGTTGTTAGGTAGGACACACTAAGCCAGAGGCGGGTATCTTACAGCATTAGTTATTTCATCCGACTGCTACTGATAAGGTGCAATGGTCCTCTGGTTAGAAAGGATCATTCATATACACACAGGATACACACAGACTCGTACTACTGGTCTTTTCTCCCAAGGACCATTCGGCAATGGAATACCATTTGAGAGAATAAAGTGGAAGGCTTTCTGGAAGGAAAGGCCACCATTGTAAGTATTATACGGGGAAACAATAAATATAAAGCATAGGGATTAGGGGTTATACGTAGGAATGACAGTATCTACACTGCCAAATTAGCCTAAGTCTGCTTGCAGTGTAGTCAACAGGCCTGGTAGTCAATTAAAATGATGAAATGCAAAACAGCAATGTAAATCCATGAAGACTCTCATTAATCGAGTCGAATACTCTATTAATCAGTTATTTGCACATGTTGCTAAAAATGACAAGATTTGGGAGACTGTAGTGTTTCTATAAGTACAATGTAAACCAACAGTACCATCAAGTATAGCCATCAGAGAAAGAGAATTTAGATGATGTGGTATTTAGCCCCCGTGCTGTGAACCATATATCTCAAGTAGCACTGGTGACACATCATTACTACAATCAAATAACTGACGCCTTCGCTCTTATAGCCATTTTAAGCAGAACTTATGGTAGTATAAATTTGTCTTTGTCCAGAAATCTCTAACTCAAAATTACTAGCCTATATCAATTTTGCCTGTGATCTCTGTTCAGCCATAATTCCAAGTTCACTCTCTTTCCTCCTCCTCCTCTCACATCATCACATGACCACTTTATCTCCTTCAATAAGCTGGCCACCTTCCCTAGATGTACCTACCTCTAAAATTTCCTGTGCATCTACAGTCCAAATCTCATACATTTTGAAAATTCCCATAACACCTAACGGTCAAGAGTAAGAAATGTAATACATTATTTATAATGTCCGGTACGCAATTTGCATCCAAATCTCCATTTAAAAAGAGCCCTCGTTAGCTATTCAAATTAGTTGACTTCTGTTTGGGAACTTTCTCCCTAAGTCATCTTTATTAATTTTAAATTTATTCCTCTTTTGGTCCTAACATTTCTCTGGCGTAATCTTAACTTTTCCTACGGAATCTTAACTTTTAAACATTTAATTCGTTAAAACGGCCGTTAACAAATGACTAGGTAGTGTCTAGGGCCTATAACAACAGGCCTGAGAAGAAAACAAATGAAGATATGAAATATGCTCACCTACAATAGCTCTAAATAGAAATTTTCAAGTAATGAATATGTAAGCTACAGATAGAGAGGAGTAATCACGTAACGGGGGGAGCGGCGAGTTGCGTTGGACACACCAGTTCTCGTCTGATCACTGAAGTTAAGCAACGCAAGCCCAGTTAGTACTGACATGGGTGGTCGCTCGGGAAAGCTGGGTACTGCTAATACCCAATAATCGTCGCATTAGTGTAGTGTCTGTGCAGTCTATGCATTAGAACTATGCAGTGGACGGGTCTCTAATGACCTTGTAGTTGACGGGACCTTAAACACCAACAAACAACAAAACAACAACACGTAACGGAGTTTGCAGAGGCGGATGCTAGACTAATGGACAGCGGTTCGAGACTCCTAGTGCGCTTTCTGAGGGATGGAAAGTAAAGCCGTAACTCCATGTGGTGTGAACGATGTCATCTACACGTAAATGAACCCTTGAGTACTAATAGTCAAAGTAGCAGAAGAACTTCTGGTTTCAGTGGAGTGTCCCACTAGATAAGAATTATTTTTAGGCATCCGGCTGTCAAACAGATCCCTCGTGTGTCTTAATGGGAAAAATAGGCACTCTACCCTGTCATAGGCGGGAAATGGGGTAGTGGGTGATGATAATGAGACAGAGGAGTAATTACTTATTTGTCCCAGATCAGCCGTTAAAAAGTTGAATGCTATATCTTGCATTCAAATGCTGATCTTCCATCAACCCAGATTTCTTTGATGCAGTAACCTGCTTTTTTTTTAAATCTGCTCACCCCTATTTTACGGTTGCAGAAATATGTCATTATCATCGTTCTCATCATCATGAACATCAACAACAGTAAGTAATCAGGATAATAATTAACGATACTTTAATCATCTAAAAGTCGGAATATAACATTGATGGATCTTTGAAGCAGAAAACTTTTGAATTAATATAAGGTAATGAAGCCATCCACTACAACTTCCAGGCGAGTTTCTCGTATTTTTTTTAATTAAATAGCGTGGGCCCTATATAGTAATGCATGAATTCAAATAGCCATGTAAATATCACTAATACAGTTGTCTGAACATCAGTGCGTAATAAATACAAATAGGTTTGCAATTTACGCTAATTTGTTACTACTTGAAAAATTCATGTTTTAAGATCTCACCAAATACTTCGAATGAATACATATGCCACTTGTATATTTTATATCAATATTAAAACATCACCAGCTACATCTAATTAAGAAAATTGTCTATCAAGTGTTTAATTGAATTTAATGATGTATGACATTTGTAAATGTAAGAAGTTTCTAATTTACGCATTTGCTTGGTGAAAACTGGACTGTACTTCAGTTGAATTACACCACAACTAGTACGATAACATACATTTTGTAATTCCCTTAGCAATAGCAAACAAACACACTCCTTTATTGACATTTAATAGCCGACTACAAGTAGCAATGAAATGTCAGCAGTCAAGTACAGCCAGTCACCTGGACTGCAACAGTGGCAAAAGCACCTCATCACACAATGTGTTAAACGGACTTAAACCATGACTTAGCCAGAATAAACTTTGGCGTCAACATGTAAGAAGTAATTCATTTTTTTTAAACTTGGACGACAGAAAAAAAGTAAGCAACTTCTCAAATAGTTCGTCAACAGTAAGACAAAGAATCCTTTGAAAAGACCTTTCAATCGTGAATGTCGAGGGGAACGTTATTAACTACCGGTACTTACCAACAAATCAAGAAGTCTCTCTAATAATGAAGGTAATTTACCTACTCCTGGGAGCGAGCTCCAACACCTGGACTTGTTGCCCTTCTACATGTATATTTCACTGTGAATGATGGCGAATAAGATCCTTTAGAAATGAATGGGGCCCTGCAGACTTTTACAGGGTACTTTGGAACTTCCCATCCAACGAAAGTCGTGCTGCTGGGTGGGGGGAGTTTTCTTCTCCCCTAAATGCCTGCCACATCCACAAACTCATAAGGCAAGAACACTACCTCTGAATCACGCTGAAGGATTCATAAACACGTAAAGGGTAATGTAAAGATGAATTCCATATAAAAGAGACTGGTTTGATAAATGTCAGACATCTAAAAGATATCTCCTTCATTTAGAAAATACATGTTTCCACGAATTAGCATCTTTAAGGACAAAGTTCAATTTTCTACGAATTGCAGCATCATGGGTAGAGTAGCAAAAAAGATTGACACAAATGCTGAAGGGTAAGATTATCAAAGCAGTCGACACAGTAGATTAGCTAATGAGATACGGTTTACTTTCTGCCCCATTTCAACCTCTGGGGTTGATAAGCCAGCTGAAATGGACAGCATAAGTACGAAATGTTAATTGGCGAATGGATATGTTTTTGCTGCCAGCACTGCATAAGGTATGTTATGTTGCATTTTCGTTGAAGAATACTGTGGGTAAGTTGATCATAATAATGACGATCACTTGACAGCGTCATTGGGTGAATATTAAATTCGTTGCATTCCATTAAGTCAATTCATCAGGCTAAATATGTTTTTCATAAAGTGCGACTAAAATGCACAATGATTGGATTACGCAATTTTGATAGGTTTTCAGAAGAACTATGAAAAAAAGTCGACAAAACATTAGTAATATGATGATGTACTCACAAGCATTTTTTTATTATTTCATGATAAAAAAATTCATATTTATTCATAATGCATATTTCATTGATTGCTGGAAGCTCTTTAAGATCATATCATTCATCAGTCAAAAGTTGTGTGTCCAAAGGGCACTAAGTTCTACTTTATCAGTCGAAGATTATGATAGTTTTGAATAATTCATCCGCTTTAATAAGAATTTCTCATTCATCTATTTTTTTCTACAAAAAAACTATTTCCTATTCCTACCACATATTGTATTAAATTAAATAGAGAAAATATAGATGACAGTTTCAAAAAAATGAAGACTTTAGAGTCTTTAAGAAATAAATTGCAAAGGAAAAATATCTGCGCGATAGAATTTGGGCCATCGATTTTGTCTTACCATGTATAATAGGAAAATATATCTGACTACTGAATCTTCTGATATATCAAATCAAAAACTGTACCTCCAAAATCTATATTTCATAATTCAAAATAAAACTGGATAGGTCGCCAATAAAGTGTAGTAAGGCTTAAAGGGAATGTTTCTCTACTGGAAACAGGAAGTAAGTCTAAGTTTTATTAATGTTCATTACATAGTAAAGAAAACAATACATTGCAAGCGTTATAAATATACCGTGTATTTAAGGGCACGTTTTTTTTAAAAAGAGTGCACCATTAAAAGGAAATTCTTTATTTATAATATGATATCTAATACGCTTGTCATTCATCTGGTAAGACCGAGTATACAATATAAATAAGTGGTTATAGTAGCATTTTAAAACAAAGAATGACATACGTAAATTAAATTTAATTTCCAGCTCTGACAAATATACGTTGTGAAATTGTACAAAAGTTTTCAATAGTCAAATGACACGTATTTCTGTTATAGCCAAAATGAGTTTCCAGAGCAGTGAGCTAAATATTAAGAGGTTAAACGGTGCTATGTATGTGTGCATGTATTATTTTTAAATATTAATCTCTGCGTTGGTTAATGCATGTATGAGAAAAAAAACTTGATGAAGTCGCAAAATTTCAGACCGATTTTTTTTAAAAGGTTTGCTTAGTCACCATTTATATCTATGTATAATCCACATGGATAATTCTGAAGTCGATTTTGTATTGTGAAATAAATGCACACAATGAAGTTGTCAGCATATTAGAAGGCAGTAATTCACCATCATTACTCAAAAAACTAGAGACAATACCATTGTCACACGTAGGCCCATCATAGTCCATTAAAACCTCTATGACGATGGTCATAGAGCAGCTATATTTAATAAAGAGAAAAATAGTGTGAAGAAGAAGAGAAGAAAAAAAAGCATCTTCACTTCATTAGCATATCCGTAATCACTATGCACTTTTAATTTATAAACCTTCTTCAATTATCATTGCAGTTTATAATAACGACGGTGACTTAATTTCTTCAAATACTTGATAATATGCAAACCCCTTGAATTTTTATCTCTTAGAAATGATTGTGCAGCATATTTTTCATATGAACATAAGCAAATAATAGTATAAATCTAATTTTAGATGCAAATTTATGCTACCGTATTCATCATGACACCGAATTTTATCATTGATTAATAAAAGACGAAAGTAAATATAAAGATTTTCGGCAATGAGCTGTGCCGTAGTGTTGTCATTAAAATCGATAATTGTCAGCGGATGGAGAAAATACAAGTAGCTCGATAAATCTTTAAAATAAAATCATCATCAACGATATATTGTGAGTAGCCGTGTGAAGAGAAGTAAAGCATAAACTAGCATTGCCTTCATATTTTAAATTAACGTCAATCTTATCTTTAAGGTCAGTTTCACTTTCAATCATCAAGGGATGTCTTTAAGCAATGATGTAAGGTTGGGCTCTCATAAAAGGTCATTCGTATTCAAAATATGATTTCAAAAGTGGTTTTTTACTTTGTGCTACTTTCAAAGGTTTTCTATATAACTGCTTCTAGCACGATAAATTTTACATACATATTCCACAACTGTAAATGTAGAGATCTACATTTGGAAGTTTTAAATGATATAATGACGAAATCCAACTCCAAGTAAGAATGAATAACTAAAGGATGTCGCCGTCGTCTTCTTCCTTTCGTTCTCTCCTTTTACTTCAAAAAAGTACTCATATCTTTAAAGATAGCATATCTGAAATACTTTGTCATTTTCTAACTTTCAGAAACGTCTTTCTCATTTCCTTGCTTTAAAATGCACTTCAACGATTTGAAGCAGCATTCCTGTTTCGCTAAAGACTTTCATTGATCAAAAAATGAAAAGTAGTGTATAAAATGCTATAGTTTTTAAATTAACACGATCAACGTGGCAGAAAAAAAACTTTAATTAAATATACTTTGTAATCTTTTAGCGGTTTTTGACACCTCGAAATATTGCTACCAATGTACTAACATTAAATAAATGGATTTCATTTCCTGCATATACTTTTACATAGGTGGTCTGAAAAGAAATTTAAGCTATAATTCAGCATATAACTATTATTCAGACTTGAGAATAATAATAAATCTTAATTTTATATATAGTTATAAAATAGATATACACACATAAATTAGCTCTATAAAAACTGTATTCTTTCTCAATTTATCATATGAATGCTTTTGATATTTGGTGCTTCAACATTTTTCGATTAGTATCTCAAAAGACCAAGAAACAGGAGATGATATCCAATTGCCTAAAAATGTTCATGACATTCGGAAAACTCGTAGGGAAATGAAACCTGTCAGTCGACAATTTATCTACGTCAAGGTGCTGACAGCCCAAAAAAGAAGGTAGAGGGGGAGAAAGTTATCAGCAACTAAAAGAAAAGCCAAAAAAGGGAAATAAAATTGATTTCAATTTCCAGTTGTAGGTAATGCATGTGTGTGCGCAGGCTTCACAAACCCTTGTCTATTAAATGACAGCTATACAAGTCATGTTGGTTGATTGAAAGTTAATGTGTTCCCTTATATTAACGGTGAACTGTCGTCATATAATTAGGCCTCTATGTGCCATAATAGCTTTCGAAAATATAAAACTAGACGCTTATATTAGAGAAGGACATGTATACCACATATATATACACCTCATGTACATCACCGTATGTGTCTATATGGCACAGCATCCAATAATTTCCTAAGTCCTAAGCAATCAAGGAAAGATTGGCATACTTTGTTATCCCAAAGTATCTTTACATGTGGGGGTACCTACACTCTGTGAAATGAGATTGTTCTTTCCAAGTTAGAAAAATCATCGTAACAGGACGTCAATAGTTTTCTTTTAACTTAAAAGATATCGACTTTGAAAAAAATGCTAGAGTGCACAATTACCATGATTAGGGAACATGTCTAGCTCCCACTTGACACCATTACACAGCCCTTAAAAGAATTATGAAACATTCTTAGCGTAACTGATGAAACAAATATGCTGAAGTAGACTGTCACCTGTTATTGTACTCCTTCATGAACAAATAAACAATCAATAAGCTGTAAAAAGTCTTCCGGAACACTTACAACGGAACCAAGAAGCCATTCAGATTATCGAATGGATTATAACATACTAAAGACATATGAAAG
Source organism: Trigoniulus corallinus (assembly GCA_013389805.1). Taxonomy (NCBI): domain Eukaryota; kingdom Metazoa; phylum Arthropoda; class Diplopoda; order Spirobolida; family Trigoniulidae; genus Trigoniulus; species Trigoniulus corallinus. The sequence continues at coordinate 21,288,981 of JAAFCE010001036.1, forward strand.
CTAATTTTGATGCTTACGAATTAGATGCAGTTAGCAAGTTTCACACCCGATGTAAAAAATGAAAGTCTATGCTCAAAATTATTCAAAAGTTTACATGAATAAATTCGACTTACCTGCAACTACTAATTATCTACGACATTTCACGACCTTTATACTGAACTGTATCAAATTGAAATCATCCCATAGAAAAGCGACTTTAAGATACGTTTTTGAAGAACTGAAGAGGTGGAATATTCGCTACAAATCTATAGTTCGGCGCCTAACTAAACCGAAGTGTCTAAATAAATCAGAGATGCAATGCACTTTTTGTTTATTGCATTATAGTAGGCCCTATGGAATTAAGCTTGCCTCCAGAAATTTTTTCAGAAGGAAAATATCATTTAGGAGAAGCAATTTTTTTTCAAATGAAACATGTACGTTGTCTAGCTTAACTCAATAATTAGTTTATTAACTCAATACCATTAGATGTTGTAGCTGGTATAAACCGTTTCATAAAGATAAATGTCATTACCTTTCAATACTTGTGCTCATGATTGATATCCTATTATGATTAAATGTTCTTAGTAAATCGATGATTACCCCCTGCTTCATAATTGAATTTCGTACCAACAAACCTATATTGCTCGTTACAGTATTATCACGACGGAATTTCAGTCATTTAAATGATTTTGGGGGGAAAGATCACATGAACTGTTAATTGAATTGAAGTTTCACTAAAATGCACATTTCCAACATGAATAGTTGTCATCTCATTTAGAATTTCAATTGCCAGTAGTGTCAAAAATCAAATAAATTCATTTCAAAATGATAAAGCACAATATATTTTCACACATCTATAGGTTGCAACAGTGATGCATTTTCAATTGCAGTTGCGAAATTTCATAATTAGAACTGACAGTAGAAAACTCAAATTCAGTTTGTGTTGATAAACGTGGGTATTCAACGACCAGCATTTCCTTGAATGATTTCAAGCGTTGGTATATTTTAAGCCATTGTGGAGATCAACAGTAAAAAGATCATTAATGTTGTTTTAATAGCCATTTTTAAGAGCATAGTGTAGCTCCATGGATTAAAAGCTACCAATCGAAGAAGTTTATGACAAAAAGGAAGCACCAAGATTTACAAATTAAAATGGTGACTTTTTAATATTATGAAAACAATAGAAATCTTCAAGATAATTTAATAGCATTGCGCAAGTTTGCGCAAAATGCTCGCGTGCTATATGTACCCAACTCCTATTTAGGATCATCCAACAGCACAAGATACCGCTTTCAAGAAAATTCATTAGGAACTCAATAAAGATGCTTGATTAAAGGTTCCTATAGTTTAAATCTTTTTTTCATAAAAGTAATGGTTAAATTTGGAAGAATGAACTCATTTTCTTTTTTTAAAAGTAATCCAACAAACGCACATCCATTAAATAACTGAATTCTCTTTTGTAGTACTCCTTTTTTTGCATAGTTTTCATTTGCATCTTAATCTTCATCCTAATGGGAATTAAATTGAAAGTTGTAATAAAGATTTACGTATTTTTCAACTCTGGTTTTCATTGTCCTCTATATATAATAGTCAATAATTGATGATCTGTAGAGTTAGAAGGAAAGTGTTTTCTTACATACTGATAGAGGAATGATAAAGTTCCTTAAGTAGACTAAGACTTGTAACAACCTATGAATATTTTAAATATAATTGGAAAAAGTAACATTTAGTTCAAGATGCGTTATATAGTTTGAAACATCATAATTCTCACATATTTAGGAAGTTTGTCGTCTTACTACTACTGAATTCAAATACACGGGATAATACTGTATAAATTTTGCGCGTGTTTATTCTACTGTTAGTCTGAATTTATACTAAGCAATTGTCAAAGCCTATTTCTATTTTGATATATGAAACATTCAACGTTTATTTATATATGTTATTTTCATTTGAAGTGGATCTAATTAAGCGATTTAGTGTCAATATTTCTGAAAAGGACTACTAGGAAATTTCTAGACTTCAAAATCATGTGGAATTTTATGTAGTGTTTCTTTTCCTCCTTAAAAATATCTGTTGGTAGGCAATCATGCGTATGCAGAGGGCAGTAAAGGGAATAAGACATCTCAGGTTTCCTCATAGGTGAGTTTCATCTTCCAAAAACTTTCGGGATATGATCCTTCAACAAAATGATTCTCAGGGGTAATTAAAAGAAAAACAAAAAAAAACAATGTTATGTTAACTCTGGGTAGATTAAATCCCTATTGTTTGCTGTGCACTCACATTCACAGCATAATAAAGATTTGTGAGGCATGTAAAGAGAAATTGCGTAGTAGCCATGTTGCTTTTAATTTCTGGCTCTCTCTCATCGTTGTTTTCCTTACTCTTTCTCCCTACCCTGAGCAAAATGGCAAATGCTGCAATGCAAATTGGATGATGAATTAAAGTTTTAAAATCTGTAAACTATACTTATACTTTTAGATGTAAGTAAATGGCATATGGCGTTATTCTCAGGAGGTCGACATTATGATTCTCTAAGCGATCATTATAAGATGTTAACTTTAAGATAAATGTAACGTATGATGATAGATAAAAACAGTGACAACTATAGGATAGTTAATGTCAAGTTGAACTCATTCTAAAAATCTATTTCTTCCCCTCTTAAACCAATTATTAAAATAGCATTCAAACACCATCTACGTGGAAAATATTTTTAATTTCTAAATGATGGCTTTAGTAAACATATGATGAATAATATCTCCAAAGAATTCTATCTTTTCTTGACTTCTCACCTAAATTGACCTCAATTGTGGCCTTTCATGCTCCAAGCAATAACTTTCTCTGGTAATGTAGAGCTCTGTGGTCATCCAATTAATTACATGATAAGTAAACACGATATTAGGTGGATGGACTGTGGAAATATTTATTATTCATTAATAAATTGAAATTATGATCTGGCCATATTTACCCACCTTACTGATAATAATTCAATGTAACTAGAAATAATGTGGTTTTTTTTCGTTTTTGAATGAAATCTTCATTTATTACCTCATTATGGATTAAATGTAAGGTGACTCATAAATTCATAGTAGGGAATTAGGCTTCGTTGAACAGATTGAAGTACATTTAATTTACTGAGTGTTGAAAAGTATTATTTTGTCCTCTTTATTTGGTCGTAAAATACCAGTTATGGACCATAAAAAGAAAACACATTTTATTGACAGCCACTTTTCTAGGAACAGTGTAAATAGTACTGGAAGAAATTAACAAGGAAACCACTTTCATACATAACAGAGATGTTGAGGTTTCAAGTGTCCATTAACTAAAAGATGAAATGAAACTTTCACTTATAAATACTTAGCTTGTTTATGAAATTATACTGAAATTCCCATTATTGGGAATCAATAAAACTACCCAAAGTCTGAATTGTTACAATACAGTTCTCAGCTATAATAACTGCCATTACATTTAATATGATGCAAAGTTTTCAAGTATTTTTAAATGCTCAGGCTCAATAACGGAAATTGTCTCAGTCATGAATCAAAGGTCAGATATATATGGTAAAACGGGGTAATATGCTCCAGCAGGTGATACACCCCAGTTGTAACAGGACAACCATCTTTGATGAGATGGTGTTAAAAGCACTATAAGGCAATAGATTATATGTATGGCACATCGTGCATGCGTTTCTAGAAGAATTGTTGTCATTTGGTTTGGGGAAAATAAATAAATACTGCAGTCAGCTTTAAAGTAAATCTCCACAATTTATTGGAATGCATCTGGTAAAAGTATATGCTCATAATCGTACTGAGATATTTTAAATTTGAAAATGGTGTATTAAGTTAAGATCCTTAATCTAAAATTTGGCCAAGTTTTCAACTCTGTACCATGTCCATAAAATATGTTATGATAGTGGAGCACATTGCAACTGTTTTGGGGAAAAACGCCCCACTAACATTTATGTGTTTTGCTCCACAAAATGGGTAAAACCTATATATTAAAATAAACTAGAGCTAGTTTCAGTCTAATGCTTTAGCACAGGGGTCTCCAACATGTAGCCAGTGGCTGGATGTGGCCTGCCAGTCGATTTTTCTGGCCTGCGGAAGGATTCCATAAAGCAATGTTGAGCCATAGAGAAAGAACAATAAAATATTTTTCTATAAATGTTTTTCTTATCACGGAAAGTATACAGTTTGTCATAACTTCTTCCAATAAAATGGAATACAGAATTAAACATACAGAATTAATTCTGTATTCCATTTTAATTGAATAAAGGATGGAGAAGTCTGCTTGTTATTTATGATTTACAATTATTACAGTTTGTGGATTTACAATTATTACAGTTGGCTGCTTGTGCAGCCAAGTTGCGTTGGACACACCAGTTCCCGTTAGATCACTGAAGTTAAGCAGCGCACACCCACGTCAATACCAACTTGGGTGGTTGGTAAAGAACGTTGGGTGCTGCAAATTAACCCTCTTCCTCCTCCTTTCACCTACCTTCTCATCTCCTGCGGGCAGCCTCCTAAGGGGTTGACCTGTTATGGCTGCCTGGCTTACACCCCAACCCACAAACTAATCAAAGAATGCAACATAAATCGGGTTGTGGCCAATCAGCTTTTGAAAAAATTCCTAATCCAGCCCACCAATCACAAAAGTTGGAGACCTATGCTTTAGCAGAAGCTTGTTAGATGAAAAATGAAAATTTTTGTTATGAATGTCACGAGGATTACTATTCCACTAAGTGAAAAGTTGACTGGATACAATGCAGTGAATGTTTTGGTTTACTTCATTAGACATGCAACAGCCACAAAGACATTTGCAATGAATGTGCCACATAAGAGCCATAATTAAGTAATATTTTGAGGTGGGGCGTTTTACCCCCAGTACTGGGTAATACGCCCCAGTTCACATATGTCAAAACTTTGTTTTATTTCCTAGGTTTTATGAACGACTAATGTCACCTTATTAAAATTATTGAATAACTTTGAGATTCACATTTCATTAGTTCTAGTTATAGCGATTTTTTCAAAATGTGGGGCATATTACCCCGTTTTACCATACTGTATGAAAAGACCTACTCTGACAAAAAGGTCATTATTACATCTAGATGGGGAACAAATCGTTTTCCAAGTCTAAGATAGGGTCGTGTGCCCATTTTTGTCCCACTGGGATACAGGCGATTTATTGAATGGCCTTTTTACGCAATCGGTTGCCGTTGGGGCACTCCAGAAGTTCTACACCTGGAAATTTTGCAACATCACGGATATTTTACTCCATGTAGTAAAATTTCTTTTCACGTGCAATCGACCCTACTTACCATCCGATGTAAGGTGCACAGGAAGCCTCGTTCTTGCCGGAAAGAATCCCAACAGCCTCTATCCAGGTTTCAAGTAGTCCAGCAAGCTACTTCTGCGACACCAAAGTGTGTCAAACAGGCTATAATTAGTGCTATGGAATTGAAAGGATTTGCAAAAATAATTGATATTTTGTAGGATTATATGTAAACTGTAAATGCAAAACAGAGTTGTTGTTATTAAAATTCTTTATCATAAGTCGAAAAATATAGATGGTTTTATTACACTGAAATTGTGGCATACAGATGTGGTGCTAAAAGTAGGAATCGTTATAAAGATTACATTCATGGATTTGTTACTATTTCTTATCCCGTCAAAGGAGGAGGTTTAGCATCAACTACGGATCGAATAAATAAAGAAGATCCGAGATAAAACATGATCATTTTTCATAAGAATTATTTCCTGACGTATTTCGGATATACGAGGAGAAAAGTTTGTTCCTTTCAGTTGGACTAAAAACACAAGTAGCTAGAGCATTCATCATGTTTTATGCTGGTTCCTACAACTCACTGATTCATAGCTTACCGTGTGTACCTAAGAAGTAGAGGAGAGAATTCGACTGTGGTAGAAATTGACATTCCCGATGTCACTCATGATGCTGACACCAGAGAATTGTTACAAATATCGTACATTTATTAAATATCAAATAAGTAATTTCCTAATAATAATAATGATAAAATGAATAGCCATGTTATTAAAATATTGGCGATATATGTTTTTGCATCCTTATCGCCGTAGCCCTGTTAATTTGCTATTCAACTCTGTTTTATCTCAACTCTGGAAACTTTTTAATTCTCGCTCCACCAATTACAAAGAATCATCTATTGTCATTCCCGAACAGAAATGAAAATTATTTACATACGTCAACATCACAGCTTGAATCTGTTTGAAAAATCTACTTCCTTTGCAAAACTGTTTTAATAGCAATTACCTTTACTTTCGGCAGTGTGCTTCAGTAAATAATCATAAGCTGATAGAATTCATGATGTCATTTCAGTGATGTACAAGTTGCATTACATTTTAATTGACAACAGTCTGTTAATATCAACAAATGTGTGCTTACAGTAACAACATGAAATGACAAAAGAGACAAGGTATTTTTTCAGACGCTTTTCCATTTTTAGAAAATCAAATCTCAGAAGACAAGCTCATAATACAGATGAGTTTTACTTTCAGAATGGAAATTTTGAAATATGCTCGTGAAATGAGAATAGGATACAGAAGTAGCTACCAAATAAATGGACCAGATTGACATTGTCAAGTAGCAACCTTTGTAAATGTGACATACGATAGTGAAAGCTCCATATTACATATCCAACATCAAACATGAGATGACAGTGGACTGAAAAAAATGCATGTAATGTACATCAGCTGAATCAAATATTTTGGAAAACAGTTTTAATTAGTTTTGATGGAAGTCAACGTTTCACTATACCAAAAAATATATTAAGATATAGATAAATTGGAAACACATTTTAAATGTTATTTAAATGTGCCATTTAGTAGTTATTTAATATTGCAAAAAGTGAGTAACTGTACTACGCAGTCCTATCATCTGAATTTTAAATTATATGCAAAAAAAGTAATTTAGTATGCCTATCAGCTGCACCAACCATGCTCAACACCAGAACATCGTGACTCACAGTTTGTAATTTTACATTTTTGGAAATTATGTTGAGAAAAAATTCCATATGCAAGTGACTAGAATGAAAATCTCGAGAGACCGTATCACCTGTGGTCTATATAAATCCAATAACAGACATTGTCAATATGAATTTCAAAAACCGTGTGTATTTCTAAGATTTTTACACCTGCTGTTTATTTCTTCTCCATTTTCCTTGCAGTATTTTTGATACAATATCAACCGTTACTATTCAAATCGTGTATTAGACAGGCGTCAAATTCGTACTCTAAAATTCATTAAATATTGTGCAGAAACTTTGAAAACTTGAACCTCTAAAATCAGGATGGAGTTTTATCACGATTACATATTTCTGATTATGTAGGTTGAATAATTTATTGGCACAATAAAGAAAGGATTGTGTCCTTCAGCCCACTGATACCCTAAAAATAAAATTCAATCGTGACAAGAGCTTGTCAAGGAGTCAGATCGTAGTCAAATGATCTCAGCATATCAATTCATGACAGTATTTTGAATTTATCAACCTAATAGGACAAGAATAATTGGAGAATCTAAAGGAAAATTGAAATTTCTTCCAATTCTGAGACTAGAAAAAAAGTGAAAATGTGAATGACTATGAGAGAGAGGGAAAGAGTAAAATAGTTTCAAAATGAATAGCAGTCATGTTTTTAATTTCCTCAACTAAAATTGAAAAAGATATGAAGTGCATTGAGTTTTGAGTGAAATATTAACAATTGCTTCAAAAGAAGTGAGAATGGTGCTTTATGATGATTATGATGAATTGAAAAGTCCTATAGAACATTTTCCAATTGCCACTAGACTATTTTATCTACCTATGTAATTATGTTTATGGGAGGAGGGAAGTGAAAGAGGGATAAGAGAAGAATGGGTAAAGATGAGGATGTGAGAATAGTAAACTATGACACCCTCCCTTTAATCTAACAAATATTTCGGTGCCACTGCTATCATCATCATAACATGCAGTAGCAGCATGAAAATCAGTGGAGCAAACCAAAATGAAATCTCGATCGGAACTAAAACTTCTGCTGCATTGGCAAGTAATTCATTTAGTAAGTCATTATGCCGCAGCTCTACATTTTTCATGTCTACAGACCTATGTATATAATGGATCTAGTATCTAATTATCCTTGCCCGAAAGATAATAACACGAAAACCTTCAACGTTTTTCTTAGAAAATATCACAGGAACGGCTAGTTGCGTGATGAACTAGATCTGGTCTTATTTTCAGGGGTAAGGAGATCGAGCAATATCAATACTGTTTTACTGTATACATATTGCATATTTTTCTTCAATCCAGATAAAACTCACAGCAATTTTATTAATCTAGATAGAAGGTCTTCATACTCTAATTACTACGATTTATTTTATCTTGTATTATAAAGCAGAATGACGCTTAATAAATCACGTAAGTAAAAGAACAGCTATTCAAAAATATATATTTTAAACTAATACTTATTCAAAGTAATAACTATTTTAAATACGTTAATCTAGACGTTTCCCAAAAGTGAACCGCCATACATTAACCACTGATAGAAAATGTAAATCTGAGACGAAAAGTTTCTATGAACATAGTCCGGAAACGACTACTTCATGAAAAAAATGACAATTTATAATTAAAAAAGTAAGCCGCCATACTTAAACCGCTGATAGAAAATGTCAGTGGACGGGCCGGCCTTAAGTACCTCACAAGGCCGCCATGGCGGGGGCCCCGACAATTGACTGAGCGAATGACTAGGCAGACTACTGTATGCTTTTTTAACTCGAAAGGACCCAAAAACTAGTTGGCGGGGGCTCCCAAGGTACCCTGAGTCGCCCCTATCAATAGAAGACAAAAAGTTCCAACGAACATGTTCATTGGAAAGTTGTCTTCCATTGATATTTCCTATCAGTGATTTACGTATGGCGGATTACTTTTTTTTTTACTTATAAACTGTCATTTCCGGAACCCATGTTAACATAAACTTTTCGTCTCAGATTTACTTTATCTATCAGTGGCTGACTTATAACGGTTTACTTTCGGGTACCCCGTCTATTATAATATCAAGTCGCAAGACTGCATATATTATTACTTAGTTCTGTATACAGAATTACAAATAAATGCTATAGTGCAAAGTTGAAGTACCTAAAATCTTGCTCTAGAGCTGGAGAAAGTCCTTGAGGAATTTCTAAGCACTGCAGTTTACTTTGTTGAAAAAATACCTCCTTTTCCAAGTGCTATATTCTATATGTCCACCGTCCTTTTCAAATCTACCAAATACGGCGAAGCATAAATAAAGTTGTACCTCATATTTTTCTGTTAAATGTCACCGACATCCCATTTTGTAGTCGAGAGAAAAAATTCAGGTTATCACATAAATATCCAAAAATTTGTTATGAGAGGAGAGGAGGAAGTGATAAATAGGAGGACATGTGGTCTCAACTAAGACCACAAAGAGGCAAAGTGTAGAAGAGGCTTTCAACAAAAAAAAGTCTTCAATCTCATTGGAGACACAGCTTTCATTATATATTTGATCATGTTCTTCAAAAACCTTTACTAACATTTGAAGATGTTATTGCATGGATGTTTGAATTGAATTTTGGGTTATGGGAAGCCAGAATTTGTCATAAAAATAAAGACTGATTGTTTCGCAGCCGTTTACAAGACATTCAATCAACGCCAGGAATTACTTTTATGTAAAATGTGAGAATCATAAAAAGACATAAAAGAGCAAGACATCCCAAAAAACACATACATCGCATTTCTTCAAGAATTATTGTGAATCTCTAAATGACGATTAGATTTTTACCTTGTACATAAACCACAGTCACATACAAATCTAATATTACAACAAAATACTTTAACTTCCACTTCAATGTTTACTTCAGCAAACTTGACTTTAAAAATATAGCATTTTCTCAGACTTAAAGGATGTGCAACTGCGTTTCTCTCAAGTTTGTGGTTAGAATTCTATATTTTGGGTCGTCCTTTTTACCCATTGAAGTCAGTCCAGTCACCTTTAAGGTTTTTAAAATGCGTCTAGCTGCACTAACTAAGGGTATATTTTTGCCATATACTTTATAGCTTCTTGGAATTCTCTATTTACACACATTGAAGATGCTTTTGTAACAATAAAAATTCTGATATTCGCATACCAATGCATTTCTTTTTTTATAAAATATGTAACATTAAACAACCTAGAATGAGAACTTAATGTAATCTTCAAATGTTAAACTTTGCCATTCTGGTCACATAACATCAAACAATTTTTTTCATAAGTAGTTAGAAACTTTAGTGTATTTGAAAAACACTTCTTGAATGTTAATATTCCTATCTCTTCTGTAGTTTTCAGGGTGTGTGCGTGCAAAATAGAGTTAAAATGATCTTTTAGCATACAGTTAGCTTCAATATGCACTTAACTCTATAGAATACTTATTAAAATGCTTTCTTTATACGGCTGAAACTCATTTTAACAACAATACTAGCAAATATGCCTGCATACGTGGTGTGATTTGAAGAATTTTATGAGAAACAAGTTTGAAACATTTGACAATGAATTCAAGTATTTCAACAACTTTCCTTCTTTAGAATCTCTTTTTTGCTTAATATTTTCAAATCAAAAATGTTTTATTGATTGCATGATTACGCCCCTTTTTCAAAGTTCATGATTTTTGGTATCAAGGGTAAGACGGAAAAAATCAGAGAGCCATACAATTTGTTGCTAGTTCATTTTGGCTGATAGAGAAGTTGTCATTTTTTTGCTTCTACTCGTGCATCAGCCAATGACGTCACAAAATGAAACTTTTCTCATTTGTGAAATAATTGACAAGCAGAGAGAAAAAAGTATGAGGAGGCGAGATTATTATATTCCAAGATATTGGATGGCATCTATAGTTGAAATGATGGTTTGACATCACAGCCTGAATAGGAAAATTATTGAAATCTATTGGTGGCTACAACAACCTCGGTAACTTAGCAAACGCAGGTTCATCTCTAGTAAAAAGTCAGAAATTTTATTGTTTGATAAAGGAGAAAACCTGAAGTGCGTTTTCAGTCGTGTAGGAAACAACAGTGGTGATCTTGTGTATGAGTGTGCAATATTATTCATCCGTCCACAACACATGAAGATCCTTATCAGATATAATAAGGATCTGGGAGGTATGTAAATGCAAATACGAAGGCTACTATACAAACTAAAAACGCCTCAACCCTGAAGATGTTTTGTTAGCGATTCACGTTTTGCTCTACTTCCTAATTCAACGTTTGTAGTAGGCCTCAATGAATGGGGATTTTCAGCAGAAACAGAATGGAAGGCGTGAAGCAGAAATGCACATGACGGACATTCAAAATAGGACAAGAGGAACGTAGACACTGTGGAGTAAATGGAGGGCTGGTGAACGGTAGTTTTAAATGACTGTCTACTAATTTGATACGTCTGAATACAGTATTTTGGAATTTTCAGACATTATTATGCGCTATAATCTGTTATTCAATAAGGGTGTTGAAATAAACTGCTATTAAACAACAGTTGATTCACCGGATAAAATACCAGCTTTTGATAACCTTCATTAAAAATCCCATGTGATAAAATTCATTCTATTAATAATTGATAAAAGTAAATATAAATTGTTTCATCATAAATTAACACAACAAAAGCATCGTGGATTCGTTTCAACTACAGCATATGGTATCAATGCAAAGGTCTTTTAGATAATTTATGTAGAATCAAGATCTTTATGTGGAGAGCATTCCTCGAGGATGAAAGCTCGTCTTGGCTGCCAGCTCAATAGAAATAAAATGTGTGTATTTAATGCGAGTCCATACAAGCGACAGCGTAGTAAAACTTCAAAAGAAGGGTAATGTTATTTACATATTCAAATTTTAGCAAACAGCAAACTTATATAATGTTCTGCTAATTGTCAGGGTCAAATCAGATAACACCGCAGTTATTTGTTTTACCAACAATTCACTGCAATTCAATGATAAGCATAGCAGTTTCAAGACTAAAGTTATCCCAAGAGAAAGAGAGAAAGTTCATCTTTTATTTATCATCCATGACGATTTAATGGTATGAAATAGACGATTCGTTCTTGCTCACAACTCCAAATTAGTTTAAATTTATTAACTTAAAGTTGTGTATTGACATGTAATGTGAGAAGAAATCCAAGCAACAGTTAAGATTTTAGGCATTTATAAAAAAAAATAAAAGATTAAACTTCTGTGGCTAAATTCTTGTTTATCCTTCTATCACTAAATTTTAATAACTGCCCGAGAAGTGGACGACGATGCTCATCACAGGTTCTTTGCCTTCTGTACACAGGCCACTCGACGCACAAAGCTGGATATGGAGTGGAGTCACCTGGCCCCGGACACCATCATCAACATTATAAGGGAAAAGGACGCGTGGGACATGGCACCCACTGTGTAGAGAACATGCTGCAAGAGAAGAAGAGTGAGTAGGGGCAACGCCCCACACTCACCCTTGCTATTTATAATATTGTGAAATTTATCTTTTACTTTCTTTTGTTATATTCAAGAGGTATAGCTTTTATAGGGTCCCTTCATTTTGAATACCATAGTCACACTTCCTTTACTTTTTTGTAACTTTCTTCCTTGGACCCTTTGGCTGCATTTGATGTACAGTATGGCCCTGTGGTGACAAGAGTTGCATGCCCATTGGTGGATAGCCCATAGGTGTCAGTCAGAGATATAGGCAGGTCTTCTGGCTCTAGCAAGGACCCATGTGTATGATGTGCGCGCGAAAAGAACCAACTGAACAGAATATAGTTAAGTGTCCATTATGTTAGGACAATTTCATTCAGGCTTCAAGATAAAGCCGAGTGGCAGCATCGTCACACCTAAAACACTAAACAGCGTCCTGGCTCACACTGAACCACCGAATCCCTAAGAGCGCAAGGAAAGGCCTAGCCTGAAGAGCCCAGGAGGAAGATGTAGGTGTTTTAATCTGTAGCTTGGCGACGAGAGCCCGACACTCAGTGCTCAAACGCATTTCACCTACCCAAAAAAGACTGCATTTGATGAATCTAGGCGCTTATAAAACCAACGTATGAAGGCAACAGTTGCAAGAGTAATACGAAAAAAATCTTGCGGTTTTACTTTAGTACTAATCTTAAATGGAAGTAGATGAGACGTCAATGCCTCTTTATTTATCTTCTCAACTAGTTAGCTATGCAGGCAGTCAAGATTCACGTGGAATTCAAGACAGGCGAAGATGATGATAATGACACCCATTAACTGACATCTGCTTTACAAAGCATTGTGAATTATTGTAGTGCCTAAGACCACTGCAAAGAACGAAGAAATATGTCATTTTGGAAGTTGTGAAATTTCTTTATTCATCCTAGAATTTTTAATATTTCAGATTCAGCTATAAATTTTAAATTAAGCCTTATATACAGCATTAATAATTTGAAACCTGCAGATAAATGACAAGTATTTTCTTAAGATTCGTTGATTATATGTAGTATAGTAGGGAACGAGAAGTTATATATTTTGTGAGACTTTAGCCCATTCTACCCCCATTAATAAGAAATTACGACGCTAAATAGCTATCATAAATGCAGTTATTTAGTAGTTATAAGCTTGATATTTTTTCCTCAGAAGCCAGATACTGAAGCAATTTAATGTTAGTTCCATGAATATTTAATTAAAATTTGTACAATACATAAATGCATGGACAATAACAGGAATTAAATAGCTATATTGCAAATAAAATATGCATGTATTCATGCCTGGGAAATTTTCAAATGGAAGTCTTAATGTTAGCAATGAAAAATATATAACAAAATATCTTCGTGTTATATACATCTAGCCTTAAGATTCAACACTTGCAATAGACAAGTTTTCAGAGCGAGAAGTACAAAACACCAAATAAAAAAGCCATTATCAAGTCAAATCATTGTTTTATCTAATTATTCAACTCTTAATTGCGTACTCTAATTGCCACAAACACGGGGCGTTAATTGAATTTAATTTCTTTCTCTTTTTGCTCGATTTGTACCTATAATCCACCCATTCGCATTAAAATCATGCTAGGTAGTATTCAGTTTCATTTCTTCTTTTTACACTTAATTTTGTCTGATACTTTAATTAATAGTTATTTTACATCAAATAATGTTATTACTTCAACACATAAAACCCCATACGAGTTTCAAATGTTTTTTTCTGGAGTAAAAATTCATTACTTAAATGCTACACATCTTACAGCCTAATGATGACAAAGTGACCAAGGGTGTCAGTGCTGCTATCTTACCCTTCGCAGCACGCATAGGTCCAATTTTCCTTTCTCACTCATGCCTAAAATTTAAACATTATGTCATACATAATTAATTTTAAAGAAAATATGATACATGAGGCCACACTATTCAGCTTAATAACTTGTCAGCCCCCAAGACCAGCTACGTCAGGAAAGAAAATGTTAGAAGAATAAATGTCATTTGTTGCTGAAAGGGGAGCAGGAGACATTTTTGATAGAATAAAATTATCATCAGTATCTCTGATGCTTAGTTGCTTAATGAAAGGCAGTCAGTTCATCCCTCGCTCATTTTCTATATGCTTATTATCTTATTTTCAAACGCCCTTAGTGCATGTCAGAAATCCGTTAACAGCTTTTATTCAAAAAATCTCTAAATTAATGTAATAAAATTTAAATTACTTTCTTATGCTGAACTGAACTGGCCCATTCATAGAATTACTCAATTTAATTGTGAAAATTTGAAATGAAGCACAGAAAATTCTCATTTGTTATTTACTAAACCCCTTTTTAAACTACTTTATGATTAAGGACAATCTGGGCTAAGAGAACGACAGAAAATAAGAGTCTGGATTACGACTCGTTTAAAAATGTATTAGAGGCAGCAGGCATTAAATTAAAATGAAGGCCATTTCCTCCTGATTCTTTCTCCTTATGCTACTCAAATGCTACCCATAGCTAGAGTCCGCCATCCTGATTTACAAGACATCTTTAATACAAGGTCCCTTCTCCTTTTTCTAAAAGATATCTAGTTGAGGCGTTACGGGGATCGAAATAGTTAGATGAAATGACTTACAATGCATAAAAGATTTCGAATTTACAACCTCCTCACCCTCATTAAACTTTAGGTGGTGTTGCTCTCGAATATTTAATCAATCCTGAGTAATGTCCGGTGAAGGTGTCAGGCTGGAACGAAATGGACGCCAGCCATAGTTACACACACAAGCATGTGACGCCTAAATTTTACATTTGAGGTTAAAATGTTTAATGTATTTGTATTTCAAACTGCATTCTGTGTTTCAAAACCCATCAGTCTGTGTTCTCAACTTTTTTAAGGCTACGGACCTGCAAGTTTAATGTGGGCAATGGCGCATCCTGCGAATATCTAGCATTCAAATGCTTTAAAGTACGCTGTGCAATGCTTCCCCTCTCATCGTAAAGTGATTGTCGACTTTATGCCTCTAGCATTTCAACCTCTAACTATTGTTTTTGAAAAGAACAACTCCAGTCCTATCATGATAACCGTCATTAGCTACGTTATTGTCACGTCTCATATGGGAATTGTCGCACAATAAAGGTTAATTAATATTCTTGAATTTCCAATCACATTTAGACAGTGCTGGATCACATTGGTGCACTGCTACGCAGGAGCAATTTTGTTGTCCCAAAGACGGGGGCTATAAAAGCACTCTGACGGAAAACAAATATGCTCAGTCTGTTCCCAGTTGAGCTTGGTATAATGCACATTTAAGTGAAGGGAATGAAACGAATCCACAAACTAGTCAATCAAGAGATAGTCTTCAGCCTTACGACATTATAGGAAATAATGGCGCATAGTATGAAACACCAACATGCCATTGATTCAGCCTCTACCTAATAAAATTCGTACTACATTTATACTAGGGGGCGGTAGTCATATACACCGTATTTTTTGGCCTATGGTAGACTTTCAAAACTCGATAGATGATTCATAGGTTCATAAACTGCAGGCGTGAGCTGTTGTGCTTAGAAAACTGAGACTTTTTCCATTAACCAAGCATCCACCTGGTATTTGCCTCAACAGACTACTCAGTATGCTTCAAAATCTATTTCTAGTACCGTTTTTTCGTAATTAAACGAATTTCTAAGCCCTAAGCCACGTTTAAATATTGCACAGACGTTGCACAAATTAATTATCAGACCACAGAATTATTTTGGTGTTCATGTCAGTCTTACACCCGAAGTGCAGTATGTGTTTCGCTCGTCACATCGTAATTAAGCTCTACCCTTACTTACTACGCAGCAAAGATGTTTATAGGCAAATGTTACTGCACAAATAAATACTACTATGCATTTTGTGAAATGCTGTCTGGTGTATTTTGGCGAGCATTATATCTCAATCTGTTTACTTAATGCCGTACAGGTTAATCTAATGAGCAAACTGAAAGATACCTTTGACCTAGTGATTCTAAGATCTTCCATCATGAAAACGACAGTACCATATGTTCCAAGTTACTTAAAATAAACCTGAATATAGTACGATTATATTTGTAGATTTTTAATGGGCAGAACTTTCAAACTCAATTCTCCCTATCCACATTAATCCGAAGATAGTTTTGATAATGGATACACCATTTTTATCAGAGGCATGGCTTTTGTCCTATAAAACTAGATTAAAAGCACGTTTGGAGATTTTAGGAAAAATGAGCCTAAACGGGCAGATTTGTCCGTTACAATGCCAGTAGGCTGCAAGTGCCCTAACAGAATAACATCACCACAGTACAGAATGCTAAATCATAACTCACCGGGTGGACTGCAACATCCAACTTCTTTATTTACAGTTTTGAGAGTGAAATTTAAGATGTTTGGTAGGCTACTTTGTGTCCGTCTGGATTCGATGTATGATCATCACACTTCCACCAGTGATTTGAAACTTTTCCTACGTTATATTCTCCTCTGACTGGCACAGAAAGGATCGCATGTTTAATTAATCAGAACCAAACCTAATCATGTAAATACTTATTTTTATCACATTTACTCATTTTTTGTATGAAGTGCTGCACACATCAGTCCTCTTTAGGGTACAAGAATCATTACCCCGAATGAGTGCCGAACAAACTATGCGAAATAGTGGATGTCTGTTCCAAGGTATTTACACCAGTACTTTTAATGAGCATCTTCATCAGTCTAGTTTAAAAGACAGTCTTTCATTCGAAACAAAAGTTGACGGGTTTGTTATCACTTCATGACCTTGTATTACTGTAATAAGTTGTAGAGAGTCAGAAAGTTCAAATGGGTGCGATTATCAACAACAAAGCTTCAGCATCACTTTACGTACACATATCCAGTCAAAATATAAGTACAGTATGTAATTGTAGGTCTATAAAAGTTCATATATAAGCGCTGTGTACAACGTCATCTTAACACCAACCTTTCCCTCCTCTAGTCCTTATCACATCGCCTTAAGCTGATAGATAACTGCATTATTTATTTCCTAATCAAAACGGACCAGTTTGTAATTTTGGCGTATGTGTCATCGTAGGACGTCATGTGTGACCATAGTACATCAATTAAGTTACAAATTACAATAAATGCCTATGCATTTACATGATAATTCAATGTCATTTAGGGTCCCATTTCCGAATTTCAATGCGGATGAATGATTTGCAAACAAATGAAAGGCATGAACATCACACAACACGATAAATACCCAATGAGCGAAGGCGTTACCCATCCAACACAATGCAAAAAGGAGATTCCATCACTCGAAATCACTTCATAAAAGCTATAGAGAAGTTGAGCACGATCAATTTGGGAGTTTTAATTAGACTTTGACAATGTGGATTGAAAATTTATCGAATCTATACGTAGACACACACATAAGGTTGGGCAGCAAAACAACAACGATCAATAATTGGCACCTTCATCTCTTCGAAATTTTCCGCTTACAGACTAAATAAATAATAGCGCATATAACTCCAAAAATTTGCAACCAAAAATTAAAATAAAAGTGAAAATGCGATGAAAGTCGTATGAGATTATTGCTGAGAATGGGATCATTAAGGACATAAAATTTCGGATAAATTAAAGAAGTATAATTTCTACAGTATTTGAAGTTGAAGGAAATGTGAAGACGATTCTAGATTTGATTTGATTAATTCAAATATAAAATGTCACTAAGCGGATCGTTGAGAAGCTGGCATTGAGCAAATCACATTCACATGTGTCTGGAAACCAAGTTCAAGTGACATTAGGAGCCAAGATCTTTGGTGGTGTTGTTGTAATATTCAAGAAAATTAATTCTCTTCATAAGGGGAGACAAGGCATCACAAAATTGATAGGAATCTTCTTCGGGGTGTTTGTTGCTCAGTTTACAAATTTTAATCAGAAACAGTGAAACGAAACTAAAAACACTGGAGTTTGATATCTATGAATGAAGCCTCTTTCAGTTATGGAACGGTGGGCCTGTTCACTCAGAGCTTTGGGGTGTCAGCAGTGTCTGGCGCCTGTGTGTATGACTTTATTTGTAGCCCAATCCCAGTCCTCTCGCCTAATACAAAATCGCTATATAAAACAAATGTAACACTAATAATTTGGAGAAAAGTAATTCATGCAATTTGGAAAGAAATAATCGTGAATCGCAACTTTTATAGGTGTTTAGAGGAAATGCAAATATTTTCTACTTCCCTGACATCTTTACGCCTTTAAATATCCTGGCGCCTGGGTGCGAAGTCATATCCATATTAAAATGTTTCACCACCAGTAGGGCCTATGTAATCACTGTATAATTCATTTAAAGCAAATGATTGAAATTTGGATAAATCAGATACAATCGAACTCCGATATAACGAATTTCAAAAGACTGGAGTTTTCTTCGTTATAACCGGGTTTCGTTATATCTGGGAAATGCAAAAACTAGACTATGGACGTTCATAAGATGCTCTAGGAAGATTGGCCGCCACCTACGACAACAACAGGTTATGTTTCCTTACATTTGGGTCTTCCAACCAACCTTGCTTGCGCATGACTCAATATCAACAGAACGATGTACAGTCATAAAGGGCTGTTGTCATATGTAAGAATGAGAGTTAGTCTCTCCACTGCCATATTGGCCAAATAAGGCTGCTTGTAGTGCAGGGAATTAGAATAAAGTAAAGCAACTCCTAACCCTTCTCCCTACTATGACAGGGTCGGGTACCCATCTGTGTCCCCCGTGATGGACACATGGGCCGTCTGTCAGACGGTATTTTTATGCAACCGGATGCCTACCGAAGTTGCAACCCCCTATGCTTATTTATCGTTGGCCTACTTTTCATTGGGGCACTCCACCGAAGCCATGGGCGCTTTTGCCAAATTTTGCCTCTTTCACTCGTTGCACATTAGAGAACGCCTCCGTTGGGCATCAGTAGTTCCAGGTTTGATAATGAATCGAGGTAGACTGCCTTCCGTTGCGCAAGAGTCGAGTGCTCCTTCCACCGGCTGGAAAGATAGTCGTGGCCCCGTGTGGTGCTTGATGCCAGTTGAACGTAAAAGAACCCTCTTCACTTTACTTAGAAGCCAACCCACCTCTATCCACTATGGAACTAGGACCCACTGGAACAGTAGTGCAACAAGCTACGCTCTTCCCCAAAGGCGAGTCTTTAACCCGATTCAGCACTTCTGAGAATTAATTTACATTGTGCATGCAGTAGGTTTTTGCTTGCTGTCATTCCCTTCCTAACTGTTAATGCCCCCCCCCCCTTAAAGTGGTTTTGTTTTGCCCCAATGCAAAGTCTGGTCCTATTATATAATTGGTCAAGGAGGACACCGTTCCACAATTGGCAGAGGAGGATACCATAAGCCGGAACAACAGCGGTAGTGCACGTAAAACAACAGCAGCAGGAAGTTTTACATGTGATATACTGTATGGTCATTTCTGTAAAATCTGGGGATTTCGTCGTTATATCAGATTTCGACTGTACAGCATGTTATGTTATGCTAACGGATTGGGGAGTAAGCCTAGCAGTGATAACAGGCCGAACCCTAAGGAGGCTGTTCGCGGGTGAGGAGGAGCAGTGGCGTCACTAGGGGGTGCTGACAGCACCGGGTGACATCACTCGCACCATGAGAAATGGGGTGACACCAAAGCAGAAGAAGCGGCTTTTTTCGGACACCATGGTGTCACTGCACCGGGTGGCGCCAACCCTAGCGACTCTACTGAGGAGGAGGTAGGTGTACGGGATGTAGGAGAGGGGAAAATAGCAGCACTGACATTGGCAATAACTTGGGTTTCCGTTGCTTAACTTCAGTGATCTGATGAGAACTGGTATTCCCAACGCAACTCAGCATATATTGATTATGAAAATTTTTACGTATTATAAAATAATGGGGTTGGCAATATTTTCGACAAGGGAACTACTAATTAATTTTTCTTTATAACGATGACCCTTTACATCCATATGCAGATGCCATGACATCCAAATAAAGTAATAAGACAAAAAAAACGCAGCAGACCCGGCTGTGCCCAACGGCACACCTGTGTAGCATTTCTAGAATGATAACGACACAATTACACTCAACATAAATGCACATATTAGTAATCACTTCAGCAGAATTTCATTTCTTTTTTATGAATAATGAAGGAAATGCAAACAAATTGTTGAAACTGCAGTAAAATATCTATAGTCGATTTCTATAATTTTACATTCAGTATTTTATATTTTATATAGTAAAATAATAGAGAAGTAGCTAAATACCGTACATCATGTTCTGTTTATAAATTTAAAAATTCAATCTGATAATTCCTGAAATATGCAATAGGAAATACGTTATTAAACTTTAAAGGTCTCCACTTTACCCTTTTGCAAACTCATTTTTCGCCTACAGGTATGTCTGGTCCTCTAAAGATCAGGAGGAGCAAACAGGAGCAGAAGACGAAAACCTTTTAATTGCTTTCACAACAAGCTCCAAAACCTACACAGGAAGTTACTCTGCTGGAAAAGTACTGATTGGCATTCACTATACAGGGCAATCAAGAAATGTAAACATATAACCTGATGCAAACTCAGATATTTGACTGTTCTCTTAACCGCCACTGATTTAAATTTAAAAATACCTATAATGAATTTTAATTTTGCAGTCTATTAGACAGCATCGTTCATTACATTCTGTTTTGTTGGATACATTCGGACATGCTTACACAGAGAGATGAAGCATATTATTTGCCTTCTGATACCCTAGCAGAGCTAATTAAATGTAGGCAGTTTGGCGTTAATATACGGTCTTTGTTGGCTATAAAGTGATGGCAATGTTCATTAGTTAAACTGAGATTAAAAAAAATATATTGAATTTAGATGCCTACCACAAAAATCTAAATTTGAATTTGTCAAAAGACAGTGAAAAAGTCATTAACATTCTAAATATGCATTGTCCAAGTCATTATTCTCACATTATGTGATAAGCGACGCATACTTTGTTCGATGCCAGATGACACTGTGTTGTTAATGATGATAAAAATATTACATTTTAATAATGAAGTTGTGAGAAAGTGGTCGATGATGCTATCATAAGGAGAGACGATATGCTGCTTTCATTATGAGGATAAATGATAAGTAAGCATACAAACCGAAGAATTGCAATAATATTCAACCTATATCTAAATAAAATGTTAGAAAAGCAAGAGAAATGATTGAAAAAAAAAGTGAGGCTGGTCTTATAAAGCTTGATATATAAAAGACTTCTCTGCTTGCTTCTGCTCCAGTGCAACCATTTTTCATATGCACTTACTATATAGGTACTTTTATTCTTTGCCCAAAACTCATTGTTACTGTACAACTACTTCAAAATCATTGAGAGAAAAATGAGGATACGGAAAGTGGAAGGCATGAAGGAGGTGAAGAAGAAGAAGAAGATGGTGAAGGAGGCAGAGGGAGAAATTGAACAAATAAGCCAAACATAAATCAGGTTCGTAATAGGCATTTCAAATACATGGTAAAAACAAGAGGGAATATCGAGATTTGCTTTTCTTCTCTTAGTTTCAGCCATTCATTAAATTGAAGACGTCCCTTAAGAAAAAGGAAAGCCATCTTTGCTCCTCCAAAGACTGAAATGATGGACGGTTGAACATCACACAATGCCTCGATATACATATAAGTAGTACACGTATACATATACTAAGCCATTGGCCTCAGACGTTCATCTGAAGCTATATATATTTAGGAACAGCATCAATAAGACCCTTTCCTATCTCCCAACCTAGTCTCTTCTTCTTCTTCTTCTTCTACTGCTACTACTACCACCACTACTAAAGAGAGGAAAAACAAGGATTTATACATCAATAAAAATCCTATGTTGATGTTGTTCAAACATATTTGTCTATTGTTTTAGCATTTCTAAACTCTCATCCAATTTTAAGCCCTAATTCATCATAATAATTATGATAACATGAAATCCCCAAATGTAAAATGCACATCCGACGAATACATAATAATAATTGAATAAGATGCACACAGTGTTAGAGGTTATATTAACTAGATTTCCATTTTTTATATTTCTATGCGCTTTTGAATTTCTTTAGATACGATTCCTTTCATCTTATATAATCATGCTGAACAATAACTGTGAAATGATTATTAAAATTCACCTAGAAGTTTTTAGTCTTACTTCATCATTAAGATAAACAAGCATTAGCGATTAAATAACTTTTTTTAAAAAAAAATATGGCAGTTTCATTTTGAAAAGATTTTAATCGACATGTATTACGTTAGTTTCTACAACAAATGAGATGAAAACATTTCAACTCAGCAACTAAAATGTTGCCATGACTACATTAGAGATCTAAGATGTAATATTATATCATACATTTACACTCAACAACAAATTACATCGTCCATTACAATCCATGACAAAACTTAAAAAAAAAACAAACTTGAAGGAGATTTATTGTATACGGAAAATTTCTTTTTCGTTTTTGAGGACTTTTCTAAGTATAATTTAATATGAAATAATTGGATACTACTTGTAAATCATAATATATAAAAGTAGCTCTGAAAGAAATTTAATAATCTATGAAATGGTCATTAAAAAAGGCATCTCAAGCAAATCTCATTGTGGAACAAACAATGAAGTCTATCGCCCGTCTAATAATAATTTTGATCAATTTATATCATCTTTTGAAGTACAAACCTTCATTTTATTTTACTGAAAATTATAGAATAACGAATACATTAATTCTTTTGGCAAATTACTTGTAATAAGCAGTGTGCCTGTCTCGGATAATAAATTGCACAATTTGAAATTCTATTCAAAACAATGCCACGCTGGCACAAAAAAAATTACATTTTCATTGATTTGTAGTTTTGTGTTGCTTAAAAACATTTGTTCCTAATTAATGTTGAATAAAGAAGTCTTAAGTTTGTGAAGATAGGCATTTATCACTTTATCTTACAGACAGACGTAGTAGTTGAGGAGGAGCATCCATTTAAATTCATTTAGAAGCCTATATAACTGATGAATATTTAATTCAGGTGTCCCCAAGTCAAGCATTTCGGTATCTTTGATTACAATGATTACAACGATGTTTATTACTATCAAGAATTAGTTTTATATGAATTTATACCGTATGTATAATTAATGTTTTGTTGAAGAAACTGTACCAAAATAAGTGCATTGTTTGGCCACATGCAACATCAGTGTATTCATCAAGATTCAAAAGGATGTAGAAAAACAGCTATCTATTCAATTAATATTTCATAGTTGTCTTAAAAGTATCGTTTTTTTCATCTAATGAATGAATAGGGATCTTGCACCAGTGCTCCTATTTCAAATAATGCGATTACAATGTCTTATATATATCCTGCACATATTAATAATTAACGCCCCACTGACAGATTATTTTTAAGTATAAGGAGGAGAAAAAAGTTTTCCATTAAGGTACTTGGTACAAAAAATTTAAAATAGCATTAGAAATCCTGAAGATGTATAAGGTCATATATATAAGTGAGATTTTGCCACTAATGCACAGGATGCACAAATAAAAGTCTTCCAACTTTATCCATGGTTTATGCCAACATTTATGGTTCAGAAATTGTATAATCAGAGAATTTTTATATTTAAAATGTGGTTGGCATTCATATCTGTAACATGATACAGTAATAGTAATCATTATGATTATGATAATGATTATGCTTGTGAAATTGTTAATTAAGCGCTATAAGCAAAAAAAACATGATCCGAAGTGTCAATTTCCTGTAGTTTCCTGCTGTTGCTGACGTCAACATTAAAAATAAAAATATATAATAACTGAAAAACATCTAAATGTTGTCTAATAAGCAATGAACTTTCAATGTCTTAATATCATAGTCATACTATGTTACTCTCATTTTGCACTTATCCACAAACTATTTGCTGCCACTGGCATGCCGCTTTTCCACTCTAGTTTTTGTAGAGAAAATTGAACCAGAAAACCACATACACGCACCAATGAATTTAAACAAAAATGAAGGGGGAATGTATTACATTTTCAATTAGTCTTAACATTCAGAACAATTTATAATTAAAGATCTCAAATACTAGCAGTCATGCTAAGCAAGTATTTAATCAAAACAAAATCGAAATCTGTACTTTGCTTATTTTGCACAATCAATTATGATAAAAAGAATTCATTATATTCTAGTATTAATAAACTATAAAGTGCCAGTTTCACCAAAACTAACCACATTAAATACGATACCTGAATCCATCAAGATTACCCAGCATCACATTTGAAATTTAAATAAAATACGACTCTTTCTCTACACTCTGATTCTTGAATATTATTTTATTATTATCAAACGTAAAGACCAAGTAATGCTTTGAATATAACAAAACGGTTTTTATATCTCATTTTGAGGTAGAGAAATACATATTAATTAAACAAAAGAAACATAGCGTAAATCATATTTTAGATGAAAGTATGACGTAGGAAGCATTAGAAATGCATCACGGTTTAAATAAAAAAGACCAGAATTAAAATGTGGCTTTCCATAACGTGCTCATCAACATTATTGGATTTTAGGAGTAATTTTATTCAGTTTTTATTACTGTTGAAATGGGTAGTAAAAATCACTATGAAATATGCTCAATTTAATATTTTTTCAAACTATGCTTAAGGCCCGTGAAATGTTCATGAAACTTACTGAGAGAATGAATTTATTTATGAAGTATAAATAAATATCTTTATGGTAAGAAACACCAAGATCTTAGATTACAGAATTGGATGGTCTAATTAAGGCACCTCAAAATTATAGATTTGAAGATCTATACATCTTTCCTACTAAAATGTCAGTCCTATTATTCTATGCTCAAAAAAAATCTTGTCAAAAAATGTTAAATGTATAGAAGCAATTTTTTAACATTTTTATGGTACATTATTTCCTATTGTATTCACTTGAATGCAATAGCATGGCTTCAAACTAACTGGATGAGTCTAGAGCAAAAAGCATTTCCCAAAAACAAGAAAAGCATACTTTTTAACAGCTCCATAGTTTATATAAAATTTCCTTTCAGTAATGCTAACAATATCGAGGTTAGTTTTTTCCATTGAAAGCTGATGAACTGTAGGTCTTTATTTTTTTAGACTTCTTTTGTGAAAACAACAGCCATAGTAATGCATTTAAAACGAAAATTGGAGTTCTTTAATGAGAACTTTGATCAGAAATGTAGAGCAAAGTCTAAAGATATAGTTTGTGCGCCAAAAGTTGATTATTTCAGAATTTTAGCACTATCATTTGATCGCCATTTTAGTTATTTAATAAACAACCTTTTAATAATCCTTTAATAAAGTATTCATAGCAGACGAGTTGAATCGGAATTTGTGGCATCACTATGCATCTACTTCATAAGGCGTTAAAATGTCGTGCAAAATTAGCATTCTACATTCAGTGTGAACTAGGTTACGTTGAAGGCTCATCTATATAGTACTGGCAGAAAAAAAGGTGTGGAATAATAAACTCAGCATTTCGCTGTATGTCACAAGATTGAGAACACTACATTGTCACGTGGATGTGGCTAATGCTACTGTTATTGCCATTAATTTAGTGATCTATCCGGGAAAAATGATGGACGTCGTAGAGGCTGATGTCAGTACTGTCATCACCATCATCATCACTAACCCTTCCCCTTATGTTACCGTTGGCCTGTTTCTCTTCTTTGGGGCACTTGGCATCCACTGACACCGAGAACCACTACACCTGGAAATTTTGACAAATTGCACTTATATTTTACTCCATGTTGTGAGGGTTCTTTTATATGCAGGTGACGTCGTACACACCATAAGGGATCATGACTTTACTCCCCATCCGACGGGTGACAGGGCGCCTGTTTCTTTCGTCCTACAGAGACCACCCACCTCTGCTCTGGATGGAATCTTGAGTCACTGACGTAGGAATACAGCACACTGCCTTGCCTCTACCTCTGGGAGGGGGAAATTTTAATGATGAAGGCGATTGGGTTGACACGAACCAAATCAACGTTACTAGTGGCTGATAGCGCCTCTTTTAAACATAGATTTGACCAAGGCATACATTTTCAGTGAAGTAACTGCTAGATCTTAGACCGTGATCAATTACACATTGAACATTTGGAGCTTGTGGTGAAATATGAGAGAACGACTATTTATGGTTCAGTTGACCGTGGTTACTTACCGGACCTTCATTTTCCTCCCTTTCACTATTTTGGCATTAGAAAAAATCAATTTCCCTTTGGGGTTATTAGAATTTCAAAGAACAGCTAGGCAACCAAAGACAAAAATAAAAATTCATATTCACACTGTACCTGTAAGGTGAGACATTGTTTATCTTTATGGTGAACACATCTGACAGGAAGTGAAAGACCGCACCTGGCCTTCTTGATGAAGTAAATGCACACGTATTTGAGAAGTTTACCAAAATGCATTACGATGTTGTGGTTGAGAATTAATCAAGAAGAGATCCAAAATAAAGCAGATGCAGTGAAATATTTGCAGCTCATTGGTCTCTAGGAGTGAAGCTGCTAATCAGCCCTTCAGCAATCCAAAAGAAATTCACTTTACTGTAAGCTAGACTGAGCATGGAACAGGAACTCGCTGATAATTTGTATTTCTTTCTCAAGAATTCGTACAATTCCTTACCTAATTAGTTCGTCATTGGTCCATTTTGAACTAGTTCGGCTTATTCATCATCATCATACCCTTATCCCACCTGTGGCAGGTTCGGATCTGCGGTTTCAAGCCCTCCACTTTTGCCTATCTCCCACCAGTCCCCATCCACCCCACACACTACCATATCCTTACGGACAACCGTCTCCCACGTTTGCATTGGTCTTCCCCTACCCCGGGTGCTTCCAACCACTTGCATTCCTGTAATACACTTAACAAGCTCCTCTTCCCCTCTTCGTATTACATGTCCACCTCCCTCGTTTTTTCCACGATATCCCCCACCCCCAGGCTACTTCTAATATACTCATTCCTAATTCTATAAGCTGTCGACACCCCCACTCATGTACCGCAGCATTCGCATCTCTGCTACTTGCATACTATTTGCGTGGCTCCTCCTAACTGCTCAACACTCTGATCATAGCTTGCCTAACCACTGCCCTGTAAAACTTCCCTTTCAGCTTTATTGGGACCCTCCTATCACACAGGACTCCGCGTGCCTGCCTTCACTTCAACCATCCCCCATTGATTCTATGGGTAACATCCTAATCTATCAGCCCCGTTGCTTTGGAACACTTATCCTAAGTACTTTACCTCTTACACCCTTGTCACCAGTTCGCCCCCAGAGAGTGTCACCATTATTTTCCTGTCCTTCCCAATTGAAAGACTAATACTCCGACTTCATGTTTATCGTTAGTCGTCCCTTTTCTACTGCCGCTCTAATATGGTCTCTAGGCCTTTCTCTGCTTGATCTCGAGGTCACTAAGTTTCCCTACACCACCTGCAAATACAATGCACTGAGGAGCCCATTCTCCTTCATCCGTCAGCAGTTCGTCCATAACCAGAATGAAGAGGTATGGACTTAATGCTGAACCTTGGTGTACTCCAGCCTTCATTGGGAAGCCTCCGTATTTCACCAAGGATTCCTTACCCTGGCTATCGAACTGTCATACATAGCCTGCCTGCACTATCCGAATAAACCCTTCTTCAGCCCTTTTTTTGCGTAATACCTCCTAAACTAAACTAGTTCGGCTTACTCGACACTTGAAATTCGTGTCTGAACTCGCAGTCACTACATTATTGTTTTTGAAGTGAAGTTGGCTAAACTTCAATTTAAACATCTGATAGCATCAAAAGCAACTCCTAAACCTTTTCACCCCTATTGTAGGGTCAGGTACCCATCTTGCCCCTCTGAATAGACACATGGGTGATATATTGGACATTGTTTTTCCACAGCCAGTTGTCGACCAAAGCTGCAACCCCTATTCTTATTTATCGTCGGTCTACTGTTCTTTGGGGCATTCCACCGACACGAAGGGGCGAGCTCACCTGGAAATTTTGCCTCAGCTGCCCGTTGCATAGTAGAGAGGGTTCTTTTACATCCAAATGCCATCGTAACCCACACGGGACCTCTGTTTTACTTCTCATCCGAAAGAAGGCGTACTCGGGGCCTCTGTCACCCGAAAGAAGCCAACCCACCTCGGTCAAGTATCCGTCCATCGCGCCACTGAGGCGGGTCCTGATAACATCAAAAAGCAAAAAGAAAAACAACCGAGTTTTAATTACGCACCACTTTCATTGATCATATATCTGGATTCGTTATCGAATTGCAGAGTATAATTCAAGGGAGAGAGAGGAATAAAATATATAAACTCGTATAACTTGATATTAAAAGTATTTGACAAGCCAGTAAATGTTAACATGAGTTTGAATTTATATTACATAAACTGAGGCGCCTCTATATACTCTTCTCACAAGACACTGCTTTTTTAAATGATTTAGTAACATATTAAGGACAATAGTTCTCAAATATAAAATTCAGTCACAGACTGTCGTTTGGTTCATTTTTTATACAGTAGTTGTCAATAAAAAAAAATAAAAAGCCATCACTATAAACTCAGACTTTTACCGATGAACCTTTATGAATTATTCAATAAATAAATATAAAGGCCATTTTTTGTCCCTTGTTCTACTCTTGTTTTCTTTTGAATTCTATCAGGAAATAGTGACCCAATGCTATTCATCATACAAGCAATTTCTCGACACACAAATACAGTAAGCGGAAGTTTTAGTCATACATAATTCTATATAGTATCTCAGATGTGTCTAAAGTTTAGACAGGACATTAAGCTTACTTCTCTGAGCTGTACATCCTATAATAAATCACTGATAGTAATAGATCATGGATCTTTATAATTTTTGAAATAACATACTAGTAAATATGATTTGTTTTTCATGAAGCGAAATTTTGGTATCAAAAACATTTTTAGAATAATAACTTCAAGAAAACTATGTGTAATTAATTATTTATTGAACTAACGCTTTAAGGTCAAGTTAAGGGTTTGGGGAGGGGAGATGGGATCTACAACTGATCTGGAACCTACAACTTTAAATTGATTAAAAACGTAGACTCAAAAAGGCAGCTTATGGTCATTTTGGGAAGGAGTGTGTGATAGAATTACTGTACATTAAAACACATCATCATCATCATCATCATACCCTTATCCCGCCTGAGGCAGGGTCGGGTCTGCAAGTTCTAGCCCTCCACTCCCGTCTGTTACCCGCCAGGTCCCCGTCCATCCCGCACACTGCCATGTCCCTCCGGACAACCTGCTCCCACGTCTGCTTTGGTCTCCCCCTACCCCGAATGCTGCCGACCACATGCGCATTCCTAATTCTATCTGCTCTCGACACGCAACTCGTGTACCTCAGCATTCGCATCTCAGCCACTTGCACACGATTTACATGGCTTTTCTTCACAGCCCAGCACTCTGACCCATATAGCATAGCTGGTCTAACCACAGTTCTGTAAAACTTCCCTTTCAGCTTGATTGGGACCCTCCTATCACACAGGACTCCACTTGCCTGTTTCCATTTCAACCATCTCCCCATTGCTTTGAAATGTCGATCCTAAGTACTTTACCTCCTGCACCTTTTTCACTAGATCGCCCCTTGAGCGTATGTCCCCATTGTTTTCCTCGCCACCCCAGTTGAAAGCTAACTACTCTGTCTTCATCATGTTGATCTTTAGCCCTCCCTTCTCCATTGCTCCTCTTATATCGTTTAGTTCCCTCTCTATCTCCTCTCTGCTGTCGCTAACTTTTCCTATATCATCGGCAAATGCCAGGCACTGAGGGGCCCACTCCCCTACACCGGTCAGCAGTTCATCCAGAACCAAGATGAAAAGATATGGGCTAAGTGCAGAACCTTGGTGCACCCCAACCTTCACTGGAAAGCCCCCAGTGTTTCCCCAAGGTGCCCTTACCCTGGTTATGGAGCCATCATACATATCCTGGACTATTCTAATAAATCCGTCTCTAATAAATGTCGTATTCTAATAAATGTCATAGGCCTTCTCTAGGTCGATAAAGATGGCAACTGTACATTAAAACACAATTATCATAAATATACATCAGGCAAGCTGTATGACAAAAAGATTCAAACAATTCGTTTGTATCTAAAACATAGCTTTTATTTATTTAGGCTTTCTTCAGAGCGCCAATCATTGCCTCAGGAACTTGCAAACGTTTGAGTCTGAGATGAGTTTAAAAGCTCCCATGACGAATAAAAGCTTAAAATGCTAAAGACGAACCTTACTTAAACAGTCAGAAACATGAAAATTCTAGTGAAAGAATTTTTTCTCACAATGCTCACAGAGTTAGGAACAAGAAATGGAGCGGCTTATTGCGTTGGACACACCAGTTCTCCTCTGTTCACTGAAGTTAAGCAGTGCAACCCCAGCTACTGACATTAGTGTAGTGTCTGTGCAGTCTCTGCATAAGTACTATGCTGTGGATGGGGCTCTAATGACCTTTTAGTTGAAGGACCCTAAAACACCAACAAAACACAAAGGAACAAGAAACACATTTTTTCATCTCCCGAAAAGACCTTAAGCCGAAAAGAACAGCAGTCTTAGGATTTCTACAGAGTAGTGATGCTATTGGGCTTGCAGTTTTGCACCCAATCCAAATCTGAAAGTGGTCATTGAGGTCAACAACCGATAATTTCAGTAATAATAACGCTTTATTACGTGATAATCGACAAAATAATGTAGGGTCAGCTTGAAGATGTTTTCCAAAGTACACCATTCCTCACAGTCCATCAGGTCATTTGTTAAGCGTAAGTGAAGCATTTGCAATTCTGAAAGAAAATCACAGTTCAACCCGCAAATGTTCTCAGACTGTAGCACATTGGGGCTAAAATAGTGATATGATCGACTGTGTTTAAATTAAACCAAAAGACCCTAAAGGTTACCAAAAAAACGGAATAATTTCTTGAATTTGGTTAAAGAAGTTTAGAGAAGAAATGTTACAAGAAGATTTGGAGATGAACAACGTCTTGAGCATTTAAGAGAAGTAGTAAGCTGAAATTCTTAGAGTGGAGTCCACTTGTGGAGGGGAAGATATTCAAAAAATTTTTATTCAGTCAACAAAAACAAAATGTTTTCAGTTGGATTTCGATGATAGGGAATGAAAGACACCATTTCAACGGATGTTCTTTTTCTATTTGTAACCATTTCTAATATAGAAAAGCATGACCCTGACCCTGCCACAGACGTGAAAAGGGTTTAGAATGATGAATGACTGCAATTGGATGGTATATCTTATTTAAAATACTAACAAGAAGTTCCTGCTTAGAAGTTAGCTATAAAGACAACCTACTACGATATGCTTATTCCGGGTTTTTAAAAAAGGAAACAGAAATACAATACAGCCTACATTGGATTAACTGTTCAAATATTTTTGTAGAATCGCTCTCTTGAAATATCCGCCTCATGAGCAGTTAAATGCAATTTCCAAATAATAATATGGACATATAGGCCTACACATGTGAAAGGCTAAAGCAGACATGGGAGCAAGTTGTATGAAGGATTTTTATGCTTTTTTCCTTGGTGTTTTAGGGTCCGTTAAACTACAACGGTCATTAGAGCCCCGTCCACTGAGTAGTTCCAATGCAGAATCTGCACAGACACTACGCTGTTAGGACGATTTTTGCGTATTATCAGTACCCAGTGTTCCCATGCAGTCACCCATGCAAGTACTAGCTGGCTTTGGGTTGCTTTACTTCAGTCATCAGACGAGAACAGCCTCATACGAACGCTTCCTTTGTGTGAAGGGACATGATGGAGTGTAGAGTGGAGGATTAGAACCCGCAGACCAGTGCAGGATTTAGATATTGAGAGGCCCTAGGCTATTTCAACTTTGAGGCCCTTTTCAAGCCCTTTTGATGCCCCTTTCTTAAATTTTGAAGCCCGGTAAATGTTGAGGCCCTAGGTTTCAGCCTAACTAGCTTAATGGTAAATCCGGCACTGCCGCAGACTCTACTTTTCCATAGGCGGGATAGTGATGATGTGCATATGCACCTTTGGGAATCTTATTTATATTGCATATTTAAATGTGCCCCAATATGAAACCTTGGTTCACAAGCCTCTTTCATATTATCCGCTTCTTATCCATAACCAAATATAATGCACGGATAAATGAGGGTCTACTGTACTAAGAAAGTGCAGCTTGGTTGCATTTAATATAATCAGATACAGTACTTCTGCTGTTTAAAAACAACTAAGCCGATAATCACTGTGCCAGTTAGCTATAAGTTCAGAAGAAGCAATCGCGGAGTCAGAAATAAAGAATTAAACTAAGAATTTGGTTGACTTCCCAAGTAACTGTACTGCTGCAGTAGCAGTCATTTGACTTCATGGGAAACAACATCAATTCATATTAAAGCGAAGTTCCAATCCCATGTTTAAGAAAAGATTCTATGCTAATTATGTATTCATAACGTGATATATAATCGATTCATTTTTCATCAGAATTAATGAGCGGAAAACTTGGAAATTTAGACTATAATTCGCTCGATGTAAAACTTCCTCGCAATGCCATGCTTAACAATAATATTCAATTGTAACTTATATACGAGTATAATATTTAATAGAGATTGTGATTTCCAGTACAAAGTTCTGCTGTCCCATCCAATGCACTTTGCTTTCAATAAGTGTCATAAAAAATAAACAATATTGTTGCTGAACGTTAGTTCTGTCAGCTAGATAAGTACTGCTCTAATTATACTTGGAGGCGTGATAACTGACTAATTAACAGTCTACTTTCTAGTGAGCATTTTGCTCAGAACACGATTTACCAATTCTGACAACATATGGACTTGCATATCAGACGATTTAGCTGGCTCTAGCTACATTTCTTTCGTTGGTGTTTTAGGGCCCTTCAATTACAAAAGTCATTAGAGCCTCGTCCATTACATATTTTTAATGCAGAGTCTGCACACACACTACGCTGGTATTAGCAGTGTCCAGTGTTCCCAGCGGCCAACCATGTCAAACTAGCTGGGGTTGCGTTGCTTAACTTCAGCGATCAGACGACAACTGGTGTGTCCAACCAAGACCTCCTAAACAGAAGGCCTTTTCACTGATACGTGACGTCATCTTTAGTAGTGCTAAAACCTACTGCAAATGAATGCTGACGCTTGCCTTTTCACAGCAAAGTAGTGAGTTATTTATTAATAAAATATAAGACATTTTAAATGAAAATGTAAATATTTTTTAACTTAATACACAGTATGAAAATAACTAATTAATTTACAAATTTTTCTAAGAAACACATGCAAATTAAAAATACACACTACCTATGCTACATACCTAAATATACACTACAGATTAATGCTTGATTTTTTTATTTCTGCCTCATTTTTTTCAATAGCCATGGAAGTGTCTAAACTATATGAAAGATTTTTATCTGCACTAATGGATAGTAGTGCTCAATTTGCCTATTTATTAAAAATGTTTAAAACTAATTTCACATTTTGACATTTTACACTAGTAGGAGATAAAGCTTTTAGTGATATGAGCACTTTATGCAGCTGTCAATTTTCAGGGCATTAAATTGCTTTAATCTATTACTGTGAGCATAAAGAATTTTTCCTGTTGATCCAGACACAGATCAGGGGGGAGCACTTCAAACAAAGTGCACCCAAATTATTTTTAAAAATTCAGAATCTCTTTGTATAAATCTAGCTAGCAATTAAATAGGTCCTCTACTGCCCCTTAGACAATATCCTAGCTTCAGTGGTTTAGCCATCTGCAGATTGGACTGGCAGTATAGAAATGGGAATAGCAAATGCAAAAATGCCTCATCAGTTGCAAAGTTGAATCATGCACCAGTTGAAATATGCACCCATTGAGGCACTGAAGGGGGAGCAATTGGTGCATTGTTCCCCCCTCTGGATCTGCCCCTGGTTCACCCACTGGCATCAGTGGTGTGCCCCAATGAACAGTAGACCAATGATAAATAAGCTTGGTGGAAAACCATGTCCAATATAGCACCATTGTGTGCAATCAGAGGGACAAGATGGGTACCCGACCCTACCATAGGCAGGAAAGGGTTAGGAGTTACTTTACTGCTTTTGTCATTAATTATGCAAATAACATGTATACCTAGCTTTTCTAACCCTATGACTATTTTTTCTTAAATAGTATACAACATCTCAACTGTCTTAGTCTTAATTGGAATTCTATAGATTAATGGAATTCTATACATTAAATCTAAATATATAAGCCTAATACTACTCATTAAATTTTAAATCTGCTTACCTTGCTATGTATAGCTACAGTATAATCCGTTTTGTCGCCATTTTGGGACGTTTTGGAAACTGAAGACATGAACTTTAGGTCCACTTCTACAGTTTCCCTTGCATCCAACCACAACACAATTTTCTGGCATTTTGTTTAAGCAAATCCAAATAGTGTGAATTACATTTAAAAGCGATTTAACTTAAAAAATGCAACTAAAATATGACTTTAAAAAACTGCTTGCAATACACACTATATGGTCGTTTACAAGCATGTTAGCACTACTTTGTGTGACGTCACTAGCTAGTGACGTCACACTGCAAAGGCCTTGTTATCTAGGAGGCTTTGGTCCAACGCAATACAGCCGCTCCTTTTCTACCTTCATGGGGAGGTACAGAGTCGATTAGCGGTGTTTAAGCGTCGTCATGCGTCTATCTACGACCAGGTCCCCATCAGGGGTGGATCCAGAGGGGGAGCAATTGCTGCATTGCTCCCCCCTCAGTGCCTCAAGCGGCGCAACTGATGAGGCGTTTTTACATTGCTAACCCATTTCTATACTGCCATTCCAACAGTTGCAGTCCAATCTGTAGTTGGCTAAATCACCAAAGATAGGACATTGCGAAACGGGCAAAAGATATCCTATTGGAATTGCTAGCTAGAATTATACTAAGGGATTCTGAATATTTAAAAATATTTGGGCGCACTTTTTTGTGAAATGCTCCCCCCTTGATCCGCCACTGGTCCCCATCCACCCCATAAACTGATATCTCTTCGTGCAATGCACCTCGAAATCTTCTTGTGTGCTCTCCTGCCCCAGGTGTATCCAAAAACCTGATCCCTATAATCGGCCTAACCAGCTCCTCTTCCCCTCTTTTCGTCACATGACCATAGCACCTCAATCCATTCTCACCGTTTCCACGATGACTCCCACCAAGCTACACATAACATATTCATTCCCAGTGGCGTCGCTAGGGTTCGCGTCACCCGGTGCGGTGAGATCATGGTGTCACCCCTCCCCCAAAAAAGCTGCTTCTTCTGCTTTAGTGTCACCCCATTTCTCATGGTGCGAGTGGTGTCACTCGGTGCGGCCCGCACCCCCTAATGACGCCACTGTTCATTCCTGATTTTATCTGTTCCCGACACCCCAACCATGTACCGTAGCATTCACATTTCAGCTACTTGCATTCTGCCTTCATGGTTCTCTCGTAATGTCCAAAACGGCCGGGCTAACCACTGACCTGTACAACTTCCCCTTCAACTTTATTCGTACCCTCCGATCACACAGGACTCCACCTGCCTGTCTCCATTTCCTCCACCCCACATTGATCCTATGAGTCACATCTTAATTATTTTCCCGCTGCTCTGAAATTCTCCTAAAGCGGAGATACTAGTTTAATGATCAGAAGGTGTTTCCCATCGAGAATAATTGGATGCAGTCCATACAAGATCTGAGACAGTTTTTATCTGAATGCGACCACTACGGCCAAAGTAGTACTTCACATTTAAGAGAAGTTGGGTAAAGTTCAGTTTTCCCTCATCAGCAGTCACAACGAACGTAACGCGGTTACGCCACTGAAAATTCCGGGCAGGTTTGTGCTTACAGGTTTCCACACAAATTTATTTTTGATCGTATGGAACTGGATCAAAAGTGATTGGGAGTAAAATTTGTAACTGGTCCTTGAATAGGGCTAGTCTTACCTCTTGTATAATTCCATAAAACTAAATTGAAAGAAGTCAATCTCTTTCACAAAATATGGTGGGGGTAGTGAGGGTGTCCATTAAATTGAAGATATGGGGATCAGCCTAAAGATACTCAAGTGCCCAAAATTGTATCAAACGGGACAAGATCGGTATGCGGTATTTCTGTTTCGCTGCTTCTTTTAAGACATGTCTCTTGTGTTTTCATCACGTCTTGTCTTTCCTCTCTGTCCAATTGATCTCGCACTGTCTATATTTTTTAATGACTATTTTCAGTTTTCTTTCTTAGTAGTCCATTGCTGGTTAGAAGGACTACTTCCTCTAACTTCGGTTTTTAAGTCCCCAAGCAAAAAAAAATACTGTGTCATCATTCATTATAGATATATTCTTCAAACCCGATTTTTTTGTGATTTTTGTGCAATTTTATTTTGTGTTTATCGTCATTTCCTCGCTTCAAAAAATCCTTTAAACTTATCTTAATGCGGATATCCTCATCGTTAGCAGATAACAAAATCCTCAAACCAACCAAAATGGATATTTAACTTATCAGTCAAAATAAGATTCGCAATAAAAACGTAGGATAATATTATGTAACAAATAAATACTATTGATTAAATATAGCGACTAAATGTAGAGTAGCTTTTCTTATTTTACTTAAACATATCTCATTTATAATATTTGGCTTTTGTCTCTTCTGCCTTTCAGTTAAATATTCCGATTTCAGATCAATTTAAGGACAAATTGGGATTTTTCCCCCCTACTATACGTTTACTTTTTTTCAATTAATTTTTGTTCAGAGAACATATTGCCATATGTTATACTGCCAATTTATTGAAGGTACAACAACGCAACGTTATTTATCCTTAAAACATATTTACAGTAAATTAGCGTAATGAATTTTCACAAATCCATCGCCTATAGCATCTTGATATTGATCAACATCCACCATCTCGTCAGTTTTCTGACTTAAATGTTACTTGCGATGTCAACTGAGGTAAGAAAAACCCTCAAAAGTTGATATCATATTCTAGATTGGCATATACAGTACGCGATATTCCCAAGACTCAATGCCATATCAATCAATAAGTTTCATCTGATACCGACAAAAATTTATAGATCAGAGTCGGAAACATCACTAAGGAGACTACAAGCCGGAAAAGTTTTGTTATAAATAAAGGGAGGTTTGATTCGTATGAATATTCTATTAAAACTGTATCTAATATAATTAAGTGAGACTCAAAATATAATCTATGAAAGACATTTGAAATTGAAACTAGAAAACTAAAATTCATGTTTCTGAAATCTTAATCGTTTGAAATTAATACCATTCATATGTAGCTTTCCTTGAGCAGACATGTGTTACTTTTTCGTTTTTCAAGAGAGATTTTTATTTAGTCTATGATTGCAAAGCTTAATGAACATTCCTCCTCCTTCCAAGTCAAACGTCTTGATTATAGAAAACTGAAGTAATATTAACACAAAATCAAAGTTGAAAGAGATACTATACTTTAATGCTATTTTATATAATTTATACTAAGACAGAAACGTGAAAATTAAAAGAGGAAAATTATGGTAGCACATTAGCATAAATACTGTAAGATTAGCACATGATTTTTGACTGACAAGCTCCTTCTATGAAAAATGGGGGTGCATTAATTCTAAACAACTTAATTAATAAGTGTATGGGGAATTAAAGACAGCCTATGTCTCTATATATGAATCACTTTGATAACTCCTCATTAATTTTATATCAGAGCTACAGTATGTTTTTGAATGTGAAGAAAAAAATTAAATATACGTGTGTAATGTTGATTCGTTTGTAAGGACTGATATCACGACAGCATAAATCCATCAAAAATTACTTTATAATCAGTAAGGCCAATAATAATATTACAATGGAAATATGACTTGACTCATCATTTAACGATAAGAGACGAATTCATAATTTTAATCGGAATGAATCTTCTAATTTGGTCTACAAAGGTAGTGCGCTCTTCAATATTGAGGTCCAGAAAGACAACAGAAATAAGGCAGAATAAATCAAAGGGTAGACTATATCATAAATGGGAGAACAGAGCAGACAAGGGAAAAATGTAATAAAGACAGAAACTACCAGAGATAGAAAAATGGATGGAAAGAAAGGTGGAGAGATTGGAAAACTCATGGGAAATAGGTGGAACATTTGTTACTACGTGACTGGCTGCTTATCTGCTATTACAACCCTTTCACAGTCTCTCCTCGCCTTCTTACGATCAAGCAGGTATGAAGCTCCTAATTATTAAAGCAAATTTTTGTAATTTGAGCGTCACTCTGTACAATTATTGATTACCTGGCTTGATGCATGTAATAGTCTTATTTGCATACCTTCAAGTAGCACAACAGTGAAAAGATACGTGAAGTCATTTTTTCTTCTTTTACTTCATCTCCCATGAAAGTTCGCCTGGCCATCAACGTAGGCGAAATTTCGCATTTATGTTACGATTCAAAGGTTAACATCATCGCGAGGAACACCAATGCAAATTTTAAATACAGCATTTCTACTTGCCTACCTGAACCACATTCTCACTCTTTTATTTTCTAACTTAGTAATCTTGCCTGTTATTGTTTTACATCATCGAAACAATCTCATTTCTACTTAAACTCAATTCTCTCTGCTTCTTTTCATATCATTTATTCGGGTATTTATTTTGAAGAAATTTCGACTGGAAAACATAATAAATAGCTTTACGCAAAATGTTTTAAAATACGTTAAAGGCGCAACAGTAAATTCTCCTATCCAATATCTGATTGGAAATCCATAGAGCGCATTATTTAGTTCATCTATTTTGTAATGCCCAAGAGTAACTACAATATTATTATTTAAGTGGAGCATTTCATTTAGAAGATCATCGCCCTTATCAAACTCAAATTATGTCATTGAAATCTGAGAGGAATCGTTTTGATAATTTGCCATTTAAACATTTTTATAGAAAACTCAGTTCCTATTCAGTTGATTGTGTAAATCTTCATGTATGCTTAAGATATTTAGAAGATGAAGAGGAAGATGATGATTTATTTCATAAGTTTTCAGGTTTCATTTTACGAACATTTTATTAATAAAATCTTTTACAAACCTTGGTGTAGAATGAGCCTAAATGTATGCTGCTTTTTCTACTTTCACTGGTACATGCTTAATGCAATTGTTAATTTTGTACTTCAAGAGAGCTTTAAGAAATTACAGCTTTGTATAAACAATCTCCTACCTATAAGCAATACGAGACTTTACTTTCTTTCCTCCTTAATCGAAGACTCAACAAAAAGATCTCTTTAACAAGCTTGTCCTTTAAAATCGAATTTTGAATGCAGAATAAACAAACCTATGCATAACATCAAGCTCATTGTACCCACTTTAAAAGTTCTAACTAAGATGAAATCAGATGCAAACAAAGCATATAAATAACTAAATTTTCAATGCCCTTTTTGACATCCAAAATGGATTAAATCAATTTTTATCACTGTATAGACAAGTCGATTTTTTTTCATAATACAAAACAATAGCTAGTGCATCTTTTGTATAGGATTTGCAAGGTTAGGGAGATGTCTCTATTCAGGACATTGAGTAACTCTTCTTTTATGTCCTTTTTCATCCAAAAACTGAGCTTACTACAAGGTATATGTTATATCTTTAAAATAAGACAAAAAAAAACGACAAAAAAGTACGACACTGATCGAAAAAAGCAACATCGATTAATCCACTTACAATTTAATAAAATAGCCAAGGTATTAGTATAACCCGGGCATTTTGAAATAAAGGTTTTAATAATAAGAGTTTCAGGTAGAATAAGATACCCCAAATTAATTTTGACTTTTAAAAACTATACATACAAGTTTAACTGACAGTGTCAATATAATAATAATAATATCTACTGCTGCTATAAATTTGTAAAAATGTCCACTTGAAACCTACGATGTATAAAAGTTAATTACTCCGTGAGAATTTAACAGATGTTATTTTGTTGTTCAATATTTAATGGTTCAATAAGTCGATCATTAACCTAACGAATATTAGGATTGTAAGTACAAAGTGAGGTTCACAAACTTATAATCGATATTATGCGACGTTTACCTTGACAAAAGTGGTGGGGGGAAAAAAAATTGGTCGACCAATTTCCTAGGTTTGATTAACAATGGCAGGAAAAAAAAGACTTGAAATTACTACTCAATATTCACATTTAAATGTTGCCCATAGTTTTAGACACATTAGTTTTATAATATGCAATTTTAGGTAACGAAATTGTATACTTCCTTATTGTTCACAACTGCAAATTTGATGCATCTCAATCAAGTGTCAAAAACATTGTTCACCTATTAAATCATGCAGTATTCATTCCACATTCATACAAACAGACGCTGCCTTTGAATTTTTCAAATTAATCG
The DNA here is from genome assembly GCA_013389805.1 of Trigoniulus corallinus. Classification (NCBI taxonomy): domain Eukaryota; kingdom Metazoa; phylum Arthropoda; class Diplopoda; order Spirobolida; family Trigoniulidae; genus Trigoniulus; species Trigoniulus corallinus. The sequence continues at coordinate 21,329,767 of JAAFCE010001036.1, forward strand.
AGTAATCCCCCTTTGAAACTTCCTACAAAGCATAATATGGTATGCTACCAATAAATCTCTCAACATTTAAATAAGATTAAACACACGTTGTTTGAATCTCCAAATAAGATTTACGCCGTTTTAAAATAATCACTTGTCATGGTTAATTTCAATTATCTGAGTTGTATTTCAACAATCCTTTTTTTAAACTAAAGTTTATTTTGAATGTGAATTAGGGTCGAGAGAGAAAGTGAAAATGTGTTTTGATATACAGTATCTATGTATTTACTATATAGTTAAGCATGATACTGGCAAACGAAACTGGAAGTAAATACAATCCACTGTTGACGGATTTTAAGGAAATTCACTTGCAACTATTTTACCCCCAATTCGAAAATTGAAGAATCTACGTTAACGATTTGAAGAGCATTTCTAAAACGGATTGAATGTATTTTCAGATCACATTCAAACACTCATTGTAATTGTCATCTTAACTGAAAGAAATATAAATTTCGCCATTTTCTCACTTATGCGGGCCACTTTCAATTCCAATATCTGAAATAAGCATCTTCTTTCTAATGATTAATATTTTATTTCAGCTACAGTACGCGTTTACAATTCTTTATGAAAAGCGAAACTTCAAAATTTAGTCTCTTCAATTCATATGCTATCTACCGAAAGTAAAAATCATTTTAGCCTTTAATTTCAATTTACATATAAATTAATATTTAGAGGCGAACTTTTGTCGAGATAGATATAAAGAAAAAGGAGGTGGAATTGGCTAAATTACGAAGAGTGAAAGAAAAACCTCCCACTCTTGTTATTAAGCTATTTTGAGATACAACTTTCGGAAAATTATATATTTTATAATAAAATTTATAGCATATACTGCATTTCAGAGTACTTATAATAAGAAACGTAATTGTCGAACCAATGTTGCCGACGTTTGCAAAGCTTGAAATATATTACAATCCAAAATTGCCAAAAAATTAAACTTTTATTCCATATCTCGTAAGCCGAGGAATCTATACTAAAAAATAGGGGGCTGGAATTCAGCCAACGATTTGGTTCGCTTTTATGTTTATATTGAATCGATTCGAGTAAATTACTCAGAATTGTATAGAAATGAAAGAAAACATAGAAGTCGGGTCCGTTTGCACATATTGTTACAGAAAAAAAACCATTTGGTAAGCTACATTGACATAAATTGAAAGGATAAAAATGTGTAATTTCATAAAAGATAAACTAGGCATCAGTCTGGTTTAAAGAAAAATGAAAGGGGGGAGCTTAAAAATTGAATTGTTTTCAAGTTTATTAATGTCCGTTTTTAATGATGAATGGGTCCAATAAATAAGTAAATCATTCATGTCTTAGATTTTCAAGTAGTCAGACTACCATGTAAATAATAAAATTTAAAGGGGAAATGGTTGTTTTCAATACGCGATGCGGAAGAAACTTTCTTGACATCCATTATTTTACATCAAAATCTGTTTATTGACATCAGGTGAATTTATCAAATTTCAGAATTTTCAATTTTGATACATTTACCGTTTACTACATACGAAGTTAAGTGTTTACTGGTTTCCAATCCATAGTAAATGTATCGGTTAATTTTATAAAATCTTTTCTTAAGGCTTTTCCCTTCTTACTTGCTCTGCAACTGCTTTCTATTGAAGCTTTGAATGTAATACAAGATGTTTTGGGTGAATATCACCTGTAACCATCTTATTTTCCTTACGTTTTTTAAAGGAAGGGTGTGACACGATTTAATTGTAGCATCTTAAAGATCGTCTTAAACACGGTATAAATCTTTTTAAGGATCACACACACAACTTGAATCTGTACAAATAGTAGTTTAATTAACGATGGTACGTTTACAACTTAACGTTATGTCTACATACAAATAATGTTAAAGAAATTTTATTTTTTACCTGTCACCATAGATACGAAGTTATAACGATAATGGCCGTTACGAGAAAGAAAACTTATTTAACGCCGTCCGATTTCTTTACGCCAAAAATTAAATTAATAATTTCACCTGATGAACTTGTACAGTAGCGGCGTTATCGTCCAATTAATCCCTATTGGCATCTGATACATTTCTTATCAACTATCTACGTGAAACTTTCTAAGACGAGTTATTTGTAGATGAAAAATTCCAGATACTATTTAGTCAACACATAGTGATGTCACTTTCTACATAAACACCATTATAAAATATCGAAAGTACGTATTCAACTTTCTGCATGAGATTATCCACAACTTTTAATTTTTGGCAGATTTAAAACGAGATTAAAAATCGGACCAAAATCAATGATTTTCAGATCGGACTTATGGATTATAATCAATACGTGACTAAAGCAATGACTTCTACCTAAAATGATTAAATTACATCCACGATATGAGCTTTTCAAATCTGACAAGATCCTAATTATCCTATCTAAGACTGGCTTCAATTCTACTATGCCATAGTCCTTTGTTAATATCTCGTGAAGCATCCTTGCCACAAGACAAATAGTAGAAGTGAAACTTTCACCAATTCAGTTTAACGATACATTAAATTAATCTCTCTGTCTCTATCTCAAGTTCTAAGACGTAAACACTTTTTAGTAAGGATTATGATATAAGTAAAGTTAGGATAAAATAAGATCTAAAGGGAGAAAGAAGGAAAAAAATCCATTTGATTTGCAAACAGTGTTCATCCTTTTATAACATGAAACACTTAAAGAGATTGTAGACATGCATTAAAAGACATAAGCAAAGAAAATCACATCTACTACAAAACATATTTCAACTGTATTATTATTGCTGCTGCTACTACTACTACTACAGCAATAGTAGCAACAGAAGCAGTAAGCAACTAATATGGCACACTGATTGATACTTTGCTTACAACAATAAATGAAACAAGGTTATTAATTATCAATTTCTTACCAGAATAAAGTTCCTGTGGTTATAGTTTCAAATTCTGTGCCGTGTTGAAAAGAAGTATAATATATTCCCGCTGACAAAAACTGTTATTAAGTTTCAGAATTGATTACTACATTGAGGTTCACAAGCAAAAAACACACCCCCGCAAACTGTTGGTTTCAAATAACGATTAAAAGCCGTCAAGATTTCAAACGAGCCGACCGATGTTCAGTATGAAATAATCCATTGAACTGTTAGCAGAAATGTTATATGATGGGAGAGAGAGAGAAAAACTAGCATTGCCTAATGCAGTTTATGGCAACGAAAGATTTGCAATATATTTTTTTTTCGTTGTCAGCATAATAAATACGTTTAACAACCTTCCTATAATCCTATGCAGTAGCAGTAGTACTGTGACAGAAACACATTTACAGTAAATTGTGCAGTTTATCAGAACATTTTTCAAACCACCAAATGTGCAGATGTATATCAATAGTGAGAGACATATGTGTATGAGATAGTTTTAGAGTAAATAGTATCACAACTATATCAAAATAGTACAAGCCTAAATCTCCTCAAATACCGATGTCATGCACAAGATAATCCGGTTCGCTATTACAAAAGAGCATATAAATCCGCAAGGCGATAATGTTGATGTCACTGATGATGGTGATGATGACGACTATGCCGACGACGGCGATGATGATGATGATTACACTCTTAGTCTAAATACTTTCAGAAAGTATAATATACTGATATCCATAACGATATAATGATATACAGAAATCCATCTTTTGTCATGAGAAGCTCAGCAAAAAAATCCAAGCAAAACTACACTTAAAATTAAAATATAAATATTTTGCTGTTATGAGACATAGAAAGTATATCAAAGTCCTCTACTGACATTGAACTATGACTGTCTGTTGTCCATCATTTTCATTACACAATTTGAATAATAATTGACGTCAATGTATACAGTTTAAACTGGTGTCGACGACTTTTAGATAAAGGAATTCAAATAAATTAAATAGGCATTCATGAAATTCAAGTAAAGGACAGGATGTGCTTAAGAAATATTTCAAATTTAGCCACCTTCCTAAAATCAAAAAAAAATGCCATCAGTAAAAAAATACCAATACTGTTAAAATGACATTTCAAAAGTTATCGTTACTATTAATTGTAGAATGAACCTTTATCATTACACACACACTATTGGTAATATCTTAACAATGAATAAAATGGTATGTAAAAAAAATTGGTCTACCAAGCAGTATGTCAGGATTGCTCACTGTTAAGCACGTGTTTGGAAAATAACTGACAGTGATTTTGTGACGGAAGCGTACACTTACACAGCTCACAGTCTGAAATCTCACACTCACGTTGTGTGTCTCTCTTTGCAAAGTAGCATCCCTTGGCCTTCACAAGCCGCCAGTTTCTGGCGCCAACTGCGGTAGAATTCCCATGTAGCGTTAAATATATGTCTTCATCGACCCACCCACAATATACATATCTGTACACAGAAAACACACAAGACTCGCAGTGAGTCAGGTTTTCAGCCACACAAATACACATACAGACTTCGAGAAGAGAAAGAGAGAGATGAGGATGATGATGATGGAAGTAGGAAGGCTGCTGTGATTATATCGTTGTTTGTACTCTTCCAACTTCAGCATTTGTTCAACGCTGATGCGACGTCACTCTGACAACTCCTACTCATGCATATACCCATTTGGAGAATGGAGCTTAAAATTTCGCTTCTCTTTCACATTGTATCTGTGTAGTTAGCGCACATTCTTCTCCTTTTTTCCCTTTCTCTCTTTCTCTTTCACTCCACATCCTATTAGATTTCTCGTCTTCATTTTTAAATTCTACTCAAATAAAAATGTCTATTCTTCAGTAATTTTTTATAATATTTATGAAAAGCTAAGGAATTTCTGCAATTGTCTACACCCTAACAATGTTAAAAACTTATATTCTTCTACTTACTTTTCTTTATCAAGGATTGGTATATTCTAGAAGCTAATTAGATGCTATAGTTTAAAAACCTTTCATCCATTTTCACATCCTGATGGCTTCACCTTAATCTGGTTTTCAGAGTTCCTTGAAGGGATATTGTATATCCCTGTAAGTCCTACAAAGGCTAATACAAGTATTTTGGCATATTAGGTCTTTTGAAGGTAGCCATGTAAAACTACCATCTCTCAGTGTCATTAAAACTTTCTTCTTTGCCATTACCTTTCTTCCTCTCATCTCCTTCTCTCAGAAAGAAGTTGAAAAGGACATGGTGCACTCACCCTCTGGCATACGTAGATGTCAAATTCAAACTCATATTATTTGAACATGGTCCTCTCGAGTTCAAATTTCATGTCCGAGCAGGTGGTAACACTTTTGACTCCCACATAGCACCATGCCTTTTCATGAAATGAACTCGCACTTAAAATCTCACCCTCAATACGAAAAAAAAAGAAAAATACCACCCTTGACCAAGGGCGAACCTGTGCACTTTCAAGTAATCGAGGAGGAGTAGTGCAGTCTGTTATTTACGGTATAATTTTGTTTGAAATTTAGATTAAATTAACCTGAAAATTCTTATTGCCATTTCTCACCTGCTGCTTTAAGAAGCGCAACACCAAATTTGTTTAACTAGCTTGGTTAGTTTAGTGGTTAATTTATTGTTCATTGAGTTTGCGGCTGCAAATGCAGCTTTTACATGGGCTACTGACCACTCATGGAGGAAGCCAACATTAGGGATAAGGTTGATACTCCTTAGTGTCTAATGAGAATCAAAATAAATGTCACTTGCATATAAAAGACGCCTACCGAAGCAAATAATACAGAACGATGGAATTGCCAGATGCAGACTCTCAACGTGTTCTCTCAATCTCTCTCTTTCTCACTCCACTCCTGCTGCCTCTCCCAGGAGTCTGCTAGAAACACTATCAAAAGCAGTACCAGGTCGATGTTGAATAAAAGAATTAACCAACCAGAGCAGTTATTGAACTGCAACTTCATTTCAACACTGTAAACTGGCTTTATTTTATCTTTAACGGCAGGGATTGTGACACACATAAACCCATTACATACCATATAATCATATGCTACTTTAAATATGTGCGTCAACGACAATCAATGAAATCTAGGGACTAATGTTTCTAAATTTTACAAAATTATTTCTCCGGGAATTGTGGGTATATATTTAAATACACCGCGTTTTCTTGCATATATCGCTCATTTTTTAGTAACTGTTGCAGTATCAAAATGGGATGCACGTTGCATACAGGGTGCAGTGATAAAAACATGTAAATATCAGTTGTTTCATGACATGATCTAACATCAACAGAAAAAAAGGCCGGCATTAGTCAGGTGTGTGAATTGGTGAAATCATCAAGAAAGAAATCAGGATAAGGTCTTTCATGAATACTGAAATTTTTTAATGTCATCGATGGTTCATAAGATAAGGAATGTATGATGAAGAAACTACTGATGAACCAGATGGTGATAACTAACAAAATGTGTGAAACTCTTAGTTTACACTTACTGTTATAGTAAGGTAATGATATTTATAGATTATAATAATTTTAAAACAAAGGAAGTGGGAAATTTTTTGCTGAATTTGTTCGAGAGAAAACATGGTGTTTATACAAAGTGATCGATGTCGGAGTTGGAGTCAGGGGCGGATCAGGGGGGAGCACTTCAAAAAAGTGCGCCCTAAATATTTCTAAATATTCAGAATCCCTTAGACAAATTTAGCTAGCAATTACAATAGGTACTCTACTGCCCCTTGGACAATGCCCTACCTTTAGTGGTTTAGCCAACTGTATATTGGACTGGCAAAATATGAAATTGTGCATCAGTTGAAATATGCGCCCCATTAGGGCACAGGAGCTGGGAGCTGCATTGCTGTATTGCTACCCCCTCTGAATCTGCTCCTGGTTGAGTACAGGTCAGCAGCTAAAGTTACATAAATATACTACCCAACAGTTCCCCCATGTATTCCCGGCTCCATGGTCAGAAAAAGGGCCAATTGTGAAATAAGTGACGATTACGAATTCTAGATTTCTCATTTCAGTGAGGATTGAGGATCATGTCAGAACGATGTATGAAGTGATAACCTGACGGAGAAGAAATTAGTGAAACGAATCCAAATAGCTTATTAAAAGAATGCTGCAAAGATGCAAGGTTTATTTAATGCTGTGAGGCGGAACTGATGGATTGAAACTTAAAACGGATATTAAAGGACTTGGAACAAGACTAAGCGCATGATTAGTGATTGGCAAACATTGTCTATACTGGCATACTTGACCAGATATCTCGAATTCATTTTACGCATTCTTTAACATTTAGCATTCCAATTACACTGTACTTTCCTGTCTTTTAATACGGATCTGAGCATTAGTATTTGGCACAATGAAATGCAATGAGAAATCTATCTGCCAAACAGAAACCTTCCAAGTGCGGAAACGAAGACAGCCTTCAACGGCTGAAATTATTCTAGCATAGGTTTGTAATTCTAATAATGTTCATATGTGAGTTAGTACAAATTTAGAAAATTCATTGTTTTTGGAGTACTCGAGCCTACCGTAAGTGAGCACTTGGGACAAAAAACGGTCTAACATTCCATAACTCTAATTACTGTTTCGGCAGTTTGACGCTTTAGGGCTGAAGATAGGATCATTGAACTTTCATATGATGTTCTAGGAAGACTGGCCGTCACCTACGAATGAGCCCGAAGCACTCACTTAATTAAAAAAAAAGTTCCCAAGCAATAATAGGCTTTGTTTCCTTACATTTGGGTCTTCCACCCAACCTTACTTGCGCATGACCCAATATCAACTGAACGATGTAGTCATAAAGGGGTATTTACTCTACCCTGTCTAATAAAGTAAAGGCAAAGCAACTCCTAACCCTTTTGCCACCTATGACAGGGTCAGATACCCATCTTGTTCCTCTGAATTGACACAAGGATGATATATTTGACGGTATTTTTCCGTAGCCAGCTGCTGATCAAAGCTGCAACCCCTATGCTTATTTATCGTCGGTCTACTGTTGGTTGGGGCACTCAATCGATGCCGGGGAGCGAGCTCCTCGACCTCGATCCACTATGGAACCTGAAAGGGTGGATCCAGGGGGAGCAATGCAGCAATTGCTCCCCCCTCAGTGCCTCAATGGAGCGCACGATTCACGATTCAACTTTGCAACTGATGAAGCATTTTTTGCATTTGCTATTCCCATTTCTATACTCCCAGTCCACTCTGCAGTTGGCTAAATCACTGAATATAGGACATTGTCTAAGGGACAGGACCTATTGCAATTGCTAGCTTGATTTGTACTAAGGAATTCTGAATATTTAAAAATATTTAGGGCGCACTTTTTCGAAGTGCTCTCGCCTGATCCAACCCTGGGAACCTGGAACCACTGATGAAGTAAATCGAGCATGTTTCCTATTGCACCACCAAGGCAGGTCTCTATCCTGTCTAATAATCATCCGTCAATACTGTGACATTATAACTGTTAAGTAATCGTCTCACCACACTGATCGCCTTGCCTTAGTGTTTATTACTTTTCGGCACATAATTTTAGAAAACGGCCACTTCATTTTAATCTTCAGTTACCATAAAATCTCACGTAAAGTCCGCACCTCAAATATAGTCCGCACTCATGTATAGTCCGCACCTTAAAATTCCTACTGTAGCCAGTGGAGCAACTTGTAGGAGCAATGGGATCAAATGAATTTGAACATGAAATGTCAGATTGCCCTGACGATGAAATTGAAATGTGAAAGATTTTATATTGCATTATCATATAGCATAAATAAGAACGTACTGTGTAAAATCGTGTTGTTAAGTGTAATAAAATGTTCACAAAATAAAGAGCAGTTTTCATTGAGAACCCTGGGTTTCATTTATAGTCCGCACCCATATATAGTCCGCCCTCGCATATAGTCCGCACTAAATGACCCTATGTTTCGCGTATAATCCGCGGGCACTACGTGAGATTTTACGGTAACCCATTTTCCGTCCAAGACAGGGCTTGTACAGCAGAAGGATAGAGATGCACAGTATATAACTAACAAGTATGAATTGTGGAATGCTACGACTTAAATCAGCATTAATGCGATTAGAAATTGAGGACACAAATTAAAAAAATCTGCCTCTTTGTCACATAGGTAGGGTGACCATTTTTTTCCGTGAGCAGTCCGGGACATTGACTCCCCATCAGCCAAAACAAATTTTTTTAAATTTCTTATTTCTTATAAAATTATTTAAAAGAATGTTTTTATTAAAATTATAAATCTTAAGGTGCGCCTACAGGGAGCGTTGCGGTTTCCTCACGGGGGAGAAAATATTGCGCCGACATTAGGTGCATCTGCTAAATAAAAACGACGAGTTTCCATGAACAAGCCACGCACGCAAGCCACCCGACCTAGGTCCTTACTAGGACCTACAGGAAGCCATTCGCGTTGGTCATGATTTCGGTCAGGATCGAGCCTTTAACCATGGCCTCACGTGTCAAATACACAATCGCTGAAGTAAACTCGAAATCTCGTCAATCTCCCAACATTAGCCTAAAAGAATTTAATATGGCGACAAGTGGTAGGTCTATTTTAAATTTATCTGTAATTTCTCATCAACATGCCAAGGGACGTATATTGAAGCGTCAACTCTTTTCGACTCTACAGAAATGCGAAACACATAAATTATATTTTTCTCAGCCTTTCTGTCATAAGGAAGTTTGTGAACCAAAGCTTCTAGCTACTATTAAGGATATATATATTTCTTTAGTATTAAATTACAAATGACCAGATGTTGCGTAACAAAGTGAATAAATGGACGTGCAAATTGGTGTAATTTATTATTAGCAATAGACTTTAAGAAACAACTAATATTTCAATTACGATGGCAAGCCAGTCATAAATGCCAATTTTTCACTTGAAAATTATTTACATATATGCGTATGATTTTTTTCTCCAATTTTGAGATTTAAAAGAGAAATGCATTTTTCAACTATGGTAATCACAATGAACGTGAAAGTATATTTTTCACGTTAATATCATCAACTTCTTTAACGCACTTGTTTTCTGAAACATTTACGTAAAGGCTTCTTAGAAAGTATTTGCATTTCTTGAAACATTTTTCAAGTATCAAAACATTAGCAGTGATAATTTTCTTTTACAGTAAATCATGTAGTCAACATTTATTTTTTCAACTTTCGTAAATAAAAACTTTTTATAGAAAAACTATTTTTCCAAGCGAATTTCTTCTTTGACGCTTTAGCAGAACAATTTAAAATTGTGCACTATAATCTTCTGTGAGTTACTGTGTAATGGAGTTTTTGATGCATTTATGACTATTCAATCTCAAAAGAATATACAATTTCTTATATAAAACGAGACTGAGATTGAGTACTTCAAATATAAGGAAGAAGATGAGGGGAAAAAGTACAGCGTTACAGAGAAAATGAAGAAATACATAGAGACATACTGGAAATTAGGTTTACGAGCTTTATTTGGTTGGAAAATGTAACTCAGGACTTAGGTCTTCGAGTAAGACACAAATGTCCGAGCAGGGCCGGTCTTAGGGCAAGGCGACCGAGGCAACCGCCTTGGGCCCCGCGTTGGTGTATCGAAAAAAAATTTAAATACAGTAAAACCTGCCTAAACCGGACCTTGTATAAACCGGAAACCTGGCCAAACGGAAAATAAATTTCGGAACGGAATGATTTCCCATTTAAAATACTACCCTAAACCGGAAAACTACCTAACGTGGAAACGGAATACGTTTTGGGAACCGTTTGCATAAATAACCTGACTAAGACGGATTATTTTATGCATAACCCTACAATGCAGGCATTAATTTTGAGTGTGACTGTACATGCACTAAAGTTCTAGGGACCATTACGGCCATATACACAAAGAGCTACCCAATAGTGAAGCAACGACAATGTACTTTAAAAGACATATGGTGGCTGGGGCGGATCGGGGGGGGGGGGGGCAATGCAGTTATTGCTCCCCTCTCAGTGCCTCACTGCGTATCCGTCAACTGATGCATGATTCAACTCTGCAACGGATGAGGCATTTTTGCATTTGCTATTCCCGTTTCTATTCTGCCAGTCCAATCTGCAGTTGGCTAAATCACTGAACATAGGGCATTGTCTAAGGGGCAGTGGAGGACCTATTGTAATTGCTAGCTAGATATATACTAAGGGATTCTGCATATTTAAAAATATTTGGGGTGCAATTTTTTGAAGTGCTCCCCCTGATTCGCCTCTGGATCAGCCCCTGTGTGGGGGCAGAGTAATTTTTTAGTTTTTGGACTTGTAAAACGGAAACCTGCGAAAACGGAAAAAATATGGGAACGATCAGGTTCCGTTTTAGACAGGTTTTACTGTATTTATTTTGCTAAATTTGCGTAGGGCTACGGGTTATGGCATTACAGTGTTTTGATTTTGTTTGTTGTTTGTTGGTGTTTAAGGTCCCGTCAACTACAAGGTCATTAGAGACCCGTCCACTGTATAGTTCTAATGCATATACTGCACAGACACTACACTAATGCGACGATTATTGGGTATTAGCAGTACCCAGCTTTCCCGAGGGACCACCCATGTCAGTACTAACTGGGCTTGCGTTGCCCACAGTGTTTTGATTTCATGTTAGTTAAAAGATATTAAAGTACTGCATTAATAAGCAATCACCTTCATTAATCTTAGCACTAGGGCTCCCGCAATCGCCTGCTGCCTTGGGCCGTGCAAACTCTAGGGCCGGATACATCTATCTCTTTAATACGTCTCTTTATTTTAATGAAACTGCAAGCCTGTTGATTTAATTCCAATCATAAGTCCGAGATTGAACTAGATTTACTTACAACTACTGTACATTAAAAAAATAATTTCAAATTTGGATTTTACAAAACAAGTTCAGAACTATTTATCAGAAATTTTTATTTTGATCGTCTTATTTCTTAAACTATACATAGCATATATATTGAAGAAGGTTTTAGACATTAAATTTCAGATAATCACAAACACACTACCATTCCTACAGTTCTTATAGATTTATTTTTATGCATCGATAGTACTTCTGAAAGAAAATACATTTTAAAATAGGATTTAGGACTGATACCAACTTCTTGCAGTGAAAGTGATTCAAAGTAACAGTCATATTTTAATGGATATTCCATGTATTGTACTAATAAAGTGCAGCATTGCCTAAATATTAATGGAAAAAGAAAGATGAACGAAATCTAAATGCTATCGTTATTTATTTTAAATACTACTAATATTGATCTACTAGTTTTCTCCATTACACTCAGTCAAAATTTTAGAAACATTGTTTAAAGAATTAGAGATCTACACGATTAAATTCAAAAGACTTGTAGAAATATGCTCGTTGTTTAAATGGCTTTTGAAAGGGCTCCATTGTTCTGAAGCATTTTGGTCGAAAAACAGTTTTGCATGTTCTAAGATGTTTAGAAGATATTTATTCATATTTTAGTTGTGAGGAATTTCATATTTTAGTGATTTCTTCAACATGAATACTGCAACGAGTAGATCGACACAATTTCCAGGTGTAAGTGCTCGCCCCCTAGCTTTGGTTCAGTAAAAGTGTCCCAATGATAAATAAGCATAGGGATTTCAGCATTAGGTTGGCAACCAGCTGCTTTAAAAACCGTCCATGTATCCAAATCGGACAAAAATGGGCACTGACTCTGCCTTAAGCGAGAAAAGGGTTAGTAGTAGTAGGTTGTTTGATGGTTCGTTATGTAATCCAATTAAGAGTATCTTGGAGCCTTCCCAGTTTTCACAAATCACACTCCAAGAACTACTACTGCCTACTGGTGTAGGATTTCTGCTTGGATACATTTTCTTTCCTAGCCATATTTTCAGCTATTCTTGTTTTTGTCATTGCTATTGTAAAAGATGTGTCCTTTTGAATAATCTGGATAGACGCTCAAAAAATGGCTATCCTCCACTTTTCTATGTCGGTTTCCATTTGTTGAAAGTGAGTGCGAATTTAACCACTTCCGATTTAGAGTGAACAAAAAACCTTAATGACTCAAACAAGCCGCAAATCGTACAATAAATATCAATAAAATAGATGCAACTAACCATAGTTATGGAACGATAACAAATGTAATTTAAAATAACCATATTTTCTCATAGAGATAATGTTTCCTTGTCATAACGCCAAATTGCATAGTTTTCGGCGAATTCCTATTTCTGAATTTTTTCCCCTAGTTTTTTGCATCTTTTCCCCACTTGAAAACTGCAGCATCAGATGGTGTAGAAATAGATTATGTACCTAACGGATTTTAAGAAATGAATATAACGGAAAATATATAATCCGATCAGGCAAGCCTACTGAATTCTTGCAATACATCAGGTTCTTACTTTACCTCATCATCACTCCTAACTATTTTCCCTCCTGCGAACAGGGTTGGAGACTCATTTTTGCCCCACAATTTTTATACGCTGCCGACTGCCAATCAGATGCTGCAACCATAATGCTTGGGACTCTCAACTGACGCCAGGGGCAAGCCCCTGCGCCTGGAAATATTGCCGAACTGCATATATATTTTACGGGTCTCCGTATAGTTAGGGTTCTTTTATGAGCAGATGGCATCATACACACCACACGGGGTCACGACTTTACTTCCCATTCGACGGAAGGTCCAGTTGAGGGTGTTCTCTTTCTAGCTCGTAAGAAGCCACATCCGGAATCAGTAATGCAGTAGTTGATTGTTTGTTTGTTTGTTGTTGTTTAAGGTCCCGTCAACTACAAGGTCATTAGAGACCCGTCTACTGCATAGTTCTAATGCATAGACTGCACAGACACTACACTAATGCGACGATTATTGGGTATTAGCAGTACCCAGCCTTCCCAAGCGACCACCCATGTCAGTACTAACTGGGCTTGCGTTGCTTAACTTCAGTGAACAGACGAGAACTGGTGTGTCCAACGCAACTCGCCGCTCCCTGCACCCTTACGCCGCCGAAGCGGGTCTCTTACCCACTTAAAATGCCTTAAAAATTAATTACAGCACCTAATTTAAACAAAAGCACTCGTATTTTCACTTTTCATTTCAAGAAACATATAAATGTGCCTCGCTCAATTTGAGCCGGTCTTCTGCTTCTTCTTTATTGTTTATTTTTCATGTTACTCCAATTATTGACAAAAAAGCCCACCCGGATGTCCAGATTCAGTTCAGTAACCAGCACCACATTTCAATTGACTAAAGCAAAATACTCTACCATCAAATTACATATTCTGTTATTAAATAATTAAATTCTGCAATGAGTTTTAATCTTGAAAATATTTCCAATTGGATAACATGATTTTCTTATTTTTCAGAACAATTTGAGCATCTTCCGTCTGCATCTTGAAAACAAGTGAGGATTATCGCATGTCAACAAACAGTTAACAAATCAATTCTTGATGACAAGCCATTTAAAATGTGGATCGAAGTTACATTCCGACTATGACAAGCAATAACTCACTGTCTTGAATGATGCTAAATAAAGAAATAGTTGTATATCAACATTGCCATCTTGGTTTCTCAATATTTTTTTAAAAAAGAAGTAAATTATATTTTGTCAGCACCTTTATTTTTATATTACCGCATCATTGGATTTGTCTTCTTTACACGACAAACTGATTTAGGAAGGCCAGGATCATATTAATGAGTATTGATTGATTTTTCTTAGTCCTAAAATTGACTTCAACGTTGAATAAACGAACGACTCGTCTAACATGAACTTTTCTCTCATTTATTTGATTTTGGGATTACTACAGTAGTAACGTTGCATTCGTATCTTTTGTATACCCTTATATTTTCTATTGTGATTTTTCTAGGGAGAAAAAGGACAACTGCGGCTTTGTATTTCGCTTTATTCCTTAATATATCTTTCTTCTGAAGAATTTTACTTTATATCCTTAAGGATTTTTCTCTATATGTCTTTTAACCACAGAAAAAAAAAGTTTAAAAAATTTCAAAGAACAAAGACGAAGCAGATGCAAAACTTCAGGGAGGGAGGAAAGTATTTTATGTACAAAATGCATTGCCGTTGGGAACTCATTAATTCAAAACAGTCAATAAGGGGAATAAATTCAATTTAAAAAGTCTACTCAATTCTTCGTATGTCAGACTTGGAAAAACTGAAAATATTCCTCCCTCGCTCTCGTTGCCTATCTCAAAAAATAGTAACTTTAGTAAACTGAGTCAATGAAGTTTATTTTAAGTTTATTTTCACTTTTATTTTTCTGTCGTCTTATTAATATACATAAATATTAAAATAAAATATGTAATATATGTTACACGACTGAAATGGATGACAATAAATGTAAGGTATCAAATGCAATTTGAACAGCACACAAGATTAAAATTTTAATAGAAGAATACTTCAAATTACAACAGCCATCCGTCAATAACAATCTGATAGGTTTCATACACCGCAACTTTTGATATTATTATAAGACATGTAACGAAAAAAGCATCTCTGCAATAACTTCAGTCAGCAGTAAGCCATGCAGAATATAATGTGGTTAGATGCAGACACACGAAACTAGTTTATTCTCTTTAGGACACGTTAATTAATTTAGTTTCGTTGTTTAATTACATTTTCTTAATGCAACCCCATGTTACGCTGTTTTAAACCTCTCTGATTTGTCGATACCACTTACCATTAACCACACCAATATTGCTCAACCAATTACATATCCATCCACCTCATGTCATAATCAGCCGTTTGTTATTAGAAGAAACCCGAGCTAAAGTCTTTTTTTTTTGCTATCAAGGTGCCAAGACACAACAGCACAGGTCTCATTAATGATAATACTAATAACAATAATAATAATACAACTTAGAGCCCTTCGAGATATAGGCAGACACAAAGAAAGTGAGAGTGAGATGGCCTCAAACTTCATTGCATAATCCATTTCCGAAAGGGTACACTAGAACTACTCTAAGAAATTCATTTAGAAGGACATCTAACAACAGGCATTCAAGTAATCTACCAAGTCATCAAATAAAGTTGTTGTTTTCTTATAGCCATGTAAAGAGTAAATAGCCAAAGAAGAAAAAAGACCATTGCAATCGTACTAATAGACTAATTTCATTAAAAATCATACAATACACCACAAATGGGTATTGTTGAGAAGTTTCTTGTTTTTCCCCACCCTCCATCAACTAAATGATGAATCTCACTGTGCATGTAATTGACAAATATAATAAAGAGTAATGAATTACACCTACAAGAACAAAAATTAATAACAAAAGAGCGAGAATCTAAAATCTCATTTATATTATTTTCTAATCGATTGAATTCCTGACAACTGTCGTCGCTCAAATTCACATTTGAAATAATTCCAATACAACATCAACAGAACTTTAAAAAAATGACCACTGTCATATTTGGAATCGATTTTGTAAGGCTTTAACCTAATGTCAATTTTATTACTCAAGAGATTATAACGGTTTTATCTATTCAGTAATGTGCCCTACTAACACTTTTGCAATTTAGCACAATGGGTAGATTCTACTATGCAGATAATAATTGCAATATTTTATATATAGTATATGACTGACCAACGATGAAATCCAGGATAAATATAAAAGAAAAGACATGTCAAACCTTATTTCGTGGGCAAGGGCACTTGTACATTATTGCTTTCCCATTATCATCACGGTGGTGATCAATGCCCTAACTCAATATTATTATAGAGACCTCAATGGGTCAAAAACAATAATAAATGTATGTGTTGTGTGTCTCTTTGTAAGGAAACCATTATAACAACCACTCTTAAATTTATCCTCGTCGTCTTCTAACTTCGCCTTTAATTTTGCGTTTAATAGCTACTATGTTATTAGGTTTTATAAAGGATGCCTACCATATTTCTTTACACATCTATATACTGTATATATTGCTTTAAGTTTCCTCACTAATTAAGTTTCTCATGTGCATTGGCAACTCCTAAATATCTGCCTAATTTCTTCATTAGAAAAGTGTATCTTAATCTTTGATGGCATCTATTTTCAGTAATAACTTATTTTATTATTTCTACGCTTTCTCATATGATCACATTTCAAAACACCTATCAGATCCAATTTTCTTTTAAAACCTGAACATAAGTCATTGGGTATAAAGAATCTGATGTTGGAAGAGAAGAGTATGGGCTATAGATTTCTAATTCCTACTTCAACGTATTGTTTTGTTCAAATACTTTTCTTTTCTTCTTTTCTCTTGGATTTAAAATTGATTTTTTTTTCAAGGTTTTTTTAATTCTTTCTACGTTTAGTTACATTTGGCTCCGAAATTCACTGTATATAGTGCAATTAACTCTGGATTTTTAATTGTTGTTGTGTTATCTACTGAACTGATGGTAACTGATGCATAGTCAACATGTCAACTTGAATTATTAGTTTCTAACCACGAATCTTACACTACTACTTCAGTTGTAAAGAGTTTAAACTACGCACCAAGTATCGTTTTTTTGTCTAGACGAAAGAGCTGCACAACCTGGTGGTATAGAGTCGGATTTGTGCGTGGACCATACAGGCTTGGGTCCTGAAAAGGTCTATTACTATTTAAATTAAGCCTACCGTAAAATCTCGCGTAAAGTCTGCATCTCAAATATAGTCCGCACTTTAAAATTCCTACTGTAGCCAGTGGCGCAACTTGTAGGGGCAATGGGATCAAATGAAGTTGAACATGATATGTTAGATTGCTCTGACGATGAAATTGAAATGTGAAGGATGTTACATTGCATTATCATATATAGTCGGCTCTTGTTATAACGAACCCGAAGGGGATGAAAAATTCGTTCGTTATATCGAGTGTTCGTTATACCACGAGGCAGAGCTGGCGCGAAGCGGGTTCAGCACGTTTTACGAAACCGACGTCGGTTTCGTTAATTTTGTTAGTGTTTTAGGGCCCCTCAACTACAAGGTCATTAGAGTCCCGTCCAACTTATAGTTGTAATGCAGAGACTGCACAGACACCACACTAATGCGACGACTTTTGGGTATTAGCAGTACCCAGTCTTCCCAAGCGGCCACCCATATCGGGAGAGGCGAATTGCGTTGGACACAACAGCGCAACCTCAGCTAGTACTGACATGGGTGGCTGCTTAGGAAAACTGGGTATTGCTAATACCCAAAAGTCGTCGCATTAGTGCAGTGTCTGTGCAGTCCCTGCATAAGAACTATGCTGTGGATGGGGCTCTAATGACCTTTTAGTTGAAGGGCCCTAAAACATCAACGAACATAGTCACCCATGTCAGTACTAACTGGGGTTGCGTTGCTTAACAGGCGTGTGCAATGCAATAAATCGCTCTCCATTGGCTCAGGCTTGTGCCGAGGTGCGAACCTGGTTCATCACTTTCGCCAGAACCCGGCCTCGCCTTTACAAAATGTATTTTCTTACAAAAGGCCCCGCAAAATATTTATTTTTGAACTCGTTTCTGCAAAAGCTCGCACCAGCTCTGCCAAGGGGTCTTGTTTTACACATTGTTTTTGGTTCCAGGCAGTTTTCGTGGATTTCTATGACTTCTAGTGGTTTTTACCTAAATTTGCTTGCAAAATTTTTTCCCAATGGTACAAAAGGATATTCTCTGTCTCTGACCTACGACATCCAATAGCAGTTCGTTATAAAGAGAGTCATTTAGCACTGTGGGATAATGAAGGGACCAGCCAAACCGTTCTTTATATCGAGGGTTTCGTTATATCAAGCAGCTAATACATGGGAGGTATAGACATTTTGGCCGGGACCAGCTGCCCTTTTCGTTATTGAACAGTTCCTTATATTGAGATTCGTTATATCGAGAGTCGACTGTAAATAAGAACGTACTGTGTAAAGTCGTGTTGTTAAGTGTAATAAAATGTTAAGAAAATGAGGAGCAGTTTTCATTGAGAACCCTTGGTTTCATTTATAGTCCGCACTAAATGACCCTGTGTTTCGCGTATAATCCGCGGGCACTACGCGAGATTTTACTCAATTTAGGCGTTTGAGGTCCATTCTGCCTTTTCAGGCTGGGACCCACCACTAGCGATAACTACACCATAACATTCGGGCTCTTAATCTGCAAAGTGAGATCTGGCTTCTGTTAAGCCAACTTTGGGCAATTAGGACTTTGTATGGCTTTAAGTGGAAAATTGTTATGGTTTCTCATCTGGTACTAACTGGAAGAACCACACCATTCGAGTGTATTACTGCTGACCAGAGATTACAGACTTCAGAGCATCATCATCATCATACCCTCCTCCCGTCTGTGGCAGGGTCGGGTCTGAGGGTTCTTATCTTCCACTGCCGTCTATCCCCCACCAATTCCCTCTCCACCCCGCATGTCTCCATGTCCCTCTGCACCACCTGTTCCCACGTCCGTTTTGACCTTCCCCTACCCCTGGTGCTCCCAATCACATGCAGACCTATAATGGACCTAATACGTTCCTCCTCCTCCTCCTCTCTCCTCATCACCGATTACAGACTTCAGAAATAATCCTCATTATTTCGTTAATCTTGAATCATCTTTATCGACGTTGTTTCCCCTCCTCTCACCAAAATAATTAGCCTCTGTTAATAAAGCATAATATTCTTTGCATTTTTCATACTATTTTTATTTTAAAATAATATACATTCATTAAGTAAACAGAGTACGACGAAAGAAAAGACAAAAAAGTCAGTTACAACAACAGATTTTTTTTCTTTTCTGGAATTTAATTGTTTTCATTTATTACTGTAAAAAATATGTACGGAATGCTAGGATGAAATTCATGAATTTTTCAACTAGTGTTATATTTTGCTTATAAACAAAAATTTTTTCTAAGGAATTTTACAGTCTCTAAAACGCTGTTGGGAAAAGAAGACGAAAACTGTAACAGGAGGTTTTGAGCAATAAGCATTATTATGTTAATTATTACTATTATTATTACTAAGGGGTAATTCTAACCGGCCAACTTCATTTAGGTCCTAAATTAAGGTTCTTTCATAATTTGAAATGTCTAAAAATAATAGCATATACACTAATAATGATTTTGAGCCTTTTAATACATATTGTTTATGTAAAAAGGCTCATCAAATTTATTACATCGCAATTATTATTAATATTAACATTTTAGAAACAAATACTCGCACAAGAAATATCAAATTACACAAGTGAAAATCACAAAAAATTGCTATTTTTCTAAATGATCATCTCAAATTTCGAGCCATAATTGTGTTATGATGCCTCAAAAAAATATTTTGAAAAAAAAAAATATAAATTATGTAATTGACACCAAATGTATAGATTACATCCAGGCGAGCTCGACTCTAGTAAAATATTGGAGCTTAGTATGTGACATAAGTTAATAATTTATTATGATCCCATTTCTCTCTTAATCCTCATGGCATTCAACTTTCTAATAAAATAATAATAGGCACCTCTTTGATAAATACTCTACGTGCCTAAGCCCCTTACAAAGCCCCCACAAAGTGAAACGCACACTTTTTGAAACTATTAAAAGATACAAAATTTTGTACTTTTCTTACATATATATCATTTGATTATGAGCATGTTCAAGACAATAAATTAATGCAAAACGAATATTCGTTATGGTGTGTGTGTATACGTATGAAGCTCGCACAAGTGATATTCCCTCCAGCTTCCAACCAAAAATACATTATTCATTAGCAAATGTAGATACTGTTACAAAATGTGAAGCTCAGCAGTGATCAGCGAACCATTAAATCCCAACAATAAATAATTCGATATTTTTTTTTATTTTGACAAACTTCAAAAATGGTATCACTTGATGCCACCTTATACTATATGACACAAGATAACACGGCGTATAATATATAAAGTATACTAGTATTGGTAGTAGTGCAATATAGGATTTATAGTCACAATTTATAAAACGATATTACTCAAGGCTGTAGAAAGTCAGTATCTATATTAATTCGCAACAATGTTGAAGGCAATATACACATCCCTAATTCAATTTCAAATATTATCTTCTGAATTATTACTAGCTTCATATAAATAATGTACACCCAGTAGTGAGTATATTGATACCTTAAAATTGCAAGACAACGCTGGTATATTAATATTGTGCCCGGACTTCATCACTGGGAAGAATAGCAATTATGAAATTTGCATCTTTTTTTTCAGTTTTTCATCTCTTAAGTTATTACCAAAAGACAACGATATCAATTTACCGGTTTAGTGTAAACTCTATCCATCAGCACATCTAAAAAGGTTCATTGTTGAGAAAATGGTAAATGAAATTGCCCTTTTTGCGCTCAGATCCTGCAGAATTCTTTTTGGAGTTAAGAGATTCAGTTTCATCCGGCGGTGGACGAAGTAATACCCCACCAAACAACGTAGCTATTAAAAATAATACATCTTTCTTTTACATATCTTTCAATATAATAACCTCATAATTTCTAAATGTAATTGAATTTCTAATAATATGATTGACGTGTACCTAATTATCAAACTTCGCTGCAGGCGCATAAAGTGCTGTAATGCATTTTGTTTGATTGCAATACGCTGTACTTTCATTAAAATACAGTAGCAACAAATTAAAAACTTAATAATAGAGCATGAGGGTCATTCTTCAAATTCAAAGTATTTTTAAAGGAGAGGAAAATCCGGCACATTTCATCCTACCGCAATCCGCAGAAGCTATTCATGCAAGTATGTTAATTAAAATCAAATACAATTAGAATACACTTATTAGAAACTGTCACTTATGTAAAACAGGCATCTCGATGGAACAGTGAAAAAGGATATAGCAAAGGACAAATAACCATCTCCTTAACTTGGAAAAAAAAACAACAGCCCATCTAAATGTTTTTAGCGCAAAATCTCACGCCATCAGATTCAATCTATTAGAGACTAATTGCTTCAAATATTTTAGCAATCTATTTTCAAGGACTAACGTAAAGCACTGTTAAAAGATAGAGGTTGATGGAAAGAATTAGATATCATTTTCGATGCCATTACAAACCTTTTAGGACATCAACCATAAACAGATAGAGCTAAAAGCTCATACGTATTAACAAAAACGGTATTGAAGAGTTATAAACGCCTAGGCACGCACACAAAATCATTTCCCGTTCGACAAATACAATCACTTCTATGCTCTTCGATAAGGACTAATCTCTTTGTGAACCTAACTGCAGAGTGCCCTTTTAGGAATCTAATCTGAACGGATAAAGGATTTCTCTCGGTTACAGTGTGAAATGATAGCCTACAAGTTAGAGTCAATACACTATAAATTATTGTGCAGTATGCGTTTGATGGGTTTCCTCTTAATTGTCACGTAAAAGTATGGGGTGAAAGTCGTTTTTCATTCATCCAGATAAAGTTATCAAAAAGGTGACTTGTCTAACAATACAGAGAGCAAGGGAGAGAATAAATAAATATCAGAGTATTTAATTAGAATTAATGATCAATTATAATGGGTTATTATGGCAATTAAAGCATTTTGACGTCAAACGCAGACTTTATAAAATATTATATTTTATTCAATAAAATCTTTATATTAAAGCTCACAACAAGCAAAGAGCTTCTCAAATACTTCGTTCTTCATTTTCAACCTCTTCAATCCGTACTTAGCCTCCGAATTTCTGTATTCAAAATCTAATTTGAACCTAAACTACAGGACTTATAATATGCCAAGTCATCTCATAAATTGAAGTGACAAAACAGCGCATTACATTTGACATAATTAAACTCGTAAATTGTGATTGCAGCGAGATTAATTCATACTTTGTCGACAAATTTTTAATCCTACAAGGCTAAGTTGAGGCAAATTCTGTCACCCGAATAAAGCGCACACTTCAGAGACGCGTTAAGGCCGCCTGAATGACCAAGCATTGTGCACCCTGACAGCCTGGGAACCTGGTTCCCCTTAGAACTAAGAAAATTTATGGCATGTACTCACATAACGTCTTCGCATCCAGTTTGTTGCAGCCAGTGTAGGATAAAAGGGCTCGTAAGAAAGCCATTATGTACTTAAATACATTTTGATGAACAGGCGGAAATTGGCTTACTATCTGTAAAAGTACATTTAAAAATGTCAACATTAGGATGAAAGTTATCAAAACCATGAACCAATTCAATGGGTGTCATTTTAAGGTTATGCCATTACACTTATATACTTAGACAAGTACAGAATGAAACGCTATACATCACTTTAACTTAAAAACGGCACATCTTTGTATGAAAACTATAATTTAATTTTAAGGTCGTAATACAAAAATTACCTGTTGACAAAGATAAAAGTTTTGAGACGCCTCTAAACTTTTACTATACACTTTGCATGGAATGACAGGTTCTGGCAAAGCCTCCAAAAATAAGAGAAGGGCTTCTGCCACGGAATTAATACTGCCAGCTAGATATTCGATTAAGATTGAAATAATTTCCAGGTACATTTAAAATTTAAAAAAAAATGCACTTAATGATTGTTACTATGAATGTTAGGAGTCAAAGGCAAACCATTTAAGTCCCGTGCACACATCCGATTTTTACCCGTGTAGCGCCGCTGTACCATCGCAACTATGGCATGGGGCACATTAGTTGAAATGGGGAAGTGCACACATACGTCCAGCACCGCTGCCGCACCGTATGTCAGTGTTGCGTCTGATGTTGTTTGTTGGTGTTTTAGGGCCCTTCAACTACAAGGTCATTAGAGCCCCGTCCACTGTGTAGTTCTGATGCATAGACTGCACAGACACTACACTAATGCGACGATTTTTAGATATTAGCGGTACGCAGTTTTCCCAAGCGGCCACCCATGTTAGTACTAACTGGGGTTGCGTTTATTGCGTCTGAAGATGCCCACAGATCCATACTGCGCCACACAGCATATCCGATCACTTAGTACCTCGTGGCCTATTGAGCGCTCTGGTTTTTTGGAAAATAAACGTTTTTTTAACATAGGCAAGAATTGCACGTTTTCCGTAATTAGCAACCACTGTTCACAGTTGCCAAATGTGTACTGGAGACATTTCATGGTATCTGTACGGTGCACTGGATTGTTGCGGCGTCGCTACGGAACCGTACGTTTAATAATCGGATGTGTGTGCCAGGCCTAAGACGTATAACTGGAAGGATACGAATTGTTGAAGGCATGCATGTATCCAAACAATCTCTTATTTGCCAAATCTCTGATGGCAAACCTGGTTGTTCAAATAACTGATCCTACAAACAAAATTAAGCTATAAGTTATAGGTAAAAGAAGATATCAGTAGTATTTATT
This sequence comes from Trigoniulus corallinus, assembly GCA_013389805.1. Classification (NCBI taxonomy): domain Eukaryota; kingdom Metazoa; phylum Arthropoda; class Diplopoda; order Spirobolida; family Trigoniulidae; genus Trigoniulus; species Trigoniulus corallinus. Next base: position 21,353,895 of record JAAFCE010001036.1, read on the forward strand.
TAAAACTAATAACCTGTTCCAAGCCATGTTTCGAAAGATGATCAATTAGGAGCCAAATTTCTTTAGGAATGTCATAGGGTTCTATACCACTTCTGGTCTCAGGATTCGTTTCCTATACCAAGCAATAAATTACAATAAGTCTATATGCTAATAGTAGCCCACTGATTTATTTTTAATTACACCTTACTTACTAAGCTGGCAATTTTCTTGGGATCTAGTTCAGAAATTGGCTGGCGAATATATATTAAAGATTCTAAAGACATGCCAAAGCAAGTGGGCTGATACACGCCAGTAACAGTGATGTAACATGTTAAGAAAAAGACTAACACTTATGCCCGAAGCAACTTCTTTCCAAAACATTAAGTTAAACTCTTATTTTAGAACCGTCAAAAGGATATAAAGAAATCTTTTCCTCCTTCCAAATGCAAGACTAATATATCATTAATTTTATCTAACTGACTATTAAGTGAATGCACTGTTCTTTTGTCAACGTTTACTTCTAGTTCCACATCACATTTTTCACCTTTAGAAATGTAAATCAAATTTAAAAGAATTGCCAATTTACTTATAAGAAATAATCAAAATTATTTAAATAATGTATGCCTGGCATTATGTATGAAAAATGTGGTTTGATGCTAAGCCATTCCTTGCAATAACATTTTTCATTTGGTTTTCTAATAAATTCAAATGTAACAGGTACCTAGCAACAGTTAAAATTAAGTAATAAATACCATTTAAAAAATGTCTTGATTCCAATAATTTCAATTCAAATGAACAGTCAATCTGTTACCTGCCCAGTGTTGGCAATTGTTAAGTATTTTGTTTGTGGCTCATTGAACCGCACAACATTGAAATTAACCTCCATGTTGTCAACGGTAACTTGCGGAAGAAATTCGTTTTCTAATTTATCTAGCTGCTTCATAACTTCTTCATAAACTTCCTTCTGTTTCGCCACCTTAACGACCATTATCTGTAGTTAAAACATCAAAAACGCACATTTAATGATTGATCGTCGTGATTTAAAAATGTCAAAACCAGAAGCACTTACGCCTGACGTAAAAATAGCACTGACTGGCTTATGATCACTGATTTTTAGAGAATGATGACTTCGATACACAATCTGATTTATATTAATGCCTCTCCATAGGATTCTATCACACCACGCAGGTGATCGGCTTCGAAATTAAGAATTTATTGTTAATACCCATTCAGTTTCTTCTTTATTTTAACCTATAATACTATAATCAATTTTGCCACATACAAGCTATCATATTCATCGGAATTTAAGTTGAACTTGTAGGTTGGTGGAAATTCTATTTGTCCCTCAACATATCCACTAAATGCAGCATTTTTTATCTTCTGCAGGTTGAGCTAAATAATAAAAAATTCAATAAACTCTGACAAAGTTCAAAATGTTCCACTAACATAAACAAGAGTAAGTTCTCTCCAAATGAAATGCTAGCAAAAACATATCACTAAGTAGGGATCAAATAAACGGTTCCCTGGTCTGCAGACCCTCCCCTGTTAAAAACTTATCAGACAAGGGTGGCAGACGGAAAGTTTATTCAGGCACGCAGAATCCTTTTCAGTTTCTAGCGAAATTCTTCCATTTCACTGTAGCTCCTGTAATAAAGGATTCCCAGTAAATAGCAAAGCATTTCTGAAAGTGACGTAATGCTTACATTCCCACGCAGTGTTTTAAATAATTTAGTAGTGCTTGACATTATAGACATAGCGATACACGTTTCAAAAAAACTCACAGGGCTAAAATATCTAGACCTATATTTTAAAGGGAACTTTGTCTATCACATTAATTACTTTCTACTTTTGTGTCAGAATAAGGTGGTAATCAATAAAATTTGTTTGATTGAAAACATGTCCTAACTACAAATACAGTCAAATCTCACTATAACACACCCTGGTTATAACACTTTTCGGCTTATAACACACAGAAGGGAAAGTCCCAGCCAGTGCTAATGCATAAGTATATAGAAATTGACTGGCTATAACACACTCGGATATTACATATAACACACAACTGGTTTGGTCCCTATGGCATTTTCAACGTGTAAGAGACTTTGGATATAACAAACAGCTATAAAATGAAACTAGACGGTATACCCCACAGCTTAATTAAGGCTATATGGTGCAAGAGTTTTGCTATCTAGGATCAGTTTTCCAGACCAATGGGGAAATCGATTCTGACGTGGCCCATAGGATTAATGCAGGATGGCTGAAGTGGAGACAGGCAAGTGGGGTCCCGTGTGACCGCTGGGTCCCAATAAAGTTGAAGGGCAAAGTTTACAGAACTGTGCTGTATAGTTCAGAGTGTTGGGCTGTTAGGAAGACCCATGAAAGGCAAATGCAAGCGGCTGAGATGCGAATGTTAGGCTCATGTGTGGGGTATCACGATCTGACAGAATTAGAAACGACTTTCCCTTGGGGGGGGGGGAACAGATATTGCAGAAAAGATGAGAAGCGTTTGAGGTGGTATGGGCATGTGATGAGGAGGGGGAGGAGGAGCTTATTAGGTCCAATGTGGGACTGCAGGTAGTTTGGGGTACCAGAGGTAGAGGAAGACCAAACCGGGCTTGAGTGCAGGTGGTGCAACGGGGCATGGTGGCATGTGGGGTGGAAGGGGACTAGGTGGGAGATAGGCGGTAGTGGAGGATTAGAACCCGCAGACACGACCCTGCCTCAGGCGGGAGAAGGGTAAGATGATGATGATAAAAGGATAAAATTCTCAGCAGTGTGGAATGTGGCAAAATTGCAGCTGACTGCAAGTATGTGCATCTTGAAGTATACAAGTCTAGGTCGAGTTTTTGAATACATCTTGAAATTAGCATATTTTTGTTCAGTTAACATAGCTTTGTCATCATTTAGCATTGTTTCTGTTATAACACACAGACGCAAGCAGTCCCGAAGGTGTGTGTTATATCCGAGTTTGACTGTAGTTGAAATGTTAGCACAAAATGTGAATAGTTTACAATAAAAATGTTTTACCTGATCATTTCTTATAACCAATAAATATGATTTATCATTTAACGCTTGCTTGATAGAAGAGTTATCCATATTATCAATGCGATAATTGAGATCGCCAATCCAATAAACTTGACTGCAACAAAAATCAAGATTTGATACAAGATTCTTTACATGCAAAACTTAAACTAATGCAATGTAACAGTGAAACATACTCGTGATCTTTAATTGCCTTCGGCTGAAAATTAGACACCTGAAAATTTGTTCGTGAACAAATATCTCGATAATCTTGATTGCGTCTTTCACATTCATCAGGATGAGCAGCCAAATGAGAATTCACAAAACAAATAGAGGTATTATGAAAATCCATCCGGACTGATACTCCACCTTTGTTCCCCTAAAAGTGAATATCACATGCTGAAGAGAATTCTTATTTGTTACAAATAACATTTTTCAACTTACCAATTTACCCATTATTCCTGTGCCAACTGTACATGAGACCACGTTCGAGATATTTTTCTTGTGTTTTTCTTGAGCAAAGACGATTAACATTATACCCACGAGCCTAACTAACTTAACCTAATAGCAGAGAGAAAAAAATGCATCATTTGTAAGCCTCAAAAAGTTTAGAAATCGATATGGAAACTTACTTTAAAATATCGAGCACTGGGATGAAGGCATTGTTCTACAACTTGTAGCCATTCAAATTCTCGTGGACTATCATAAAAAACATAGGCCTCTTTACTTAAATCTAATTCCTGAAATCCGATTGCATAAATATCTGGAGCTTCTCGGTCACAAGATAACCAATCAGACAAAGACGCTGGGGGAGATTGTCCATTAACATTCCAAGTTCCTGTGAAAATTCTTTGGAGTGGCAAAATTAATTATTTTCTATGAAAATATAACATTGGACTGTTTCCGAACTCCAAGTTTTGAGGTACCTAAAGATTTCTGTGTCTGTATATTCATTTCGACGTTTATTCATCTCCAGCCAAACAATGCTTTCTCTTGCTGCCAAATGAGTAGCTCCAACTGCTATAGATTCTCTTGGAATTGAATTTAAAGAATCCTGGTCAGAGCCATCCTTTGATCTGAAAAATAATTTATCAATTCCAATTTTTAGACATTTTCTTCATAATTAATTTTGACGTCTCTTGCATTAAGAGGGAGTTTCTAAAGTTGCAATAGGTGCAACAAAATACTGCCAACGTATAATACAAATTTGAAAACGAGTAACAAGATATCCTTCCAATTAATATAATCGAATATTGGGGCCTAAGAAACTCTTTTATGAAATAAGATGATAAGAACCTTTGATTCGCTTCCCTATTATCTGAATCGAAAATTGATGAAAACGAGTCATCACTCTGTGATTTCCCTAAATAAAGCATTCAAACGCATAAATTACAAACCAGTGGCATTGAGGATGAAAAGATCTATAATTTGAAGTACCGTTTGATCATATGAAGTGTAACTTATCAACCTCACTAATTTCACTTTCCTAGATCGATAAGTTCAGTACTCCGTACTAGTCAATTTAAGTTATGAATTCACGAAACCTCAAATTCAATACAAAAAAGCACTAACCAGATTCTTGCAATGACGACAGTTCCTTCAAAGGGTAAAACATCGGCATTGTAGATAAAGAGGAATAATCTGGCATATTTGCCATAGTGAAATACTTTTCAAGCCAATTTTGATGTGTGTGTGGATCTGGTTTTCTTGCTAAAGCTGTACAAAGATGCTGAATGTTCATTAGTCGTAAACGCTGTGACTATTTACAAAGTATACAATAACTACTTACCATCACATGCCCGTTTTAACTCACTAAGAAAACTGTCTGTCTTTGGACCAGGGTGTAATTCAAATACCAATTTTGAAGTATCATTCGTTAATTTCAAGTATATGTCTCCTATTAAGAGAAAAGAACTACATCAGCACATGCCATTAAGGTTAGATACTAAAAATCACATGTACCTTATGGGTATATTTAGAATAAACAACTTAAAACTCAGAAAACGTGCATAAAGATGCGCAGAGTCACATTCACAAAATTAAACATGCAACTTTTCTTTACATGTCAATAGCTTACCTCCCACCCTATTTTCAGCATTATCTGTAAACAACGCTTGGTTAGAAGATATATGCAAGTTTATAACATTATAAAATCATTTAATTTTTCGAAACATGAACGAGTCATTCAACATGTTCTTATAAATTAAGTTACATATGTTTTGAATAATAACTTTCGGGTAGTTGTCCAAATGATTAAAATTTTGTCACGTTAGTCAATTAATTAATGTGTATGAAAAAGGAAAGCTCCCGTCCCCATTACAAAAGTGATATACTCTTACCAATTTGTAGCTTGAAGTTTCCATGCACAGGAATGACTTTTTCAATTTCCACAGTCCAAGATTGATTTTCTGTCGTTTTACAACTAGCTACGAATAGCCTGAAATACAATTATAAAATTTTATAGAGAAACTAATAATATGCAACTAGCGAAAATTAACTTAAATACATAGTTTGATTGCATGCCCCATGCTCGACAAATTAGTATTGCTTACCCAAATTCACTACGTTTCTCCACAAGATAAAGTAAGCGATTATGACGTACCCAATCATGAACCCACCCAACATTAGTAACTTATAATAAAAGTTAAAGTACACAACAACATATGTAAAATGCAACACTATGCACAGAAATGCTCATGATCATTAATATTTTGGGGATTTCATTCAATATTAATCGTATGAAAAAAAATACGCTAGCACTCATCAGTTATTAAACGTACCTAGCACATTCCGGTTTACAAAATTTAATAAATATTAGTCTTGCATTGAATTTCTTCAAGTGACATCAATCAGGGAGAAAAGGATATTGAGCAACATTTTTCCCCATTACCAAGTTTGGATTGTATAGCAGAATAATAATCCATCGATCAACGCTTCATTATCTACTGTATACTACAGTATCAGGAAAAGAACGAGCTTGATATCGCAGTGATTAACGTTTACTATACTAAATTAATTTTGATGCGCATTCTCTATATTAGAGCAGTATTTAAAAGCCAGCTTTTTCTGTGGCATTCTCGTATTAAACAACTTGATAACCACGAACTTGTATACCTTAAACCGATTTAAGAGATTTTTAATAAGTAAAAAAAAATTATCTGACCTACGTTATTGATTGCACCTTGGTTAAAGCAAAGCCAAGACAACTAATGAAAGCGTTATTGTACATACTGTATCAAATATTCAACCCTGCATTTTTCATGTGAAAAATGCTCAGAATAAAACGTTGGTAGCTGCACCGGATTTAGTGACCATATGTCTTCTTGTATTTTGGAGGTTGATAACGAAATTCTAGTAATATTACAGACATCCTACTACTACAGCGCACCTTACAGCTGCTTTAGCAAGTTGCTCTCAGTGACGATATTGACCGCAATATTTAAAAATGGTATCATGCTGCTGTAGTTAGTGACATCATCAGGAATTTATAATTATAACGGGCATGCCAAACATCTCTGTCAAATTACGAGAAAAAGAAGAGAAAATAACTTTGGGTATGCTGAAAATTTCCTCCTCTCACAGTCAAAATGTTTATACTGTATTTAGTATCATTCATTCAGCACATGACAAGTGCAGTCCTCTACCAACACAACCAGTAGATGAAGCAGCACCTTGTGCTTTCTGTGGATCAAGGGTTACTCCGCACCACAGGGCCTTCTTCCTTTACCTTTCTTCACTTTCCGCACCACAGGGCCTTCTTCCTTTACCTGTCTTCACTTTCCGCACCACAGGGCCTTCTTCCTTTACCTGTCTTCACTTTCCGCACCACAGGGCCTTCTTCCTTTACCTGTCTTCAATTTCCGCACCACAGGGCCTTCTTCCTTTACCTGTCTTCACTTTCCGCACCACATTGACTCTGAGAAATACAGTATCCAATTTTTTTAAACCATTCCTCTTGATAATTGACCTCGGGTATTTCAACTTCCTGCACCTTCCTAATAGCCACAATAGTGTAGTGTCTGTGCAGTCTCTGCACTAGAACTGCATGACGTTGTAGTTCAAAGGGCCTAAATTAGCATCTCCGTTCTTGGTCGCAGTACTCCACCTTACCCCTTCGTGACATTGAAATATCCAGGATGTCCATGACAGTCAATGGCATTTTTTATCAACCCAGTGACATTTGTTTTCCGATGCTGACAACTTCAAATTATTATAAGTAATACGACCCCATCACAAAGTTAAAAATGAAACCAACAACAAATGAAGAAGAGTGTTCTGGTCTTTGATTTGCAGAAGCACCAGCCCGACAGGGTGTAGTGGTGGTTCTATACGGAATCGGGCGCGTCCTGATGTTGGTAGTGGTAGGCCAAGGCTTATGAAGCAATTTCGTATTTTGAAAATTCCACACACATCCATCAGACTTATTACACTTTTCCAAGCATTTTTGACGATTGTAATGAGTATTGGGCTTCTGCATAAATTCATTAAAATCTTTCTTTGCACAGCTGGAGAAGGACATGGACACATCCATAATCTTGCCATCGGGAAAAGGTATGTGCATGATGTGCCAGAGGGTACTATTTTTGGGAGAGCAGTTCACATCGTTTATTGGATCATTTTTCATTCCAAACATGTGGCCTAATTGATGCATTGTTTGGATAGCATCGAGCTTAGGGTTACTGTGCTTCAAATTAACGTGTATAATGTTCGTCAGATATCTACCAGAAGGTGTGCCATGGACTGGAAACGAGTATGGTAGTTGAGAACAGATACCCTGAAGCTCACTCGTCGGTTCCAGATCAATTATAGGAAGGGCGGTACTAGGGTCCCACTTTCTTTGAAGGAAAACAATTCCGATGCAAAAGCCTCTAAAATCATATGAAGCAAGTTCTCTCATAAACGTCTCTATCTCAGAGCTGGAAGATGAAGATACTTTTGGTGGGACGCGTACGATTTGAAAATAATCCAAGCGAAAACCGATGGGGTCTGGTTGTGTTGCTTTACGAAAATATTGGTCAGCTAGAGTTAGCATGTCTACAAGACGCTGTTTAAGGGCAACTTCATCTATTGGCACACCAGCTATCGTGTGGTCCACAACCGCTTTCATATTGCAGATACGTGCTGTCCCGCCTGCTTGCCGCTTCTCTTTAACTGCAACCTCGTCAGTTAAAGAAAGATCGCCTTCAGCCACGTTGTAGTTGTAATCCGTGAAATTGGAGTTAATCAATCTCACAAGCTGGTTTTTGACAGAATCCTTTATCTTGGATTCCTGAAACGTTGTAACCAACTTAGAACCGTTCGCTTCTACCTCATAAGTGGCCATTTGATAATGTTGTGCACCTGTTGGAGCCAATAATTTTGCTGTTGCTTCAACGTTGCATAAAATATGGCCAGTAACCATCATCTTAAGGAACATGTGCAACTGCGTTTGAAGTCCATTATGGTGGAGGGCCCAACCAACTTCTAAAAACCAACACAAAGCAATACAACAAAAACTGAAAACTGTAATTGTCTTCATCTTCCATCAGAATTTTGAACTGCACTAGGAACAAGCTTAATTCCTTTTCCGTAAATTTAAATTCTCACATTCGATATTCTACCGGCTATGTACAAACTACATCATCAACCACACTCACACGTTCAGTCACGAGTTACGACATTGTGACGTAACATCCCCATTCCCTATGGATATTTTGAGAAGTCGAACTGACAGTC